>JARFIW010001453.1:600000-869778 GCA_036346225.1 Platerodrilus igneus | reverse complement strand
GTTTATTCTAGATTTATACAAAGGCTGCGACTTTTTAATAAATCTACATTTGTGTGTGTCGACTCCTAACGTATGTGTAATATTTTGAAGTTTCAATTTTTCGGTAATATATATCAAACAACTGCTAAACCTATTTTAATCTATTTCCATATTTATACCAAAGCTGACACTTATTAAGAATAATAATGTAACTATAGCACCCGTGTCCGTGATGCGTTGAACTCGCGTTTCCCTGAAAGGTGGATTGGTAGACGTGGTCCAATTGGATCGCCACCAAGGAGTCCAGATCTGACTCCACTAGATTTCTTTTTTTGGGGACATGTAAAAACTTTGTTTATTCCGAGAATATCTGTGACATTGCTCATTTGAGGGAGAGGATTGTTGCAGCTGTAGCATCCGTCACGCCTGATATGCTGCTGAATACCTGCGAAGAAATTGATTATTGTTTAGACGTGGCCAGAGCAACAAATGGTGCACATATAGAACTTTATTAGGTATCAAAAAAAAACTTGAGAAGATTCTCTTTAATACTATATAGATTTAATAAATATTATTTAACTTTAGTGTGTACAAATGAAATTTTAAATAAAGGAGTTCTTTTATAAATTCTCTGTATATTGTAATAAAGCTTAACATTAGAAATAGTATTAGAATCAAAGCTACAATTAAAACTGAAGAGCAATATCCATGAAGGCAATTATATACGTATTTAAAAACTTCTTGATTATTCTAAACATACTAGAAATTATGCAAAGGACAATCTATTGTAATCTAAATAACTGTTAAATGAAAACTTCTGTACACGTCAAACAAGGTCATCCCAAAGGTGTAACACCGCAGGGGGCAACTAATCATCTTTTGTGCACAAACGCCTTGTTTACGTTCTAATAATATTATTCTGGCCACAGACAAACCGATAGGCGCTACAATAATCTTCAGTTTAGGTATACGAGCAGTCAATACATAATTATGTGAATTGTCAGATTAAAATAACTTTCCCCTGATATATACCGGGTGTTTAATTTGTTACGGTATTCTGTGCGAACAAGAAAGAGAGCAACGAAAGCAAGAAAAGTAATCCACACTGATTACCACAAAAAAAGGAACGGAAGAATGCCATGCTAGTTGAAAAGTCGTAGAATGAGAGGGGGTCGTAGAAAAGGAAAGACAAAAAGAAAAAATCTAAGACCGATTCGCCCCGGAAAATTATATATAATAGTTCAGGTTGAAGTTTGGCATATTCTTCGTTTCCAAATAATCACCATATTGCTCAAAACCTTTTTAATTGTAGTATTTTTATCTAGAAAATGAAAAAAAATATATAGTTCGCAACACTTTCTTCGTGGTTATAAAATAAATGCCATGAATCTAAGCGTAACCAAAGCAATTACTTTCACATCGCAGCAGTCCATTTTTAAACGTTGTCCTACACGAACACATTACGAAACCCTACTATACCGAGTGTGGTTGTAATAGCACAGTATACTTAATGCGTGACTTAGCACATCTAACCCGTTCAAATATTACGGCTTAAAATGTACGCCTCTTAATTGTCTTAAAAGAGCCTAACAAAATACTTACGGGTGTTCTTTGTAGTATCATCCACTTCCTCTTGACTAGTGCAATTAAAAACAATTAAGTAGAAATCCAATATCAACTCTATTGAAAGTTTACGCCAGGTTTCTAATAAAAAGAACCAGGTTGTAACACCAACATTGATTGCAACGATAAAATTTAATATCATGCTCTGAGAATAAGTAAGACTTCCAAATTATAATCACTTCCATCGGTATCAACATCACTATTGGTTTTACTGTCTACTCACGTATTTAAAGAAAAACTTTTCGATTTCATGCTTCAATAACTATAAAACTAGCACCTATGTATGCATTTTTGGAGCACGTCAGTTTCTTAAACGTAGTATCCGGCTTTTCTAACTAATTGTGAATTATTTTGAATCGTCACCACACATGTATCTTTAACTTAATTAAAATCTCCAAGAACGCATTAACCAGTTATCGTCAGTAAGTCATCTCGAAACGTGAACATTTTCCACGCTTGTCTGTAGTATAACTATTTCTCAAATAATTTTGTAATTTAACAACTTCTTCATACAAATTTTATTTTTAATTATTTACGATATTAGGCATGTATTGTACATTTAAAACTACATCCAAAACCGAATCCATACAATGCCACGAACTACTTTTAAAATTTAACACCATACAAATAAAAAAACATTTTACACTCATCGACAGACCTCATTCGTCAAGTTTTCGTGTAAGATAAAGGACTAGAGTATCAACAGGTAGACTTGTATAGGTAAGAGATAAGAATATAGACCGTCAATCTCGTGGATTTAATGAAAGACGCGTATAGTTGATTGTCTATCTACGCTGTGTAAGTTTATAAAAATGTAAATTAAATGATTGGGACTGAATGGTTTTCTAAATTAAATTAACGAAGTAAGAATTGTTTTAATTACGAAATTGAACGTAACAAATTCCCCCCAGCAAAATTAAAAGTCAGTTTAGGAAACGCAAGCAACTGACTAAGTAATATACTAACAGGACAAACCACAAGAAAACTCGTTTCAGAAAACAAAAAAAAACCAAAAATGAAAAAAAAGATTCACATCTGGTTCGAAGACCCAATATACTGGACAAGGTCAAAAATGTAGAAGACTATAGAAAAAGGAAAGGTATAGCGTAGCAATCAAAAAGAACAAATATGGAATGACAACACTGCAAAAGTTGTCTAAGGACGGATATCCCTGGTAAAGAAACAATAGAGTTTTCAAACCTCAGGAAAAGAATTGGTTTCTCCCAAACAAAAAACAAAAAATTAGAAAAAGAAACTAGGAAGAAAACTAATAGCAACAGCTAGAACTTGACCAATAAGGTATGCTAGGAACGACGAGAATGCTGGAAAGAACAAATTGATATACTTCAAGCTGTGGTAACAACGAATCGTATCAAACAAACAATCGACGAAGAAAATAGCTAAAAAGACCAAAACGTCGACTAAGTCATAGTTTCCGAAGAAAGGAAAAAAAGTCTAGAAACAAATACCGCAGGAAGAGGATCAAAAATTAAACCAAGCGGTGGGCCACGTTTGGTTGTTGATGCTAATAGTAAAATGGTTCTACAAAGTAACTTCTTTTGGTAGAAGTCCAGACCCTGGTGGTAGA
Source organism: Platerodrilus igneus (assembly GCA_036346225.1). Taxonomy (NCBI): domain Eukaryota; kingdom Metazoa; phylum Arthropoda; class Insecta; order Coleoptera; family Lycidae; genus Platerodrilus; species Platerodrilus igneus. Next base: position 866,588 of record JARFIW010001453.1, on the reverse strand, counting down.
ATTTGGTGCACCTTGCCGGCAGCGCGTAGAGTATCACGTTAGTACATAACCCACAACCTTCTGGTTTAACCTCCAGGCTTTGGTGCACCGTGATAAAAAGTCAAACTCAACAGATCAGAAGTTATTGCTTGCTCCTGGCAATTGCATGTCAATATATATATATATATATATATATATATATATATATATATCCAAAAACAAACGAAAGCTCGCTTCCTTGATCATTATAATTAATGTTTGTATTTTAATCATCGGAAATTCCGGACGATTTTATTCGGTTTTAAGTTGTGTTGATAGGCGGGTCTATTATTAAGGGGCGTTCAGGTTTGCGTGTTTATGACGCTTATGAAGTTTGTTAGTTGCAACTTGAGTTGCATACCTGCAATAGCAACGTGGTCGGTGGCACAAGTCTATGGGCCTTGACAGCATTGACATTGGCATATTAGTAGTCATTCGAGAGGAGTGTGTACCTCGTGTAGCCACTGAAAAAGCTTCGCGAGGGAATTCGAAAAGACCGATCGCCAAATTATGTTCATTACCGTTTCAATAATGCACAATTAATTGCTTGTTCTTTCTTTTATTATTAGTCCGTAACTATGATTATCGTTATTTGGTTCTACATACATACAAGACCCATTTAACGGTTCAAGTTTCGTATTAAGTTAAAAATAAAAATAGCCCTAAGCTATTTTGGTGGGAGAATGTTTTGTATTAATTAAAAACTAAAAACAATTGTGAAACAAGACAGTCTTTGGGACGCGTTTGCGTTCTCGTAATGTCATGCGTGTGACGAAAGCTTTAGTGTTTCGATAAGAACCCGCACTTCTCCGTTGACCTTTGCAAAGAACGGTTGAGTTCAGTGCCAGACTTTCCCTTGAACAATGAACATTTGAACAATACTGAATCGCATTTAATCAACTCTCACCAGTGGGCACTGCAACCACGAAGATTCGTTACAACATGCACAACTGATTTGTAAATACTCCCTGTATGTTTGTTGTGATTTGTTTTGTATTTTTCTTAATCTCCTTTGGAAAATAAACTACTTATAGTTGTCAAAATCGTCCTTATTTACGTTTCAGTTTATGGCCTAGGATCGTTGTCAAAATAATAAAAATTTCAAGTTTGACGTTTATTACATAAATTGAAGGTAACTTTGATTTATTAATGTTTTATATATTTGGCTTGAATACATTAGGTGAAAATTTTTAAGTTTAGAAGAATGAGTGCCTTCAATGTGTGTTGCGCCCAGGGAGCGATTTTTAGGTAGCCAATACGCTTAAAGTGAAATTAGCTGAATAATTTTTATATAGTTAAATTTCATATAAATTCAATAACGTGAAAATTGGAAAACATTTTTTAACATGTTTCTATTTATACGATTAAGAGGTTGGTTCTTAAAGAAGTGACAATTACGTTACTGTAAGGTTTTAGCAGTCGTTTTTTTATATTTATCTTGAGGAGGAAAACCATTATGATTCAGTCTGCCCCTTTGATAATGCCGGACTTTCACCGACTAAAAAACTCCTCTGTTGTTACATGGTTCTGAGGCGACCCTATGACGGGTTTACAATTGTTAGATACCAATGCTGTTCAAATATAAAACGAAGATTGTATATGGTTCTTAGGTAGTCTTATGGCGGGTTTACACTTGTTAGATACCAATGCTAGTATGGCACTAGTCTGGTGTAAATGCCTGGTGTAAATTATTTTAAACATGTCTCGAACGTTAAAAAAAGTATGCCAATGAGCCCAATATTAAGATTTTATTAGATTTTTAGCCATAGACGACAAATTGTTGATAAACTTACAATAGTTGTACTTTTTGTAAGTAAATAAGGTATATTGTTGTAGTACAAACTACTTACCCCAAACTTAAATAAAACGAGACAGAAAATAAAAGCTTTGAAAGATATTCTTTTACATATTTTATGGCTATTAGAAATTTATTATTTGCTAAACATTACAGCATAATATAATTGATATAAATATTGGTTATAAATACACCGCATAGAATATTGATATATCTAGTAGTACCCTGGCTAAAGCTAGGATCAAAATAAGACCAATAACAAGCTAGCCAAGCTCACGATAGTTGTTTTGTTCTCATACTCATGTTAGAAAATAAAATGCAAACCAGGGTCGACAATTCGACTATAAACACCCCATTTAGTCAAATCTCATAGAAGTTGGTGGTAATTATAAGCACAAAAAACAATAGAAATATGACAGACACAAACTTTAATAAATAGCGAATAGACAATTTACCATGTATTCATTAGATAAGTTCTTGGAAACGACAGACTTGCAAAAGGACAATATATATATATATATATATATATATATATATATATATATATACAAAGTAAAAAGGAATTATTGGCAAGTGACTCAAATTTAGCCACGAGGGCATCCTGTCGACGCGTTTCGCCCTAATTGGGGCTCATCAGGACAGGAATAGCAAAGTTGTAATATTTAATACAAACACCTTATGGGAAGTACAACATCACCTAGCTCACAATTTGTGTCTTTGTGTCGTTTTACCTGACATCGAAGGTTGTACCAATAGTCGGCAAGAAGGAGATCCGACTCAGCTGCCTTTTTCCATAGCCAAAAGTTATAATTTTTAAAAAAAGTAGGACTAATGAGTCTTAAATTAATATAAAGTAGAAATGAATTATTGCCAAGTGACTCAAATTCAGCCACGAGAGCATCCTGTCGACGCGTTTCGCCTTAATTGGGGCTCATCAAGACAGGAGTAGCAAAGTTGTAATATTTAATACAGACTCCTTATGGGAAGTACAGCATCACCTAGCTCACAATTTGTGTCTTTGTGTCGTTTTACCTAACATCGCAGGTTGTACCAACAGTCGGCACGGAGGAGATCCGACTCAACTGCCTTTTTCCATAGACAAAAGTTATAATTTAAAAAAAAAGTAGGATTAATGAGTCTTAAATTAATATAAAGTAGAAATGAATTATTGGCAAGTGACTCAAATTCAGCCACGAGGGCATCCTGTCGACGCGTTTCGCCCTAATTGGGGCTCATCAGGACAGGAGTAGCAAAGTTGTAATATTTAATACAGACACCTTATGGGAAGTAGAGCATCACCTAGCTCACAATTTGTGTCTTCGTGTTGTTTTACCTGAAATCGCAGGTTGTACTAACAGTCGGCACGGAGGAGATCCGACTCAACTGCCTTTTTCCATAGCCAAAAGTTATAATTTAAAAAAAAAGAGGATTAATGAGTCTTAAATTAATATAAAGTGGAAATGAATTATTGGCCAGTGACTCAAATTCAGCCACGAGGGCATCCTGTTGACGCGTTTTGCCCTAATTGGGGCTCATCAGGACAGGAGTAGCAAAGTTGTAATATTTAATACAGACACCTTATGGGAAGTACAGCATCACCTAGCTCACAATTTGTGTCTTCGTGTCGTTTTACCTGATATCGCAGGTTGTACCAACAGTCGGCACGGAGGAGATCCGACTCAACTGCCTTTTTCCATAGCCAAAAGCTATAATTTAAAAAAAAGTTGGATTAATGAGTTTTAAATTTATACAAAGTAAAAAGGAATTATTAGCAAGTGACTCAAATTTAACCACGAGGGCATCTTGTCGACGCGTTTCGCTCTAATTGGGGCTCATCAGGACAGGAGTAGCAAAGTTGTAATATTTAACACAGACACCTTATGGGAAGTACAGCATCACCTAGCTCACAATTTGTGCCTTCGTGTCTTCGTGTCGTTTTGCTACTCCTGTCCTGATGAGCTCCAATTAGGGCGAAACGCGGCGACAGGATGCCCTCGTGGCTGAATTTGAGTCACTTGCCAATAATTCATTTCTACTTTATATTAATTTAAGACTCATTAATCCTACTTTTTTTTTAAATTATAACTTTTGGCTATGGAAAAAAGCAGTTGAGTCGGATCTAGTTTTTTTTTAAAATATAACTTTTGGCTATGGAAAAAGGCAGTTGAATCGAATCTCCTCCGTGCCGACTGTTGGTACAACCTGCGATGTCAGTTAAAACGACACGATGACACAAATTGTGAGCTAGGTGATGCTGTACTTCCCATAAGGTGTCTGTATTAAATATTACAACTTTGCTACTCCTGCCCTGATGAGCCCCAATTAGGGCGAAACGCGTCGATAGGATGCCCTCGTAGTTTAATTTGAGTCACTTGCCAATAATTAATTTCTACTTTATATTAATTTAAGACTCATTAATCCCTTTTTTTTTAACATATAACTTTTGGCTATGGAAAAAGTCAGTTGAGTCGGATCTCCTCCGTGCCGACTGTTGGTACAACCTGCGATGTCAGGTAAAACAACACAAAGACACAAATTGTGAGCTAGGTGATGCTGTACTTCCCATGATGCGTCTGTATTAAATATTACAACTTTGCTACTCCTGTCCTGATGAGCCCCAATTAAAGCGAAACGCGTCGACAAGATGCCCTCGTGGCTGAACTTGAGTCACTTGCCAATAATTCATTTCTATTTTATATTAATTTAAGACTCATTACTCGTACTTTTTTTTTTAAATTATAACTTTTGGCTATGGAAAAAGGCAGTTGAGTCGGATCTCCTCCGTGCCGACTGTTGGTACAACTTGCGATGTCAGGTAAAACGACACGAAGACACAAATTGTGAGCTAGGTGATGCCGTACTTCCCATAAGGTGTCTGTATTAAATATTACAACTTTGCTACTCCTGTCCTGATGAGCCCCAATTAGGGCGAAACGCGTCGACAGAATGCCCTCGTGGCTGAATTTGAGTCACTTGCCAATAATTCATTTCTACTTTATATTAATTTAAGACTCATTAATCCTACTTTTTTTAAAATTACAACTTTTGGCTATGGAAAAAGGCAGTTGAGTCGGATCTCCTCTGTGCCGACTGTTGGTACAACCTGCGATGTCAGGTAAAACGACACGAAAACACAAATTGTGAGCTAGGTGATGTACTTCCCATAAGGTGTCTGTATTAAATATTACAACTTTGCTATTCCTGTCCTGATGAGCCCCAATTAAAGCGAAACGCGTCGACAGGATGCCTTCGTGGCTGAATTTGAGTCACTTGCCAATAATTCATTTCTATTTTATACTAATTTAAGACTCATTAATCGTACTTTTTTTTAAATTATAACTTTTGGTTATGAAAAAAGTCAGTTGAGTCGGATCTCCTCCGTGCTGACTCCTGCGATGTCAGGTAAAACGACACGAAAACACAAATTGTGAGCTAGGTGATGTTGTACTTCCCATAAGGTGTCTGTATTAAATATTACAACTTTGCTACTACTGTCCTTATGAGCCCCAACTAAAGCGAAACGCGTCGACAGGATGCCCTCGTGGTTTAATTTGAGTCACTTGCCAATAATTAATTTCTACTTTATATTAATTTAAGACTCATTAATCCTTTTTTTTTAAATTATAACTTTTGGCTATGGAGAAAGTCAGTTGAGTCGGATCTCCTCCGTGCCGACTGTTGGTACAACCTGCGATGTCAGGTAAAACAACACAAAGACACAAATTGTGAGCTAGGTGATGCTGTACTTCCCATGACACGTCTGTATTAAATATTACAACTTTGCTACTCCTGTCCTGATGAGCCCCAATTAAAGCGAAACGCGTCGACAGGATGCCCTCGTGGCTGAATTTGAGTCACTTGCCAATAATTCATTTCTATTTTATATTATTTTAAGACTCATTATTCGTACTTTTTTTTTTAAATTATAACTTTTGGCTATGGAAAAAGGCAGTTGAGTCGGATCTCCTCCGTGCCGACTGTTGGTACAACTTGCGATGTCAGGTAAAACGACACGAAGACACAAATTGTGAGCTAGGTGATGCTGTACTTCCCATAAGGTGTCTGTATTAAATATTGCAACTTTGCTACTCCTGTCCTGATGAGCCCCAATTAGGGCGAAACGCGTCGACAGAATGCCCTCGTGGCTGAATTTGAGTCACTTGCCAATAATTCATTTCTACTTTATATTAATTTGAGACTCATTAATCCTACTTTTTTTTTAAATTATAACTTTTAGCTATGGAAAAAGGCAGTTGAGTCGGATCTCCTCCGTGCCGACTGTTGGTACAACCTACGATGTCAGGTAAAACGACACGAAAACACAAATTGTGAGCTAGGTGATGTACTTCCCATAAGGTGTCTGTATTAAATATTACAACTTTGCTATTCCTGTCCTGATGAGCCCCAATTAAAGCGAAACGCGTCGACAGGATGCCTTCGTGGCTGAATTTGAGTCACTTGCCAATAATTCATTTCTATTTTATACTAATTTAAGACTCATTAATCGTACTTTTTTTTTAAATTATAACTTTTGGTTATGGAAAAAGTCAGTTGAGTTGGATCTCCTCCGTGCTGACTGTTGGTACAACCTGCGATGTCAGGTAAAACGACACGAAAACACAAATTGTGAGCTAGGTGATGTTGTACTTCCCATAAGGTGTCTGTATTAAATATTACAACTTTGCTACTCCTGTCCTTATTAGCCCCAATTAAAGCGAAACGCGTCGGCAGGATGCCCTTGTGGCTTAATTTGAGTCACTTGCCAATAATTCATTTCTATTTTATATTAATTTAAGACTCATTAATCGTACTTTTTTTGAAAATTATAACTTTTGGCTATGGAAAAAGGCAGTTGAGTCGGATCTCCTCCGTGCCGACTGTTGGTACAACCTGCGATGTCAGGTAAAACGACACGAAGACACAAATTGTGAGCTAGGTGATGTTGTACTTCCCATAAGGTGTCTGTATTAAATATTACAACTTTGCTACTCCTGTCCTGATGAGCCCCAATTAGGGCGAAATGCGTCGACAGAATGCCCTCGTGGCTGAATTTGAGTCACTTGCCAATAATTCATTTCTACTTTATATTAATTTAAGACTCATTAATCCTACTTTTTTTAAAATTATAACTTTTGGCTATGGAAAAAGGCAGTTGAGTCGGATCTCCTCTGTGCCGACTGTTGGTACAACTTGCGATGTCAGGTAAAACGACACGAAGACACAAATTGTGAGCTAGGTGATGCCGTACTTCCCATAAGGTGTCTGTATTAAATATTACAACTTTGCTACTCCTGTCCTGATGAGCCCCAATTAGGGCGAAACGCGTCGACAGAATGCCCTCGTGGCTGAATTTGAGTCACTTACCAATAATCCATTTCTACTTTATATTAATTTAAGACTCATTAATCCTACTTTTTTAAAATTATAACTTTTGGCTATGGAAAAAGGCAGTTGAGTCGGATCTCCTCTGTGCCAACTGTTGGTACAACCTGCGATGTCAGGTAAAACGACACGAAGACACAAATTGTGAGCTAAGTGATGCTGTACTTCCCATAAGGTGTCTGTATTCAATATTACAACTTTGCTACTCCTGTCCTGATGAGCTCCAATTAGGGCGAAACGCGTCGACAGGATGCCCTCGTGGCTGAATTTGAGTCACTTGCCAATAATTCATTTCTACTTTATATTAATTTGAGACTCATTAATCCTACTTTTTTTTTAAATTATAACTTTTGGCTATGGAAAAAGGCAGTTGAGTCGGATCTCCTCCGTGCCGACTGTTGGTACAACCTGCGATGTCAGGTAAAACGACACGAAAACACAAATTGTGAGCTAGGTGATGTTGTACTTCCCATAAGGTGTCTGTATTAAATATTACAGCTTTGCTATTCCTGTCCTGATGAGCCCCAATTAAAGCGAAACGCGTCGACAGGATGCCTTCGTGGCTGAGTTTGAGTCACTTGCCAATAATTCATTTCCATTTTATACTAATTTAAGACTCATTAATCGTACTTTTTTTTTAAATTATAACTTTTGGTTATGGAAAAAGTCAGTTGAGTCGGATCTCCTCCGTGCTGACTGTTGGTACAACCTGCGATGTCAGGTAAAACGACACGAAAACACAAATTGTGAGCTAGGTGATGTTGTACTTCCCATAAGGTGTCTGTATTAAATATTACAACTTTGCTACTCCTGTCCTGATGAGCCCCAATTAGGGCGAAACGCGTCGACAGAATGCCCTTCGTGGCTGAATTTGAGTCACTTGCCAATAATTCATTTCTACTTTATATTAATTTAAGACTCATTAATCGTACTTTTTGAAAATTATAACTTTTGGCTATGGAAAAAGGCAGTTGAGTCGGATCTCCTCGTGCCACTGTTGGTACAACCTGCGATGTCAGGTAAAACGACACGAAGACACAAATTGTGAGCTAAGTGATGCTGTACTTCCCATAAGGTGTCTGTATTCAATATTACAACTTTGCTACTCCTGTCCTGATGAGCTCCAATTAGGGCGAAACGCGTCGACAGGATGCCCTCGTGGCTGAATTTGAGTCACTTGCCAATAATTCATTTCTACTTTATATTAATTTGAGACTCATTAATCCTACTTTTTTTTTAAATTATAACTTTTGGCTATGGAAAAAGGCAGTTGAGTCGGATCTCCTCCGTGCCGACTGTTGGTACAACCTGCGATGTCAGGTAAAACGACACGAAAACACAAATTGTGAGCTAGGTGATGTTGTACTTCCCATAAGGTGTCTGTATTAAATATTACAGCTTTGCTATTCCTGTCCTGATGAGCCCCAATTAAAGCGAAACGCGTCGACAGGATGCCTTCGTGGCTGAGTTTGAGTCACTTGCCAATAATTCATTTCCATTTTATACTAATTTAAGACTCATTAATCGTACTTTTTTTTTAAATTATAACTTTTGGTTATGGAAAAAGTCAGTTGAGTCGGATCTCCTCCGTGCTGACTGTTGGTACAACCTGCGATGTCAGGTAAAACGACACGAAGACACAAATTGTGAGCTAGGCGATGTTGTACTTGCCATAAGGTGTCTGTATTAAATATTACAACTTTGCTACTCCTGTCCTGATGAGCCCCAATTAGGGCGAAATGCGTCGACAGAATGCCTTCGTGGCTGAATTTGAGTCACTTGCCAATAATTCATTTCTACTTTATATTAATTTAAGACTCATTAATCGTACTTTTTTTGAAAATTATAACTTTTGGCTATGGAAAAAGGCAGTTGAGTCGGATCTCCTCCGTGCCGACTGTTGGTACAACCTGCGATGTCAGGTAAAACGACACGAAGACACAAATTGTGAGCTAGGCGATGTTGTACTTGCCATAAGGTGTCTGTATTAAATATTACAACTTTGCTACTCCTGTCCTGATGAGCCCCAATTAGGGCGAAATGCGTCGACAGAATGCCTTCGTGGCTGAATTTGAGTCACTTGCCAATAATTCATTTCTACTTTATATTAATTTAAGACTCATTAATCGTACTTTTTTTGAAAATTATAACTTTTGGCTATGGAAAAAGGCAGTTGAGTCGGATCTCCTCCGTGCCGACTGTTGGTACAACCTGCGATGTCAGGTAAAACGACACGAAAACACAAATTGTGAGCTAGGTGATGTTGTACTTCCCATAAGGTGTCTGTATTAAATATTACAGCTTTGCTATTCCTGTCCTGATGAGCCCCAATTAAAGCGAAACGCGTCGACAGGATGCCTTCGTGGCTGAGTTTGAGTCACTTGCCAATAATTCATTTCCATTTTATACTAATTTAAGACTCATTAATCGTACTTTTTTTTTAAATTATAACTTTTGGTTATGGAAAAAGTCAGTTGAGTCGGATCTCCTCCGTGCTGACTGTTGGTACAACCTGCGATGTCAGGTAAAACGACACGAAAACACAAATTGTGAGCTAGGTGATGTTGTACTTCCCATATGGTGTCTGTATTAAATATTACAACTTTGCTACTCCTGTCCTTATGAGCCCCAATTAAAGCGAAACGCGTCGGCAGGATGCCCTTGTGGCTTAATTTGAGTCACTTGCCAATAATTCATTTCTATTTTATATTAATTTAAGACTCATTAATCGTACTTTTTTTGAAAATTATAACTTTTGGCTATGGAAAAAGGCAGTTGAGTCGGATCTCCTCCGTGCCGACTGTTGGTACAACCTGCGATGTCAGGTAAAACGACACGAAGACACAAATTGTGAGCTAGGCGATGTTGTACTTGCCATAAGGTGTCTGTATTAAATATTACAACTTTGCTACTCCTGTCCTGATGAGCCCCAATTAGGGCGAAATGCGTCGACAGAATGCCCTCGTGGCTGAATTTGAGTCACTTGCCAATAATTCATTTCTACTTTATATTAATTTAAGACTCATTAATCGTACTTTTTTTGAAAATTATAACTTTTGGCTATGGAAAAAGGCAGTTGAGTCGTATCTCCTCCGTGCTGACTGTTGGTACAACCTGCGATGTCAGGTAAAACGACACGAAAACACAAATTGTGAGCTAGGTGATGTTGTACTTCCCATAAGGTGTCTGTATAAATATTACAACTTTGCTACTCCTGTCCTTATGAGCCCCAATTAAAGCGAAACGCGTCGACAGGATGCCCTCGTGGCTGAATTTGAGTCACTTGCCAATAATTCATTTCTATTTTATATTAATTTAAGACTCATTAATCGTACTTTTTTTTTAAATTATAACTTTTGGCTATGGAAAAAGGCAGTTGAGTCGGATCTCCTCCGTGCCGACTGTTGGTACAACCTGCGATGTCAGGTAAAACGACACGAAGACACAAATTGTGAGCTAGGTGATGCTGTACTTCCCATAAGGTGTCTGTATTAAATATTACAACTTTGCTACTCCTGTCCTGACGAGCCCCAATTAGGGCGAAACGCGTCGACAGGATGCCCTCGTGGCTGAATTTGAGTCACTTGCCAATAATTCATTTCTACTTTATATATCTATATAATATATATATATATATATATATATATATATATAAGCGTGTAATTAAAGAGTCATTGGGTTATACAAGGGCACACGTGAACTCATAGGTTGAGAGCTTTTGAATAAGGGAAGACAAATTTATTTAATTAGGGAGTGGGAATATTTTTAACAAATTATTTTTTTAAACTTAGAAGTGTATAATAATGTAGGATCAATGTAATTTAGCCATGGATTATGTAACATAATATTTGTATAAACATAGAGCAGAATAAATAATAATGGGGATAAAATTTTCTTAACGTCTTTAAAATTTGTAGGGATTATATGAAAGTCTAAAAGCGTGGTGTTAAAGTAACATTTCTGATCTCAAACATAAAATCCGACATGTTTAAACAAAATAACGAGGGGAGATAATAGTTTTTAATAAACTTGGCAACAAACAAACTTTAATGGGTTGGTTATTGGAAAAGAACAACGGTTGGGATTAATGTAGACGCGGTTTTGTAGTTAAAATATCGATTTCAATCTTGGCGGTAGTATAGCAAGGAGCCAACAAAAAGACCAAGATAGAATAGTGTATTGGGTACAAAAGGGATGCATATACTTAATCTTGAAAGAAGTATAGCAAGGAGACCTAAATAAAATCGATAATTTCAAGGATATTTAAAAGCAAACACGAGTCTGTTAGAAAGTGGGAAAATGGAGCCAAGCAAGGTGATTGATGTGAATTGTACAAGAGGGGCAGAGATTCGGCTGGTGGAAGCGTATGTGTGAAATAATGCTATCGGTACAAGGGAGAAGAGAGATATTTGTTCAAGTTGGAGGCGTTGACAAATAAAGATGTAGAGACTAAATTCGAACAACGGAGTGACAGTTTGAAGCGGTTTACAGAGTATTGTTATAATCGTTATAAAAATTTACAAGAATCCGAGATACGTTAAAGCTTTTTCGCTTAAATGCAAGACGGTTGGAAAACAATTTTCCAGAATTGCAGAAGCGGGTATACAAGTGTACGTGCCAATTTAAAACAGGGGGGGGGGCAAATCTTACTTATATAATCACTGGCAGAGAGGGGTCGGAATCTCTTTTGCTCTTGCCTTTTCGTTCTGATTTCATCCAGCATTGGTGATAATAGTTAATGTCAAGTGAACTAGTGCAAGTTAATAAAATTTTATGTAGAAGCTAAACGCATCTTTGTGGTAAAACGTTAAAGTGGTACGTAGGTACAAAGCTTGTTAAGATTGGTATTGGAATGCACAAAAATTAAAGTTTGAAAGTGTTTGGATGATACAGAAAAGCGATGTTTGAATAATAAAAGTTAAGTTTGGAGATTGGAAGTTTTGGAGTGGAAATTGTAAACAGCGGTATGCATGGCGGACATGGTAATTGAACCAGGGAGTTAGCTGATGGGCTGGATAGCTACTAGACTACAGCATCTTCAAAGAGCTAAATGGAGGAGCACACTTAGAAGATAAAAACCAGGTATGCGATAGAATAGAACATTGAATGGTGAATATTTTTATGGTGTTTGTGATTATTTGGATTTGAATTTGATGTGTTTTATTATAATTTGATATTTTATGAACAGATATTTATGGGACTTTAAAAGAAAATTGATCTTTGAAAATAATTAATGTATTTACAGATAACCAAATGTTGTAAAGAGGTATAGAGGGCTTATTGATATCTGGTAGTGCAGGAAATTTATATGCACAGTTGTAGAGTTTTATTATGAGCTCATGCTAAGACAAAAGGGTAACGTAAGGGATGAGGAACGCCTCTTACTTTAAATCAAAATATATGTGTTTAAAAGGTTATCAATTTGCATGATTATTATTATAAAATTATTGAACTTTATGGATGTACCTAAAGGAATGGTGTTTTAAAAAGTATCTAATGTAAATAGAGTATGATATATTTGGTCAATTGAGTTATTTTGAATGTGTGATTGGGGCGAATGTCTATTTAGGTTTCAGCATGAGGACATTGTGAAGAAGTTTTTGGATGTAACAGTTAGGTGTCAATAATATTATTTAGAAAATTCGGTAAGGGGAATTATTAGGAGCAGCCGAGGGCAAGATTCGAGCTAAACATGTCAGAATTATATAATCCCAACGATGGGGCATGATTCCAGAGACGTTCCGGAATAACCTCACAATATTATATATATATATATATATATATATATATATATATATTATGCTATGATAATAGGGTTATTTAAGAGTTTATAAGGTCACAAGGGAGATATATTGTATGTAAACAACATAGAAATCAAGAAAACCGAACATTTAAATCATAAAAAGTACATAATTCGTTCATTAGGCACAAAGCAAATAGAAAGGATCCTGTATAAGATCAATAACTAGCCACAATTAATAAAAGGAAGCTCATTCTGTATTAACATTAATCAAAATAAATAACTTTGGAAGTTATTCAATACATTTCTAAACATTTAAAAACATTCTCAAGTGCCAAAGCAAATACAAATCACCGAGTATAATATAAAAGGAAGTTCATTCTGTAGAACAAATTATTCTGGGCGCAACCCAATTCATTTTAGAAACATTTAAAGCAATCGTAAACTCCCAATAAATACAAACTATGCATATTTAGACGTGAAACAAATCTCTTCAAACTCGACGCATTTGCGTGAACAATGAAAATCAATAAAATGCATATAATTTGTACCGGTTTGCAATAATCAAACCTTTGATTAACAAGCATATTCCATAACGCAATAAGGTATAAATATTGATGCAAAAGCCTACGTGATGTTTAAAATGTACATCGCCACATTTAAAAGAAACCCAACATAGGAAAACAAAGTATGGAAATTATAATTTTGGATGTACGTGCAGAATTAAAGGTTAATATTTAAAAGTTCTTGTACAAAATTATAACTACGTGATGTTAAAAGACACAAAGTACCAGTGGCTAACGAAATCCATAATATAAAGCTTATTGTCTACGTTATTTTTGGAGCGTCTGAGCAATGCATAAAGTAAGCAACTCGAAGTAAAACCCAACCGGCTGCATGATAGAGCAGTGCAATGCCTCTGCCATGGCAGAATAACAAGATAGCGGACGGTCAACCAATACAGCACGTGAGACGACTTGTTTATATAATGCCTCAAAACTTATAACAAACATTCATTTTACAACCGAAGCACGAACGTAAATCTAAAATTACTTAGTAATAAACGAAATTTGTACAATTCATTATTTAGGGCTCCAAGTAAATACGGAAGTAACACTCAAAACTATACTTTAATGCTCCAAGTAAGTACGGAAGTAAAACTCAAAATAATACTTCAATGCTCTAATCAAGTACGGATGTATACCTCAAAACAAGACTAATACTTCAATACCTCTAATAAAGCTATAAGTAACACGTTCATTCGAAGCCACTCGTTAAGCTACTGAAAAACAGTTCGGAGCATTGGGGTGCACGCAGAGCTGCGGGTCTACAACCACTAAACTAGCAACTGATTTGAAAGAGGAAACTTCCGTGGGAATCAATCGGAAGAATACCAGGTTAGAATTAAATTTTCAATTAATAGTATAAGTTTTAGTTTGAATATTTGAAACTTACATGTACTTAGATATTTTGTGTAAAGGGTCATCAAAAATTTGGTGATACGTATAAAATATGTTAAAAGAAAGGGAGGTTAATTGAACGTTCAACGAAACATTCAATATAATACATAATAATTTTTGCTGGCTTTAATTGCTTAAAAAGGGTTATAACTTATGGTAATAAACAAATTCAATATTTATTCTAATTTTGATTCAAAAGTTCTTAAATAACATGACAGTACGAAGGTCGTAGAATTGGAAATTGTACATATTTCTTAGCTATACATGAAGTGTTACAGGAAAGAAGGTAAATATTCTTTGTTATCATATCGTCTTTCACTCTGTGCAGGGCATAACTGAGCTAGTCGGGGCATAAATTTTATTGTGCTGTTTTTAAAATTATTGTAGAATTTTTAGAGGCACATAGACAAGATGATCAGCAGGTAAGTGATCGTAAAAATTAGGCGCCAATATCGTAACAATACATACATACATATATATATATATATATATATATATATATTATATCACCTTTCATCGTGATTTATTTGCCTCTCGAATAAAAAAATTAATTTGATCTTATATCAAGGATTTCTTGCTTAAATTCAGCAATTTGAATGTATTTAAATATTTAATGTAATTATACATTCAATTTATAAGGTAACAATAAAAGTTTTTTTACTTTAAATGGTTTGGTGATTGTATAGATGACGTATTAGATATTGTATATATATATATATATATATATATATATTGTAGTGGATTTAAAGGGTTAAATTTAGGGATAAACAATGCAATTTCAAACACCCTGTGTAGAGAGAGGAACATAATATTTACGCGCAAAAGTTATTTCATTTATTTAATTTAAATTAACAAGTATTGACATAATTCTATAATTAGGGATTAAAAGGTAGTAGGTTCGTAAAGCAAATCAGTTTATAAGCGAATAGAAATTATTAATTAATTTAATTTAGTTTAATTCAACGGGTTATAACTTCAGAAAACGCATAAGAGCATGAAAAATCAATAATCCCAAGACGAAAAGCTTTCTTAACACACAAACAGACGTCGGTGGTATAGAATACCTTGAAACGTAAGCTCCGAGAAGTGTTATTTTAAACGATCATTAATTTAGCACAGCTGCACGTTGGAAAGGTCATCTTCCCCTTATTTGTGTAGATAACGAGGCGAGCTTTGAGGAAATATTGTTCAACTGTCGGTGGTTTCGCATAAACGCTAACAAAAGTTTCTTAAATAGCAGAAGGGATGAACAATCAATGAAAGCAATTATAATTGATCAACGCAATAGCTCTTTACTGGTTTTACAACATTTAACAAATTGTACAGATATCTCGAAAAATTTGTCAAAAACAGACAGACTGACTGACTGCACCAATTTTCTCATTCTCGCTTTTAAAGAATAACAAGTCGTAGTTATTAAATCGCGAACTCAGTTTATCTGCAAGAAATATATAAACGAGGAAATTTATGAAATGCTCCAACTTCAAAAAACTAGAAATAAATCTATTGCTAACGTTGCAATTGATGGATCTGCTCACGGAGATTTGGATTGACTATAAACTACTCAATAATTTTAACCTAACCACTATCATTATTCTTCCTGACAAGGACAATTTTAAAAAAAAAAGTGTTCATTTTTGATTTGTTCTATAGAACACAACTACAACTTGACAATAAAGATTGAGCGATTATCACACACATATCTTGAGTATATAAAGATATTAAACAACAAAAACAGCAGAAAATTCAACCCATGTCAGACAGCGTTTTTGTTCTTTGTCAACGATAGTCTGTCTAGTCTATTGCTTCTTCAACATTCGCATTTCCATAGCTACGTACTGAAGGCAACTCTGCAATTTTAGATCACATGCATTTCTAATTTCAATTGCAAAAAATATGAAAGCATCTATTTGAAATGCATTTCTAACTTTAATCGCAAGAAAAATGAGAGCATCTATTCGAAATATGCACTCAGATTAAAAGTAAAAAATTGTTTTACACCGTTCTGTAAACTGAGATTACGTAGTTATTAAATCGGGAGTAATGTGAAATGAAACACACAATGTATTTTTCTTTATTGTATTTTATAAAATACATATATACATAATGTTATGTACTTTAGAATAAACATACTATAATTCACTTAAGTTGTTTATATCTTCGTTTTCTAAATGAGCAAGCATCCCAAATATAAAGAACAGTTCTAACTCACTCCAACTCTGAACGGTAAAAAATATTGCATTATCGGTTCTATGAGGGCTGCCTTCAGTTTCATGAACCACTTTTTAATCCTGAAGATTTACGAAGTATTGCATCATTAGTAGTCATAGATTGTTCTAGATAAAACGAAGCGTTAAAATCTGATACTGTATATATTAGATTAGAATTTGAAACTAGCAGAAACGTTTTGCTAAATACATCTTGTCATGCTCAAACAGCATAAGAATATTATAATTACTTTATTATTACTGCACCTTCACAAATTATGAAAAAAAACAAAACAATAAAATCATTTAGCAATCACAGTCTATTTATTATTATTTTACATGTTCAGGCGCCAAAGGTAAGTCACTGTGAATTTCATGTAAAGATACTGGGTAGTGTAAATCGCATTGAAAAAATAAATATATTCTACATCAGAATCATCGGCAATATTAAGTAACGTCTAAACGTTATATTTCTGGACTGGTGCTATCTAAAAAAAAATTAAAATTCTCCATATGGAAGATATTCAGACATTGCAGCCCCATATAAATTATTAACATCAAAATACATTAAATATTTAGAATTAATATTCTGTCTTTTAATGCAATTGGAATTGTATCGTAATACTGAATCAAAATGTAAATAGTTATAAAGTCCGAAACGGGAACAAATGTTGAACACACTCTTTAAGCAGATCATGATTGTTTATTCTTCTTAATCTTCTTTGGGGATTAAACCACTCATAGTTTTTAAAATTATCTTTATTAACGTTTCGATCCATAACCTAGGATCGTTTTCAAAATAATAAAAACTTCAACTTCAACTTATTATTTTGAAAACGATCCTAGGTTATGGATCGAAACGTTAATAAAGATAATTTTAAAAACTATGAGTGGTTTAATCCCCAAAGAAGATTAAGAAGAATACTAAACAAACCACAACAAACATACAGGGAGTATTTATGATTGTTTATATTTATCTTCGAGTGTAACACTTCACTGTTAACTTTAAAATATCACTACTGACTTCGGTCACTAGCTAAATTACTTTATACATAAATATGTTCTGATGTAAGCAAATAGCTATAAAATTAGACATATGCAATTTTTCAGAAAAAATAAAGCAAATTCGAAATCTTGCTGATAACTATAAAAAAATGCATATTTGCAATTTGTTTTCAGACAATGAATCAAATTCATTATGTTGCTAAGAGCACCATTACTTTTGCTTACATACTGTTTTTTCTATTCAGTTCAGTATTGAAACAGTACTGACACTCTAGAAAAAAATTACAAATTTGCATCGTTTTCTGAAAAAATTGCACAAGAAAATTTTATATATTCAGCTATCTAATTATACTAATGAATAAAAAACAGTATGTAAGCAAAAAATAATTATGCTCTTGGCAAAAAAAAATACTGATAACGATCAACATTGCATTATTTGAGCCTTGGTTACTGTTTTACAAAATCTTCATAGAATATCTAGCTATCAACTTTTTGATTCAGTATTACGCTACAATCCCATTCGTTTCTAATTGTATTAAAGAAATAAAAAAATTGAGAAGCTCAACAATCTCGCAATTAACCTATATTGCATAGAAAATATTAAAAAATACGCCCTTTTTTGTTTAAGTAAAAATTTAGGGAAAAAAAATGGAATCTATAAGAAATTTTTTAATGCTGATGTCTGCAGAAAAAACGATTAAACTCAGTAACAAATTGTACAGATATCTCGAAAAATTTACCAAAGACAGACAGACAGACAGACTGACTGTCTGCACCAATTTTCTCATTCTCACTTTTAAAGAATAACAAGTCGTAGTTATTAAATCGCGAACTCAGTTTATCTGCAAGAAATATATAAACGAGGAAATTTATAAAATGCTCCAACTTCAAAAAACTAGAAATAAATCTATTGAAATATATGCTAACGTTTTGATTTGTTTTATAGAACACAACTACAACTTGACAATAAAGATTGAGCGATTATCACACACATATCTTGAGTATATAAAGATATTAAATAACAAGAACCGCAGAAAATTCAACCCATGTCAGACAGCGTTTTTTTTCTTTATCAACGATAGTCTAGTCTATTGCTTCTTCAGTATTCGCATTTCCATAGTTACGTACTGAAGGCAAGATTAGACCAAGTAAATGCATTAAGAAAATTAAATCTATATATTAAGCCAACGAATACATACTCTGTATTGGTGTCATCAGGTCGTACGTTGCAATTGGTGGATCTGCTCACGGTGTCAACGATTTTTTCCAGCACTTCATTTGGATCGACTATAAACTACTCAATAATTTTAACCCAATCACTATAATTTTTTGATTTGTTCTATAGAACACACAACTACAACTTGACAATAAAGATTGAGCGATTATCACACACATATCTTGAGTATATAAGGATATTAAACAACAAGAACAGCAGAAAATTCAATCCATGTCAGCAAGAATTTAAATGCTAAGGTATTGTCTAGATAGTAATTGTAGAAATATGAAATCTACAAAAAATTTAATAAATCCAGTCATGTATAAAATTTAATGCTGACGTCCGCAGAAAAATAAAAGCGAGAAATTTAATGCTAACATCAGCAGAATAATAAATAAATCCACTCAGTCAGCATTAATGGAAGGCCGGTCTGGCTTCGCAACGGTGCACGTGTATATACCATATTTTAAAATTAAAGTTGTCAATTGCAAAACCAAAAAAAAAAATTAAATTTTACCTAGAAATCATTTGAAATATTTACTTTTTTCAGTACAACTGAAAGAACTTGACTTTTGTACATTTTTTAATCGATATCATAGACTTTTTTTCTATACTGTTGGTAAAATCTACGTGAAGTATTTATACTAAATAATAAACTGACCTGTCAGAAAAAATTAAAAAAATTGCATCGTTTTCTGAAAAAAATTGCATTCTTTTTTTTCAGTACAACTGAAAGAACTTGACTTTTATACATTTTTTAATTGATATTAGACTGTACAGAAACAGCAATGTTTAATTAGATCAGTCAAACATGATGTGTATACTATTAAACAAAACAAAATTGTTCTTAATCCAAGTGATGATAAAAGAATTCTTAGTAACTCAACCACTGATACTAAACCTTGGGAGTATAACTATACATTCAGAAATAACTTGTAAAGTTCAACCACTGGCTCAAATAAAGAATGCAATTTATTTTATCCCGATTAACATATAATATTTTTTTAGTTATAAAACTTCAGTGTTATGTTTATACCTGCACAAGTACACCGTTTTTTCTTTTTTGGATGTGACTAAAAATAGAATACCTTTCAATCTGTCCGAGTTGAACTATATTAGTATAAATGTATTGTAGAGAAAAATAGTAGTAGTAACCGCTCTGTTAAAAAAATCCAGTTTGTTAATAACATACCAGTTAGTTTATTTGAGAAATGTATAACAAAACTTTTATTTAAAATTGCCAATGTTTATGGCTTTTTAATACTGGTTTTTTAAAACCAATTGAAGCAACATTTTGGGAAAATTGTATCATTATTAAAATTTATTGAGATTAAATCCATCTCTTCCAATAAATTAAATTGCAGGCGATTTTAACAATTGCATCCAAAAGCAATTCGCTATGCAAGCATTTCTATATTTACATACTGAAGGCAACTATGCAATTTTAGATCACATGCATTTCATGCACTCAGATTAAAAGTCAAAAATTGTTTCTACATCCGTTTTGTAAACTGAGATTAAATCAATCAAATCCTTAAAACAAAAATAGAATGCCGTTTTTTCTGGTTGTGAATTAAGTACATTCTCTAGTTGCCGCTTGAAGCGAGCGGACGTGTTTCTGCCGAGCTCCCGCTTCAGCAATAACAGTAAGTGTTTATCTAGGGTTTTATTATTTATTGTTGAATTATTTTATTTGAAGCTTTGCTTTTTATTGTGTTTTATTTTTATAATTGTGTGCCATCAAAATTTAAATACAGGGCAGTAAAATAAAATTTTAAAACAGAATTTAAACTAAATAAAAACTAAATAAATCGCGTTTTCTTTGTAATTTAAACTAAATCCGCGTTTTAAAATAAAATAAATAAATTACGGACAAATAAAACAAAAATCTACTAAACTAATACTCAAAATAATTTCGGAATAACTTAAAAAGGCATTTTTAATAATAAATTTAAAATAAAAACCGCGTAAATCGAGTAAAAAACCGGGTAAAACAACCAAAAAGTGTGTGAAATTTTTATAGTGCGCGTATAATAAAATAATAACCAAAAAACAAAAATCTAAGCCTTTTTAAATCAAATAAATATCTCAAAAACTGTTAATTTTAAAACAATTTTAATATAATATAATTTTAATATAAATTTTCCGTAAATTAAGTACACGCGTACTTATAAGTTCTTTTAAAATCGATTTTGGTGTAATTAAGCGGTGTAACAGTTACGGGTTGTGCTAGTTACCAAGCGATAAAGTGAAAGGTCATTTCCGGTTACCACATTCCGATTGCGCTCGACCTTATTTTGTTAATTACACATGTAAAAATAAAGTGTTGTTATTTATAAATTATATATTTTAATATTTTGAAGTAATTAGTTTATTTAAATTTGATTTGGCGGTTTTAAAAAATTTAAAATAAATAGATAGTGTTCTTCGCGGTACATTTTGAAACGAAATGCGTTAGGGAATTTATTTGGTTCTAGTTGTTATTTTGACGCTTAGTGCTTGCTGTATTTTTGTTAAAAATTTAATATTTAATTGGGCGGTTCGAAGTTTAAATAAATACAAGGTTGCTTACGGTTCACCATTAAACAAAACATTTTATTGGACCAACGTTTTGCGTTCTTCTAGCGTCGTTCTTTTAGCGTCGTAACGGTCAAGTGGTTTTTGAGCTGCGTTTTAGGTGTCATTTTTTGTCGTTTGTTTTGTCAGCATGGTGGTCCACCGCGACGAGGAACCATTGCCCAGGAAGAAGGGGGGAGATAGGTCGGAGTCTAATAAGTCGGAGGCTGAGGGCGCTGTTGGGGGGAAACAGCTAAAGGTAATTTTAAAAGACGTTAGGTTAGGGATTCAGGAGGAGGTAGAGGAGCCTGTGTCTGCGGCGGTCGTGTCAGGGGAGTCGGGGCCCCCTGGGGTGGCTGCGGCGCCTGAATCGCCCTCAACTTCGGGAGCCCAGCGAAAGATGTCGACTAGCAGCGACGTTAGCGTTGCAGCTAGCGACCTCGATGAGCTGGACCTCCTGAGATTGAGGGTGAGGAAGGCGAACTGGGCCATCTCCGGGAGGGTGCCGACGACCTCCGCCACTATCGTCGTGGAGGACAGAAAGAGGATTCGCTACGCCCTGGATGATTTCCTCGACGCGGCGAATCAACTTATAGGCATGGTTAGGGCGCTGCGGCTTGTGGCTAGTGATTCTGGGAGAGCTAATGTTGTCGGGGGAAGTCCAGCGGTGGTTGCTTGTGTTTCAGGGCAGCAGTGTTCCAGGAGCCAGGAGCTGCCGATGCCGCGGAAGGCGTCGTATGCTGCAGCTGCTGCAGGTGCGACGCCCACCTTTGCAGTTAGGGTCGACGCCAGGCCAGGGGAGAAGGATGACGTCATGTCGACCCTAAAGAAGAAGGTCGATCCCGCTCGTGATGGTTTTGTTGTGGTCGGAGCTCGTAGAACTCGCAAGGGCGGTGTAGTTGTCGAGTGTGCAAACCGAGAAGATGCGAAGAAACTGCAGTCGAAGGTTGTCGGTGACTGCAAAGAGCTCGTGGCGAAGACCATCGAAAAGAAGCGCCCACGGGTCGTTCTTCCGGGGGTCGAAGCGGGGATGAAGGCGGAAGAGCTGGTGCGGTTGATCGCGTGCCAGAATCCCCGCTTCTGCGATTTGAAGATTGAAGACCACCTGAGGGAGAAATTTAGGTTTGGCGGAAAGGGCCCTAGGGATCCCTTCGTCAACGTAGTCTTCGAAGTGACCCCCACACTTCGGAGACGTATATTAGCTGACGCTATAAACCTCAGGTAGCGAAGAGTCTGGGCCCGGGACCACTTCTCGATGACCCAGTGCTACAGGTGCTACGAGTACAGCCATAGATCGATGGAGTGCAGGGAGAAGGTACAGTGGTGCGGTAACTGTGCCGAAGTCGGTCACGAGTTCAAGAATTGCCGGAGGGCAGTCCCCTGCTGTGTGGTTTGCGCTAGGGCAAACGACAGAACTGGCGGTGGCGCGAAGGTCGATACGCGCCACGACGCCAAGTCGAGTAGATGCCCCACGATGCTGAGATTGAAGAACGCAAGCACACGCAACATCGATTATGGACCGTGAAGAAAAGAACGATTTAAAAGAAGCAAGAAGATTAAATTCGCGCAATTAAATCTCGGAAAGGAAAAGGGGCTACAAATAACTTCGTAAAGTTATTTAGCGAAAATAATATCGACATCGGGCTTGTACAGGAACCGCACCTGTACAGCCATAAAATAACAGGTTTTGGGAAGGGGGTCACCGTTTTAAACGCAAACAGCGAACGACCGCGTAGCGGTATAATAATAAATAATGGGACGTGCGCCGGAATAACACTAAATAATTTATCCAACGAATTTTTAACAACGGTCGAAATTAAATCAGGGCTAAATACATTTTACGTGATCAGCGCGTATCTTCCGCCGGTTGATTCCCGGCGGAAAATCCTCAAACCGAGGACTTAGTAAACCAAGTTGAAAACATTTTGCGCAAAATCGGTAGGAATAAAAATTAATCATCGGGGAGATTTTAATGCTAAGTCGCCATTATGGGGCAGCCCTATCGAAGACGATAGAGGCTCGCAGGTTGCTGATCTTTTACGGATGGGACCTTAGTGTGATAAACACTAATATTTCACCTACGTTTGAGACGCATAGAGGCAGCAGTTTTATAGATATTACTGCAGTCTCGCACGAAATGTTAGAAACGATTTGTAATTGGAAACTAAGGTCGGACGAGGAAACGCTCTCTGACCATAAATTAATAACATGGGACGTTGAAACCAAAACAAGCGCAAACGAGCAGCTAACTATATTTCCGCGGTTCTGTAATAAAAAAGCAAATTGGGAGCGGTTTAAAGAAAAATTTGGCGAAAGTATCCCTGCGCTCGAAAATGAGCTATTTAACTGCCGAGAGGCAGACGAAGTAGAAACACTCGCGAAAAAATTGAACGACGCGGTGGTAGACGCGTCGTCGTATTCCATGCCGCAAAAGAAAACATTTAAAGACAGCGTACCCTGGTGGACCCGGGAACTAACCACCAAGCGGGCAGAAACGCGTAACCTAAGGCGCCGCTATCAACGCGCCTCGGGAGATATAAGAGAACAACGGAGAATAGAATGTAATCAAAGTTACCGCGAATATAAAATATTAATAGAATAAACGCGAACGAATAAATTTAAAGAATTCTGCACGCAAAACTCAGAGAAAGAACCCTGGGGAACCGCATACCGCGTAATTAGAGGAAAACAACAAAAAATCGCGCTCAGTAATATAAAGAAAACAAATGGCGAATACACGGAAGGTTTTAAAACCACAGCGGAATATTTACTCGAGAAATTTTTCCCATCGGATAATCCCGAGTGGGATGAAGGGTCGCACGATTTAATACGTCGGGAAGCTGCAAAGGCGCAAGGAACAGGTGCCGATAAGGCAATCCTAGTTCACGAGGTCGTCAGGGCTCTTAGGAGGATGAACTCTAAGAAGGCACCGGGGCATGATGGAATCACTTCAGACGCAGCTCTGCAGGCGTGCCTGTTAGCCCCGTGTGTCTTTGTTGGGTTGTTTAATCTTTGTTTAGAAAGGGGCGTTTTTCCGCGTTGCTGGAAAATCCAGAATGTGAAATTTATACCCAAACCTAAAAAGGCGGATGCGTCAGATCCGGGCAGCTACCGTCCAATTAGCTTGCTACCGGTGCTGGGGAAAGTTTTAGATCGCGTTATGACTACGCGTGTTGAACACCTAGTGCGAGACAGCGGCGGTTTTAATAACCGACAGTTTGGTTTCGTGGAGGGCAAGTCGACTATCGACGCGTTAGAGTTTGTTGTCGGGGAAATTAAGCAGGCAAGAGATGCCAAAGAGTACTGTGTCGTTGTTGCTTTGGACATTTCAGGAGCATTTGATGCTGCCTGGTGGCCATTAATCGTTTGCGAGTTAGATCGTAGGGGTTGTCCGCGAAACTTGATGTCTTTGGTCAAGAGCTATTTCTCGGGGCGATTAGCACAGGTTGAAATTCCGGGTGAAGTTCTGTCGCGTGAGGTGGAAAGGGGATGCCCGCAAGGGTCATGTTCTGGTACCACATTTTGGAAGTTGTTGTATGAGAGCATCTTTAGGGTCAAGTTGCCCGCAGGATGCTCAATCGTTGGGTTTGCAGAAGACACACTTTTAATTGTAAGAATGAGATTGTTAATGGATATGCGCACAAAACCGAACGAGGCGCTTAATAAATTACACGAATGGTCGCAGGCGGTAAAATTAAAATTTAACACGGCGAAGTCAGAGGCGCTTTATTTCGGCACGAAACCAGGACAGAGACCTCCTAGGTTAGAGCTAGGAGAGGAGAAAATCCCGTTTAAAGATTGTATTACCTACCTCGGCGTCAAGATCGACAATAAATTAAATTGGAAAGCGCACGTACAATACGTAAAAAGTAAGGGCGGCGAAATATCAAACAAAATGATGGCGGCGGCTAAAATAAAGTGGGGTTTCAGGGGCGAATCGCTGAGGACGGTTTATGCCGGAGCAATTGAGCCGGCAATACTGTACGCAGCTTCTGTATGGGCAGAAGGTTGTAAAATCCGGGAGATGCGTCAATTGACGAGCGTACAACGCATAACCGCGGTAAAAGCGGCGAGGGCGTACAGGACCACCTCCACGGAGGCTGTCCTGGTGATCAGTAGGACTCTCCTATCGAATATGTCGTTAGGAGATTACAGATAGACGATTAATAAATATAGGAAAAGGGCGCGAAATTATCGAAGATCTTAATCTTGGTAATAGGAAATTGCAAGAAAGATTGTTGTATCTGAGTTAGGGCACCCGGCTGATATTAGAGGATCGAGTTTGTCGAAGGTGATGAGGACGTGATGGGTATCAGAATTTATACGGACGGTTCACGTATGGACGATGGGCAAGCAGGCGCGGCGTTTGTCGTGTATAAGCAGGAAAGGGAGGTGTTTCGGTTTCAAACCAAACTCGCGAACTGGTGCACTATCTTCCAGTGCGAATTGGTAGCCATACGAGAGGCTATCGATTACGTAATAAACCATACGGGCAGAGACGAGTATTATATAATCAGTGATAGTAAATCGGCGCTAACGGCTTTAACAAACATGAACACCTCGACAGATCTCCAAGCGGACGTCTGGAGGATAGCGCGTACGGCGCTAGAGTTTCGACGTTTAAAGTTCTGTTGGGTCAGGTCGCACAATGGTAACGTAGGAAACGATAGGGCTGACGAATTAGCTAAAGAGGCCGCGACGGGCGACTTTCGAATATCACATTCGTCGATACCGAGGTCTTTAATCAAAAGAAAGCTGCGCGAAAAATCAATTCGACAATGGAAGAGAGGTGGAACAACGCTGCCACGGGCAGGTTGACCCACAAATTCATACCGAGCATAGAAGCCAGAGGTAAGATCGAGGTTAAGCTCGATCACAAAATGGTGCAGTTGATAACAGGGCACGGCGCCCTGAAGGCGTATTTACAAAGGTTCGGTCTAACCAACAGCGACCGCTGCGAATGCGGTGAGGGCGCGGAAAGCGCAGAGCACGTGCTCTTCGACTGCCCGCTTGAGGTGGGAAATCGAGGGTTGGCTGATAGCAAACTAGCTATCCTAGGTCTGGCATGGCCAAAGAGCCTAGAGGACGTCGGGGAAGTGGTTAACCAGAAGGCGTTCTGGACAGCCTTAAAAGAATTCGCGGAAAGGGTCGCGAGATTAGACAATCAATGACGACCGCGTGTAAAAATTCGGTGGGGTTGGTGGGAGGATTGAAAAATTTTAGATTGACTTGGCGTGAGTAAGGATACGAGCATAACCAAAACCTGATATTAAATAATAATAATAAAAAAAAAAAAAAAGATAATTATACCAAAATGTCCAATATGCACGAGAAACCCCCATTCCATTAATACAATCACTGCCTATCTTCATAATTATGTGCGGAAAATCGGGAATAAATAATACCAAATAAACAATAACAAATAAATCATAAACCCTTATTAAATTAAATCAATAAAGTAAACAAGGATAATAAAACAGAGCGCAACGGCGCATCCCCCCAGGACTTGAAAGTGAAGTGATAGTGATAGTGATTGTGATCCCCCCAAGAACATTTAGTGCATACCCACCAGGACTTTAGCAGTGCACCCCGTCCCACCATTAGAAGTAAGTTACAGACGACCAGATCTTCGGATGCTGAAGAATTTTATTATCGAGGTAAGACTTAAATTGTGGCGACTGTACTCGCACAAGCATTGATTTACATTAATTAATAGTTTTCGAAATAATTTAACAAGCACGTTTGGTGTGTAAAGGCGCTAGCCGACATATGCTTGTGGGAGTGCACCTGATAAACAGGGTGATGCTTTTTGCTATTTTGTGCACTGCTATATGCTTAACGCTTATTAAACATTTATTTATATATTTACATAATTATATTTATTTATATTTTATATTTACACTTTATATTTATTTATATATAGCATGTATTATGTGGCTTATTTGTTTTGTTTGACGTTCTGTCGCCATTTTGGTTGCAGTATATATTTGGGAAGGACGAGCAGAATTGCGAAGATTGTAATCATAATATAAATCAGTTAGGGAATGATAGGGAATGTTAGGGATGGATTTAAATTAGTTAGCTAGATTTGGATAGTTTTAAGACGACTCTTCAGGTCGCACTGGTAAGCAGAACCGGCGTCTGCTATCCGGTATTACGGATCCCTCCCTCTCATTTTGCTTGTTGATCGGGTACACTCAAAAGTCAGCGCTAGGGATACCATTATTTACAACCCTGTTTTTAGTTTTGTTTTGTTTTTGTTCCAGTTTTGTCAGATTTTAGGTTTGTTAGATTGTTAGAGTTTGTTAGGTTTGTTAGATTTTAGGTTTGTTAGATTTTTGTTTAGTTTTTATTTAGGGTGAATCAACTATGAAGTAAGAATAAATTAGGAGCACGACTATTTTTCGCGTTTAAACCCAATGTAGTACCTCCGGGTGGAGCATTGGGGACGTGGCCGCAAGTATAGCGGCCCTAATTCAAATTATAATGTGAATTAAGTACACAATTTTTATTTAAACCAGTATTAAAAAACATTCTGCAGTTTTATATTAGAATTAACGTTGCGTAATTTAATTTATTGTTACGTTTTATTCAAACCGATTTAAAAGCTTGAATTTCTTATGACCATCATTTTGGATAGTGAAATATTATAAGCCTTAAAATTACCTTTTCAATGATGTCGCGTGTATAAGGATTTCCATGTTAAATTTTTAGTCAACCAACAGAATACAAAGACAACAAAATATTGACAGTCCAGCGAGCGATTGACATTTATTTCAAACAAGTATTTATTAAGGTCATATAAAAGACCAAAAGTTTTATCATAGAAATAACGTCGTGTAATTTAAATTTCATTACGTAGCATTAGTTGAATTTTAAAAAAATTATTATAAACCTCCATCATGAGTTAGTTTTACTAGGTGCTATAATTAATCCTTCACCTGATGAAGAAATGATTTGCTTCAACAAAGTTTTATAGAAAATGTTATGCGTTGCACATTGCATATTCCATTTACAGGGTGAGATTGTTCAGCTTCTCAAATTATTTTTATTTCTTTAATACAATTAGTTTTCTAGCGAGAAGCAACATTGTAAAAGTCGCCTGATTGATTGCTAGACAATTGCATTAAATTATCAAATACGATTTTTGAGGTTCAATTAGACTTTCATATATTACTTTATTTTATATTGCAGATTTATGTTATTTAAAAAAAATTTGATTCAGAACTTATTATAAAAAAATCCAAGATGCTCTCATTTTTCTTGTGATTGAAATTAGAAATGCATGCATTTAATCTAATTACATAGCGTTGGCTGCACATAGCTATGGAAGGCAAAATACGTGCATAAATCCAAATCTAAAAAGTCAATAGCCTACACATTCCTTGACAAAGAAAACGCTTGTCGTATGTATTACATAGAATGTTGAATAGACTATACCTTTCTTGAAACAATAAACCGCTTGTATGTGTGAATGACTTTTAGTATTCAAGTACTTTAAATTATGCAATAGAGAAAAAATTCTGCGATAACTGCAGTAATGCAAATTATTTAGTTGTATAGAAAATATTAAAAAATTGGATAGTGAAATATTATAAGCCTTTTTAATGATGCCGCGTGTATAAGGATTTCCATGCTAAATTCTTAATATTCAAATATTGGCTCCCCAAATTATTTTTAGTAAAAAAATCTATGAAACAGTACTGACACTTTAGAAAAAATTACAGATTTGCATCGTTGTTTGAAAAAACTGCAAATGAAAATTTTTTATATTCGGCTATCTAATTATTCTAATGAATAAAAAACAGTATGTAAGCAAAAAATAATTATGCTTTCGGCAAAAAAAAAATACCGATAACGATCAACATTGCATTCTTTGAGCCTTGGTTACTGCTTTACAAAATCTTCATATAATATCTAGCTATCAACATTTTTTGATTCAGTATTACGCTAAATCCCATTCGTTTTCAATTGCATTAGAAGAAATAAAAAAAAATTGAAAAGCTCAATTCGCCCATTTTTGTTTAAGTGGTAATTTAGGGAAAATTGGAACCTATTAATCTGATGTACGTTTCTTGTTTCATGCCATGCTGTAAATGGAATATGCAAATCGTGATTTTGTGCAACGCATGGCATTTTACCATAAACTTTTCAGTAAAACTGAAAGAAATTGATTTATATATTACTCATATTTAGACCAGGGTAGAAAATTAATGAATTACATCAAATAATTTTAATCACCGTGTAGAAGCTTTGGGAAAAGGTACGCGTTAGTAAAAAACCGTGAAGCATAAAAATTCATTCGCTTCATTAAAAATAAGGGAGTTGAATTATGTACAAGACGCTTGCTATAAAAAAAAAAGGAAGCAGTATTAAAAAGCTCTACGTGTAAATAAATTATTCCTAGTAAAGAAACAAATAGAAATTACGTGCAAAATTTATATTAATTAACTCAATTTTAAGTAACCGGTATTAAACAAAATGTACAGATAATAATTAAGATTTGATTAGGAGTCACTAAAAATTAAAGGGTATTATTTTAATTGGAGTTAATTGAACCATTAGTAACATATAATATCTATAAAAACTTGTAAAAACCCAATAAAATGCAAATTGTAGAAGCGTTATTTAGAAGTATTATGTTTGAACACCTGCGTATTTTTAAAAGGCTCATTCTGCGTAAATTTGGCAGATAACAAATGGTTACAGAGAATCTTGGAGAAACCGGAGCTTAATAGTTACGGGAAATGCTAAAGGTGGGTTATTTCACAGTCCACATGGACTGAAATAATCGATAATAAAGAATATCAATTTGCACCAATAAGAACAGGGCAGATAGAGACAGATAATATGCGCAAGACCGAGACACATATAGTAAAAGGCGTGAGTGGAGCAACGTCACTGGATTGCGATTGGTTGAAAGTAAAAGGCAAACTTGAGAGGTAAAAATAACATTTCTGTATAAAATTTAATTAGTTATTTCCAGACGTTGCGAGCCGTGTCGAAATTTCTGAGATTTAACTGATGCAAGTGCAAATTTCGTAAAGATCGCATGCCGGGCTGCGGAATGGGAACCTAGCATGCGAAATTCTAAAGAATTGTCCGTTTTGGGGACAAGACCGACAGACGGGCTAACCGCTATATATACCCAGGTTAATATGAACAAGCTCTCTTAGATTTTCGACTTGATTCAATGCGTTAAACAGTGCTTTTTAGTTTTCCGAGTTTGATAGAATAATTTAAACAGTTTGCTCGTATATTTTGGTGATTTAAAACAGTTTGTTCTTTACGTGCTACAATGAGTGTACTTTAGTGCACTTAGACAAGAAGATACAAGGTAATAAAGTTAGTATCACTGTACTAATTAGTCAAAATTTGCAACGACAAATGAATACACAAAAGTAGGCAGTTTTGGCGTATATTAGTGAAAGAAGCTTGAATTTCTTTGCTATTTTTCGGGGGTGTTAATAATTAAATGGTTCATAAACGTGTCTGGATCCACAAAACAGGGGTCAGATATACACAGATGAGTTCCGGAAAAGCCCTGATACAACTTTAGATGAATGGTGGTGGAGAAATTTTAAAAGCGTTGAGAATCAGAAGCCTTAAATATAACCCAGTTGGAATGGTGTGATTAACAAAGGGACGAGGTACATTGAAGCTACGAGTGCAGTAACCTTCAGGTAAATTATACTATTTTGTTTGAACTTTGATGTTTTCGTGTGTGTTGAATAACTTTATAATTTATTTACTTAAAATGGACAGTAATGAAGTTGTACTAACAACAAATTTTTAATTTTAAGGTGAAATTTTCTTGTTTAAGTCGAAAGGAGTATTTAGTATTTATGTTCTTGATGAAAATTTGGGTATGTCTTTGAGCTCAATTAGACGAACCTGGTTAATTAACGTAAAGGGGTGGTAGATGCTCCCTTTGTACTCAGACTCAGGTCTGCATATATTGTTATATTAATTAGGAGGCATCCTACAAGGACTTTAATTTTGGATGCACATTAAAATGATAACAAATTTAAATCTTGAAATTTTCTGATACTGAAATTTATGCTGAATTTTTAATTTTGAAATTTTAATGTATTGTGAATATTGATGTAAATAGAGTTAACGTTGATGTTTGTGGTAGGAATGTGTTTGTTTTTTT
This sequence comes from Platerodrilus igneus, assembly GCA_036346225.1. Classification (NCBI taxonomy): domain Eukaryota; kingdom Metazoa; phylum Arthropoda; class Insecta; order Coleoptera; family Lycidae; genus Platerodrilus; species Platerodrilus igneus. Next base: position 835,053 of record JARFIW010001453.1, on the reverse strand, counting down.
TATGAATGAGGATGAAGGTTTATCTAGGGGAGCAGCCGAGGCGATGAACAGAAGAAAGTCAACGGACCAGTTAAGTTAATAGCTTTTTGTAGGTTTCACAGCATTCTTGATGCCCAATCTGTGGGACTCGATTTGAAAACCTTAGTTTAAGATTAATGGAGAGGCTTTTTGTACATATCACAGCAATCTTGACGCCCAATTCGTGAGGCTCGATTCTAATTAAAAAGGTTTCACAGCATTCTTGGCGACCCAAAAGTGAGGCTCGAGTTCCAAATAAAATTTTTGTGATTTTATTCCAGGAAACTGGCGATCTGAGAGAGAGAGTTTCTGTGTGTGTATAAGTTTAAGAGTATTTTAGAGTGTGTGAGAGTGATTAGAACGTATGCAGAGAAAAGAGTGGTTAAGGAGTCAAGGAGTGGAAATTGGGAGTGACGATAGTGCATTGTGTGAGAAAAATTCGAAAATGGAAGAAGCTGCAGGCAGTAGAGATCAGTCGAGGACGGAATCAGGGGATCAAGGAAATGAGTTAATGATGAGAATGTTAGAGGAAATGCGATTAGCTAGGGAGGAGTCCAACAGAAAATTAGAACAGCTAAGCGATGAATCTAATAGAGCTAGGGAAGAATCTAATAGAGCTAGAGAAGAATCGAATAGAGCGAGGGAGGAGTCCAACCAAAAATTAGAGCAGATAAGCGGGAAAATTGAACAAAATACTAAAGAATTTACAGAATTTAAAAATAGTCTTACCGTGAAACTGGGGGAAGTAGAAAATAGGGTTGAAAAAAATGAGCGTGATATTACAGGTCTTCGACAGGAAATGGGACATTTAAGGTCCGAAGTACGCATTTTCTGTGAAGAAGAAATAAATGTAAAAATGACTGAAGTGACGGACTCATGTAGGGATCAGTTAGGCAGGGTAGAGCGCGAAGTTAGTAGTATCAAATACAACATGTCAAGTTTAACGGGGGATGGTCCCAGATTTTATACAGGTGGAGTATCATTGGACCAACACATGAAGTTTTATGGCGATAACAGGGTAAATCCACAAATTTTTATTAATAGTGTAAGAAATCTAGTGGGAAATTTATTTGACGAACAGACTAAACTGAATACGATAAAGGCTTTATTGAAAGACAACGCGGAAGCATGGTACAATTTAGTAGGACAGGACATAGACACCTACACGGACTTTGAAGACAGATTTTTAAAGCACTACTGGAGTGACCACAGACAAGACCAAGTACGAGACGACTTAATCACAGGGAAATTTAAGGGAGAATTTTCAGGAAGTAGGGAGCAATATGCTATACGCAAGTATAGCATAGCAAAGCAACTGAACCCACCACTGACGGACCGACAAATTATCAAGTATTTATCACGATACTTCGAGGTAGAAGTAAGACAACACGTAGCACTACAGAACATAGTGGACAGAGAAATGTTTTTAGAATACCTGCAGAGGTACGACGACGTAAGTAGTGGACGACCTCGGGATAATAGGGAAAGACAGATCAACACAGTTAGGTTTGACAATAGACGGGACAACTATGCTAGAAGGGGAATAGTTACGGATACCAGCGACAGAATTGGGAACAGAGACGACCATACGTTAGAAGTAATAGTTTAGGAAGGGGACCTGCACCGAGACCGGAACCTACCAGAAGGAATAGTTCACCGGACATGAGGGGGACAGCTAATACAGACACGGAACGAGTGGAAACGCCTAGGACATACGCTGAGGTGACGGCTAGACCAGGACCAAGTAGGGAAAACAAACCTGGACAGGATTTTTAGAACGCGACAAACCACTAGATTTCAGTGTAAATGTATATGAACATCCACGTGAATTTTTCAAAATTGAGGAGAAAGTAGAGCCAGAAACTGAGGAAAAATTATGTTTGCCAATTATTAATATAGGAATTTTTGAGAATAATGTAGAAGTATTACTTGATACAGGGGCAGAGGCGAGTTTAATATCGGAGGAATTCGTCAGCAAAATTAGGGATAAGGTTTGTGATAGAATTATGCCTATAAAGCGTAGCCATTTAGTAGCTCCAAATAAAAAGAAGTTTGCTGTAGTAAATAGTGTTGTGGTGCTTAGGATAGATATAGGAGGTTTAAGCTGTGAACAGGAGTTTGTAATTGTACCTGGACTGAAGTTTCAGAGCATTTTAGGTGTTGACTGTATGATGCAGTTAGGGGTTTTGATAGATATGGAACGGAAGGTAATAAGGATTAAGGATAGGGTAGTGCCATGGAAGGGCAGTTATGAAGTCACAGAGGATGACACGGGGTTTAGTATTAATGTAGTAGAGGTAGAGGATGATGAAGTTAAACAGATCAACACAATAAGATGTCCAGAGGATAAGAGAGTAGAGGTTCAAGCTTTATTACAAAAACATGCAGAATTAGTGGGGGTAGAAGCAAGCACAGCGTTAGGCTATGAGCACATATTGGAAGTGGATAGTTCAACGCAAAGGTTTATCCTATTCCAGCAGCATATCGGGAGCAGGTGAAGGCAGAATTAAATAAAATGTTGGAAGATGGCATAATAGAGGTATCAAACACTCATTTCATAAATCCGTTGGTGGTAGTTAAGAAAAAGGATGATAGCATTCGTTTATGTTTAGATGCACGAAAAATTAATCAACGGACCAAACCGCAATTCCATTGTCCACCATCCATGGACACACTTTTGACGAGTTTAAGTGGCAAGTTTATTTTTAGTAAATTAGATTTAAGGAATTCATTCTGGCTGATTCCATTACACAAGAATTCTAGAAGGTACACAGGATTTTCCGTAGAGGGAAAAATCTATAATTTTAAGGTAGTACCGTATGGTTTGTCAACGTCAAGTGCAGCATTAATTAAGGCAATGCAAGCAATTTTAGGAGCATATGAGCAATTCTGCATACATTATGTGGATGATATTTTAATTTTTAGTGAAACTGAGGAACAACATTACTTTCATTTAGAACGGATATTATTAGAGCTTAAATTAGCAGGATTGAGGCTGAATATAGAAAAATGTGAATTTTTTTCAAAAACGGTTAAATTTCTGGGGTATGTGGTGAACACTCAAGGTATGTGTATCGATAAAGAAAGATTGTCCGAACTTTTGACATATCCGAGACCTAATAACATTAGGAAATTAAGAGCTTTTTTGGGGGTCCTTAACTTTTATAAGAAGTTTGTACCGGATTTGCTGAAAAGCGGGTCCATTGTTTAAACTTCTGAAGAAGGGAGTAAGATGGAGTTGGACGGAAAGTCAAGAGGCAGCATATCTAACACTGTTGGAACAATTTCACGACCAACTAATTTTGAGGCATCCCAGATTTGATGTAGGTTTCGTACTGAGGACGGATGCATCGGATAGTGCGTTAGCAGCAGAGTTGTACCAAGTACAAGAGGGGAAGAGGTGCCCATATCTTTTGTTTCACGCACACTGAAGCCGCATGAAGTAAATTACACGATTAGTGAAAAGGAGATGGCTGCAGTGGTGTTTGGTGTTACAAAGTTAAAATTTTTTTTGATCGGAAGACATTTTGTAATTGAAACGGATCATTCGGCGTTGTGTGCGTTGATGAATACAAGATTTTCGAATAATCGAGTATATCGGTGGGGGCTGTTACTACAGGAGTTTGACTTTGAGATTAAATATATTAAGGGAGAAAACAATTTTATAGCAGACGCGTTTAGTAGAAACCGAGACAAAGATAACAAAAGACTGTGTGACATCATGATTGCCATGAACAGTCTACTACAAAACGATTCAGTATATGGAGAAGAGGAGATCTTGAGGAACCAGAGGCAGAGTGAGGAGTTACAGATTATTAGAACGAAGTTAGAAAACGAACCGGGATTTAAAAACTTCCATATGATAAACGGATTTTTGTGTAAAAAAATTCAAGACTTGGAAGTGTATGTAGTGGATAGGGTACAAGCAAAATTAATTATCAAAGATCTGCACTTAAGATATGGTCACATAGGGATCCGAAAGACATGGTTAATTTTTAGAGAAACGTTTTTTTCAACTAAAGACTTAGGGTTAGTAAAGTCAGTCATCAACACGTGTCACTTATGTACTTTAGGAAAGTACAAAATAGTACGAGTCAAGATGTGGTACAAAGTATACACGTACAAAATCCCCTGGACTTAGTTGCTATTGACTATTTGAGTAATCTAGTCAGAAGTACAAAGGGACACAAACATGTGCTGATTGTGACTGATGTGTTTTCGAAATTTACCAAATTATATCCCACTCGGGATTGTAACACAGTCGGAACAAACAAGAAATTGGAACAATTTTGTAGGAAGTAGGAACTTTTAAACGAGTATTAGCAGACAATGCTACATATTTTAATAATCAAAGATTTAGGGATTATTGGGAGAGGCAAAACATCAAAGTGGTGTTTTGCAGCATAAGGCATCCTCAAACTAATCCAGCTGAGCGATATATTCAAGAGACAGTTAAATTCTTGCGTTTGGCTTCACATAGGAATCATCGTTTATGGGAGGACAATTTGTCCAAGGTTGAATCTTTTATCAATGAAACCCCTAGTACCGTGACAGAAACCAGTCCCATTATGCTGATCAAGCAACAGTATCCCGAAAGACCATGGCAAATTGTGCCTAGGGACGATGAATTTCAACAACTTTTGGTAGATGTGAGGGAGAGGTTAAGGAAGAGAGCTGAAAAATATACAAGGAAGATGAACGCAAGAATTAGAAAGAGGGTAAAATTTAAAGTGGGAGACCAGGTAGTAGTAAAAAGCTTGAGAGTAGGGAAGAGAGATAGGATGACATGTGCTAAACTACACTTGCCATATGAGGGACCTTTTGAGATAGGTGAAGTAGTAGGGGAGTGCACGTATTTATTAAGGGAAGTAGGTACGGGAAACGAGAGGGGACGGTTTCACGTCAACCTACTATTCCCTTATACCGGAGAACCAGCACCACAAGAGAAATAGGTGTATATAGAAGAATAGAAGTAGGTGTGTATAGAAAATAAAGCTAGGTATAGGATAAATATGGGAGATAATTAGAAATAGGTTTAGGACGAGGATAAAGAGTAAATGTAGGAAGAAAATAAGATAGGTTAAGTATAGATATTTCATATAAGATTAGTGAAGAGTTAGGAATAGAGTAAGAGTAGGATAGGTATATAGGATTAGGTAGGGGGAAGTAAAGTATAGTGAAGATTAGTTAAAGGTTAAGAATAGGATAGGTATATAGGATGTATATAGGATTAAATGGATAAGTAGGATGAAGTTAGGGATAATTTCAGTTTATAGAATTAGGTGAGAGTTAGGAATAGGATAGGGATATAGGATAGGTGTAAATATTTTTTTTTGAATTGGAGATAAGGTAGGTAAGATAGATAGATAAGGGTAGAGAGAGATAGGCAATTTTTTGTAAATTTTTTTTTTGGCAGTTTAAATATTCTATATTTGAATTCAAATAAGTGGGATTATTTGTATTCAAATAGGGGGAAAATACTCATATTTAGACCAGGGTAGAAAATTAAATAATCACATCAAATAATTTTAATCACCGTGTAGAAGCTTTGGGAAAAGGTACGCGTTAGTAAAAAACCGTGAAGCATAAAAATTCATTCGCTTCATTAAAAATAAGGGAGTTGAATTATGTACAAGACGCTTGCTATAAAAAAAAGGAAGCAGTATTAAAAAGCTCTACGTGTAAATAAATTATTCCTAGTAAAGAAACAAATAGAAATTACGTGCAAAATTTATATTAATTAACTCAATTTTAAGTAACCGGTATTAAACAAAATATACAGATAATAATTAAGATTTGATTAGGAGTCACTAAAAATTAAAGGGTATTATTTTAATTGGAGTTAATTGAACCATTAGTAACATATAATATCTATAAAAACTTGTAAAAACCCAATAAAATGCAAATCGTAGAAGTGTTATTTAGAAGTATTATGTTTGAACACCTGCGTATTTTTAAAAGGCTCATTCTGCGTAAATTTGGCAGATAACAAATGGTTACAGAGAATCTTGGAGAAACCGGAGCTTAATAGTTACGGAAATGCTAAAGGTGGGTTATTTCACAGTCCACATGGACTGAAATAATCGATAATAAAGAATATCAATTTGCACCAATAAGAACAGGGTAGATAGAGACAGATAATATGCGCAAGACCGAGACACATATAGTAAAAGGCGTGAGTGGAGCAACGTCACTGGGTTGCGATTGGTTGAAAGTAAAAGGCAAACTTGAGAGGTAAAAATAACATTTCTGTATAAAATTTAATTAGTTATTTCCAGACGTTGCGAGCCGCGTCGAAATTTCTGAGATTTAACTGATGCGAGTGCAAATTTCGTAAAGATCGCATGCCGGGCTGCAGAATGGGAACCTAGCATGCGAAATTCTAAAGAATTGTCCGTTTTGGGGACAAGACCGACAGACGGGCTAACCGCTATATATACCCAGGTTAATATGAACAAGCTCTCTTAGATTTTCGACTAGATTCAATGCGTTAAACAGTGCTTTTTAGTTTTCCGAGTTTGATAGAATAATTTAAACAGTTTGCTCGTATATTTTGGTGATTTAAAACAGTTTGTTCTTTACGTGCAACAATGAGTGTACTTTAGTGCACTTAGACAAGAAGATACAAGGTAATAAAGTTAGTATCACTGTACTAATTAGTCAAAATTTGCAACGACAAATGAATACACAAAAGTAGGCAGTTTTGGCGTATATTAGTGAAAGAAGCTTGAATTTCTTTGCTATTTTTCGGGGGTGTTAATAATTAAATGGTTCATAAACGTGTCTGGATCCAGAAAACAAGGGTCAGATATACACAGATGAGTTCCGGAAAAGCCCTGATACAACTTTAGATGAATGGTGGTGGAGAAATTTTAAAAGCGTTGAGAATCAGAAGCCTTAAATATAACCCAGTTGGAATGGTGTGATTAACAAAAGGGACGAGGTACATTGAAGCTACGAGTGCAGTAACCTTCAGGTAAATTATACTATTTTGTTTGAACTTTGATGTTTTCGTGTGTGTTGAATAACTTTATAATTTATTTACTTAAAATGGACAGTAATGAAGTTGTACTAACAACAAATTTTTAATTTTAAGGTGAAAATTTCTTGTTTAAGTCGAAAGGAGTATTTAGTATTTATGTTCTTGATGAAAATTTGGGTATGTCTTTGAGCTCAATTAGACGAACCTGGTTAATTAACGTAAAGGGGTGGTAGATGCTCCCTTTGTACTCAGACTCAGGTTTGCATATATTGTTATATTAATTAGGATGCATCCTACAAGGACTTTAATTTTGGATGCACATTAAAATGATAACAAATTTAAATCTTGAAATTTTCTGATACTGAAATTTATGCTGAATTTTTAATTTTGAAATTTTAATGTATTGTGAATATTGATGTAAATAGAGTTAACGTTGATGTTTGTGGTAGGAATGTGTTTGTTTTTTTTTATGAATGAGGATGAAGGTTTATCTAGGGGAGCAGCCGAGGCGATGAACAGAAGAAAGTCAACGGACCAGTTAAGTTAATAGCTTTTTGTAGGTTTCACAGCATTCTTGATGCCCAATCTGTGGGACTCGATTTGAAAACCTTAGTTTAAGATTAATGGAGAGGCTTTTTGTGCATATCACAGCAATCTTGACGCCCAATTCGTGAGGCTCGACTCTAATTAAAAAGGTTTCACAGCATTCTTGGCGACCCAAAAGTGAGGCTCGAGTTCCAAATAAAATTTTTGTGATTTTATTCCAGGAAACTGGCGATCTGAGAGAGAGAGTTTCTGTGTGTGTATAAGTTTAAGAGTATTTTAGAGTGTGTGAGGCTCAATTCTAATTAAAAGGTTTCACAGCATTCTATATATATATATATATATATATATATATATATATATATATATATATATATATGTAATTGCGTTTACATTGGAAGTTTTAAAGTTTTAAAGTTCATTAAACAAGCAATGCTACATCATGAAATTCTATCATTGTCAAGTGCTGCAACAATAAATTAAATTACGCGACGTTAATTCTAATATAAAACTGCAGAATGTTTTTTAATACTGGTTTAAATAAAAATTGCATACTTAATTCACAACCAGAAAAAACGGCATTCTATTTTTGTTTTAAGGATTTGATTGATTTAATCTCAGTTTACAGAACGGATGTAGAAACAATTTTTGACTTTTAATCTGAGTGCATGAAATGCATGTGATCTAAAATTGCAGAGTTGCCTTCAGTATGTAAATGTGGAAATGCTTGCATAGCGAATTGCTTTTGGATGCAAATGTTAAAATCGCCTGCAATTTAATTTATTGGAAGAGATGGATTTAATCTTAATAAAACAATGTTTTAAGTTAATTGAGTTTTCTTTCAAAGGTTTTGAGAAAAAAATGCCCAAGTAATTGTGAATCGTTAGTTCTTATAAGAGTTGATCTTATTTTGAAAAAAGTACAAGAACTAGTTGTACTTCGTGGTGTTCGCTGGACTGTCAATATTTTGTTGTCTTTGTAATCTGCAAAATGTTGGTTGACTAACAACGCGTACCAGTTGTAATTATTATGATTAATAAAACAATGTTTTAAGTTTATTGAGTTTTCTTTTAAAGGTTTTGAGAAAAAATGTCCAAGTAATTGTGAATCGTTAGTGCTTATAAGAGTTGATCTTATTTTGAAAAAGTACAAAAATTAGTTGTACTGAAAAAGTAAATATTTCAAATGATTTCTAGGTAAATTTAATTTTTGTGGTTTTTGCAATTGACAACTTTAATTTTAAAATATGGTATATGTAGAGCTTTAGCAATTAACCTATATTGCATAGAAAATATTAAAAAATACGACCGTTTTTAAAATTTAGTGAAAAATAGAATCTATTAATCTGATGTTGCGTTTTTTTCTTGTTTCATGTCATCTTGTAAATGGAATGTGCAACGCATGATATTTTCCATAAAACTTTGTTAAAGCAATTCATTTCTTCATCAGGTGAAGGATTAATTATAGCACGTAGTAAAACTAACTCATGATGGAGGTTTAAATTACACGACGTTATTTCTATGATAAAACTTTTGGACTTTTATATGACCTTAATAAATACTTGTTTGAAATGAATGTCAATCGCTTTAAGTGAAAAAATCAGTTAGACAAACCGCTCATTTGCGCTTTGTGAGTTTATTCGCACAGATATAGAAAAATGTTATAACACCGTACAGTTAGCAATCTCCTCTGATTTACTTTTCAGTAAAACTGAATGTAATTTTATATCAAGGTTTATCTATTATAAAAAAAAAAGCCAATTCAAACTTTTTCTGCGTTGCCCTAAGCGAATAAAAAAAAAGGTAGTAAAAAATTAACTCATGCCTTAATCGACTAATACAGTAATATTGACGGGTATTGATGTTACTTCTGCAACGAAAACAATTTTAACACAGTACTCGCTGTCGTATGTAATTTTTTTGTAATCAATACTACAAGAATAGGCAATAGAAAAAAGTCTATGATATCGATTAAAAAATGTATAAAAGTCAAGTTCTTTCAGTTGTACTGAAAAAGTAAATATTTCAAATGAGATCTAGGTAAATTTAATTTTTGTGGTTTTTGCAATTGACAACTTTAATTTTAAAATATGGTATATGTAGAGCTTTATTGACTATTTATACAAAAATATCAATGTGAAATATTTACTTTTCAGTAAAACTGAATGTGATTTTGTATCAAGGTTTATTTTATTATAAAAAAAAGTTGCCAATTCAAACTTTTTCTGCGTTGCCCTAAGCGAATAAAAAAGAAACGTAGTAAAAATTAACTCATGCCTTAATCGACTAATACAGTAATATTGACAGGTATTGATGTTACTTCTGCAACGAAAACAATTTTAACACAGTACTCGCTGTCGTATGTAATTTTTGTAATCAAATACTATAAAAATAAACAATAGTTAGTATCAGTGGTTGAGGTACTAGGAATTCTTTTATCATCACTTGGATTAAGAACAATTTGGTTTTGTTTAATAGTAAACACATCATGTTTGACTGATCTAATTAAACATTGCTGTTTCTGTACAGTCTGATATCGATTAAAAAATGTATAAAAGTCAAGTTCTTTCAGTTGTACTGAAAAAAAAGGATGCAATTTTTTTTCAGAAAACGATGCAAATTTTTAATTTTTTCTAACAGGTCAGTTTATTATTTTTATAAATACTTCACGTAGATTTTACCAACAGTATAGAAAAAAATCTATGATATCGATTAAAAAATGTATAAAAGTCAAGTTCTTTCAGTTGTACTGAAAAAAATAAATATTTCAAAGGATTTCTAGGTAAAATTTAATTTTTTTGTTTTGCAATTGACAACTTTAATTTTAAAATATGTTATATACGCGTGCACCGTTTCGAAGCCAGACCGGCCTTCCATTAATGCTGACTAAGTGGATTTAGTTATTATTCTGCTGATGTTAGCATTAAATTTCACGCTTCTGTTTTTCTGCGGACGTCAGCATTAAAATTTATACGTTTATTAAATTTTTTGTAGATTTCATATTTCTACAATTGCTATCTAGACAATACCTTAGCATTAAATTCTTGCTTACATGAGTTGAATTTTCTGCTGTTCTTGTTGTTTAATATCCTTATATACTCAAGATATGTGTGTGATAATCGTTCAATCTTTATTGCCAAGTTGTAGTTGTGAGTTCTATAGAATATAGAATATGGAATATTGTCCTTGTCAGGAAAGAATAATGATAGTGATTGGGTTAAAATTATTGATTAGTTTATAGTCAATCCAAATGAAGTACTGGAGAAAAAAATCGTTGACACCGTGAGCAGATCCACCAATTGCAACGTACGACCTGATGATGCCAATACAGAGTATGTATTCGTTAGCTTAATATATAGATTTAATTTTCTTAATGCATTTACTTTGTCTAATATTCATTTGAATCTTTTTTTAGTGAACACGAAGAAGAAGAACAATCAGAAACGACCGCGGGTCAAAGATGAAGAAGACAGCCCTCATAGAACTGATTATGCAATATTTTTTACCGTTCAGAGTTGGAGTGAGTTAGAACTGTTCTTTATATTTGGGAACTTAAGTGAATTATAGTATGTTTATTCTAGAGTACATAACATTATATATATATATATATATATATATATATATATATATATATGTATTTTATAAATTACAATAAAGAAAAATACATTGTATGTTTCATTTCACATTACTCCCGATTTAATAACTACGTAATCTCAGTTTACAGAACGGTGTAAAACAATTTCTTGACTTTTAATCTGAGTGCATATTTCGAATAGATGCTCTCATTTTTTTTTTGCGATTAAAGTTAGAAATGCATTTCAAATAGATGCTTTCATATATTTTTTGCAATTGAAATTAGAAATGCATGTGATCTAAAATTGCAGAGTTGCCTTCAGTACGTAACTATGGAAATGCAAATGCTGAAGAAGCATTAGACTAGACTATCGTTGACAAGAAAAAAGCTGTCTGAGATGGGTTGAATTTTCTGCTGTTCTTGTTGTTTAATATCTTTATATACTCAAAATAGGTGTGTGATAATCGCATTAGACTAGACTATCGTTGATAAGAAAAAAAAAGCTGTCTGACATGGGTTGAATTTTCTGCTGTTCTTGTTGTTTAATATCTTTATATACTCAAAATAGGTGTGTGATAATCGCATTAGACTGTAACGGGCATTTTTGTAATTGAACATTTTACGCTATCCTCAATTCATAAATACATTTCTACAAATTACTATTTCTATATTTAATATTTATTAACTCGTTCACGAATGCGTCGTGTTATAATGAATAGATTGCATCGTTCTTGTCTTGCTGTAAATATAAATTTTGTTCCTTATGTGGATATACAAGTCTAGATAAGATACGATAAGCAGTTGTAATAGCAACGAATTGCAGAAACAGATGAGGAGGAGTCGTGTTTTGTTCTTTGTTTCGATATACTAAGTACGCTAAAAATACTGTTTCCTCTTTGCTTTGACAATAGTGAGAATTAATGCGGGATTAATTTTCGTATTGTTCATGTACGAGCACGGCACGATTTTTAGTTGTTTTCTTGTGAAATAAAAATTGTATATTAACTGTACAAAGTGTAGTTCTAATTCCTTTTGAAGGAAATATGCTTGATAGGCGAACGTGTTTACTCGACCTGCACGTGTGTTTTACGGAACATTTGACGGACGGTTTTTATTGCTTACGCGTGCCTACTAATTGTTTTTAGTTGTTTTTCTTGTGAGACAAATGCTTTAAGGAGCATTTGACGGACTTACTTTAGTGATACGCGTACTTTACTAATTTGTGGTTTTAGTTGTTTGTCTTGTGAAATAGGAATGCTTTAAGGAACATTTGACGGACTTACTTTAGTGATACGCGTACTTTACTAATTTGTGGTTTTAGTTGTTTGTCTTGTGAAATAGGAGTCGTAGAACTTGCTAAACTGACCGATTCTTTCTTTAGGATTAATGTGTGTGCGATCTAGTCTAGTGTCCCTTTGTTTTATCAGATTAGTGCATACTTTGGATTATTTAAATACAGTGATACTGTAGTTTCTGAATTTTCTAACAACAAAAAATCTAAAACAGATCATTGCTTGCGCAAATTTCGTTATTTGTGAAATATAACAGATTACCGGCTTACTAAGGTATTGGTTGAAGTTTCTCACTGCTTTTTGGGATGTTTATGAAAATAATATACCTTTGGTCCCAGTTGAAATTAAACTAGTGCTTCAGAATATTTCGAAATTGTTGACTTAGGAAATAGAATTACCAAGAAATTTATCAAGGCTACATAGTTCCGACGCGTGATAATGTCTGCTGCTAACACCAGTGAAATACGTAGGTGTGATTAGTGTAACGTGTGATAAGTTCCATCAACACCCTCACAGTTAAGGGTGAAGTGCTTCGTTAGTGCAGGACATCGTTGAATCTCACACTTCCGTTGCAAGGAAGCGTTGCTGAAGGACTTTTGTAAGTTGAACTATTTTCTACTGGTTATTACTTTAAATATCTATCCGTGGCTTTACCATATCTTTGTCGTTCTGATACCTTTTACAATAGACTTGCATGCTATTTTAAAACAAAAAAAAAGAAAGAAAGAAAAATCAATACTACTAAATTACTCATACCAATTGTGTCTTATCTATTTATCTTTTGTCAACATTTTATCTGATTTATGTTTAATTGGTGTGTGAGGAAACGTTTCTGCTACTCCCCAATATTACCTCACTTTGTACTAAACATTTTTCTGTATTGCTTTTACTGTTGTTATATTATATAGTTTATCTAAACAGTTTTATTTACATTCTACAGAGTACTGAATAACTTAGACTTTTCATTGATGCTATGCTTTTTCTTTATTTCAGGTTTGCAGGACTAATTTTTTTTATTGCAGGTTTGCTATGCTAATTTTTTTTTATTGCAGGTATTGGTACTAACTCCTTACAGCCGCATACATTATATGTTGGTCTGCTTTCTACAACCCCCCCTAATCTCCGATTGAGCCCGGTTACTTCTTTGATTTTTCTTTGTGTTACGCACGGCTACGAGCCAACGTAGCATAAATTTGGCGCCCAACGTGGCTGCCTCGGAAAAAAACGTAACAAGACTAGACTATCGTTGACAAGAAAAAAAAAGCTGTCTGACATGGGTTGAATTTTCTGCTGTTCTTGTTGTTTAATATCTTTATATATACTCAAGGTATGTGTGTGATAATCGCTCAATCTTTATTGTCAAGTTGTAGTTGTGTTCTATAGAACAAATCAAAAATGAAAACTTTTTTTAAAATTGCCCTTGTCAGGAAAGAATAATTATAGTGGTTAGGTTAAAATTATTGAGTAGCTTATAGTCAATCCAAATGAAGTGCTGGAAAAAAATTGTTTACTCCGTGAGCAAATCCACCAATTGCAACGTTAGCATATATTTCAATAGATTTATTTCTAGTTTTTGAAGTTGGAGCATTTCATAAATTTCCTCGTTTATATATTTCTTGCAGATAAACTGAGTTCGCGATTTAATAACTACGACTTGTTATTGTTTAAAAGCGAGATTGAAAAAATTGGTGCAGTCAGTCAGTCTGTCTGTCTTTGGCAAATTTTTCGAGATATCTGTACAATTTGTTAAATGGTGTAAAACCAGTAAAGAGCTATTGCGTTGATCAATTATAATTGCTTTCAGGGTTGAGAGTCCCATTCGTGCTGTCTGAGTTTAATTGTTTTTTTTCTGCAGGCATCAGCATTAAAGATTTCTTACTGACTACAATAATAATACAGACACAATCTTTTCTATTGTTTTTTATTATTATCAAACCATTCTTTTAATAACAAAGTATTTTGTATTGCACATTGCAGACTATTGTTGCCGTGCCTATAAGATTTTGCAATAGATAGGTTTCCATCTATTTCTTCTTCTTTTCTAGACCCTTCACACATACTTCTTCACCGGGTCGGATAATTTGTTTCGGCTAACATTGTAAAATTATATTAAAATAAATAATTCAGACACAATCTTTCTACTGTTTTTTATTATTATCAAGCCATTCTTTTAATAACAAGGTATTTTGTTTTGCACATTGCAGATTATTATTGCTGTGTCTACAACAATGTATGTTATATTTTAAACGGTTGTTGATTTTTAACTCCGATAGCTTAAGACAACCTAGTGCAAGCATATCAGTTACAACGTTTTGCATTAGATAGGTTTCAATCAATTTCTTCTTTTCTAGACTCTTCACAAATACTTCTTCACCGGGTCAGATAATTTGCTTCAAATAAAGCGCTATATATGATAACACCATTCCAGCCGTTGAAGATTCATCCCAAGAAAGACTATGAATATTCCTTGTCACCCAGTCGTTATGTTTTATATGATCTTGGCTCAAACAACTAGACTGCATTGGCAGTTTAAAAATTTGATGCCAAACATCACCTAACAACAAGTCAAAAACTGCAATTTCTTTGCACACAAACTCGTTTTTCTTGTATTTAAATCCCTGAATGTCAATTATATACATGTTTGTATGTAAATATATGCAGTAAACTTCGACTAATTAAATTAATATTAGGAGCAATCTCCTTATATAGCAAATTACCACCATCTGCGTACTTTGCCAACCCACTTTTCAACCTATCACAAGAGTGAGCACATTTTGAATTATAACCGGCCCATGTGTATTTACAGCCTCTAAACATAAATAAAAAACATAAATCGGAATTCACTTTAATTAAACACAATTGACTTGAATGCGATATTTTGCATCTGGCATACTTTATAACTTCTCGCTAGAAAACCGAATTCAAAACAGCTACACACATTATTTCTGCACTTACATTTTTCAACATACGCGTGTGTGTTTTGAAGTATGTATGTTCCATTGAAAGTAATATAAAGCCGGCCTGACTTCAAAACGAGCCCACAAATGTTTTACATTAAAAGTATATAAAGCCGGTCCTAATTCAAGACGGTGCACGTGTACTTTACATATGTAAAATACGTGTGAGCACGTTTTGAATTAGGACCGGCCTTACCCCACTACTAATAATAGACTAAAATATATTGCAACAAATTGTGCTTATTTCCCATTAGCTTGTATATTATTATATTTCACTAAAGTCGTTACATCGTTGTAAAACCATTTCACACAGTTCCAATTTTTTATTTGCAGAAAAATTTATATGTTATGTATGTTATATATATATATATATATATATATATATATATATATTGCTATGATAAGAAGGTAGTTTAAGAGTAGATTAAGTCATAGGGGTCGTAGGATAGATATAAATGACTTTAACTTTAAGTAAATTAAATAATCCCATCAATTATAGGAGTAAATCGACTATTCTACAAAAAGTCAATTGCGAGGACACTGTATATAAAAGATATTTGATCTAATGCATAAGAAAGAAGCTCATTTAGTAATAATCCGATGCCATTTAATTAGAATAGTAATGTATGCGTCATATAATATGTTTAAGTATAATTTACGAGTAAAGATAAGGTTTTAGAAGCAACTAATTGCATCAAAATAAATTATGGAGAAACAGATAAATTGGCATTCCAAATATTTAATAATTACGTCGAAAATATCAACGCATGTATAAGAAAACGCATTCTAATACGTCACTAAATACGTGACTAGAAAGAATACATTTGTTCAGAAAACCAACATTCTGTAACAAACAAATAAACACCAGGCGGTTCAATTATATGATAAATCTTGGACTTTTAACTTACAAACATAAAATTACGTGATTGAATGTGGGTAATAATTGGGAATCTTAAGAAATAGCTATGTAATACAGAACGCTTACGTAACTGATAAAGCATTGCCACCAAGAGTTTGACAGGGATTTTGAGAAATATCGAGTTCTACCAGAGATAAGGCAAAGTACAAACCTTGATCAATAAACAAGCCAATGGTAACGATTAGTGGAAAGGGCTTATAAATACGATAGGCAATGAATAAGGAAGTCAGTTTATATTCAACCAAACACAAACTATGCTCAAATGCAGTAGAAATTTACGTGATGAAATTAATTAGTGAAACGTTAAAATTCAGAATAAGTAAAATTTGAAAGTGTAAAAATTATGCGACGAAAATAAGCAGATCTACAAATAGACGTAAGTTAAAAAATTAATGAAATATATTTTTAATATTTAACAAAATAGGGCTTTTATTGAGACGGCTTTTGTTGATGCCACTTTCGTTGATGTCAGTTTCGTTGATGTCATATGTACTAAGTTGATATTTAAGTTCATATGGAAGTCAATGTTCGTGTGGAGATCTAAGCCTTAACACAAATCTAAAAATACGTCTGAAAGTGCGATCGAAAGGGTACTCAAAGTTAATTTAAGGAAAAATAGCAGAAATCAAAATGGATAATTCTGGCCAGTAAGTAGAGTGGACATAGCAAGGAATGCAGACCACAAACACTACGAGGCAACTCCAGTGATCGTTCCAGGTTAGCGACTTTTAAACATTTATTACTTAAAGACTGTTTCAAATTTAATATTTGCTATACATTATATATTTGTAAAAGTCATCAAAAAAGTCATTTGAAAATATGAAAACAGGGAAAGCATCTTAGAACGTTCGAAGATACTTGAGAATAATTAAAAGATATTTTTGCTGGCTTTCAGGAAAGCATAAATTTGGTAAATGTAAATATTCTATACAGGGGAAAATTTTGAGGTTACACAACATTGTACATATTATCAATTATTATATCGTGTGATTTTGAACTGCTTTATTTAAATCCATTTAAAGGGTAAAATAAGATTTATTATTAGAAAGTCGAACATTCAGTGAGCTAGTCGTGTTAAACAAATAAAATATAACGTACAATTCGTGGAGCTTAATACAGCATATCACAGCAATAACATAGGGGCTTAAATCGTAGAGCAATTTTACAGCAATAAAAATGACGCCTAAGATTGGGGCTTAAAGGAAATAAAGTAAATGCACAGCAATAAATATGACACGCCCAATCGTGGGGCAATGCATAGCAATAAAAATCGCGCACCAATCGTAGAGACAATTTCTTACCAAATAAATAGGGCACCTATCGTAGGAGCCTAAAATCCAAAAAAGCTATTTCATAGCAATAAAAATCGCGCACAAACGTGGGGCATAATAAGAGATTTCACAGCAATATATATTATTGTAAGGTTAATCCTGAATAATCGAGCCCCAGTGTTGGGCCGTCCGTAATTTCTTGTGAAGTTTTTTGTGATTAATCGAGTCCCACGCTTGGGAAGCCATAATATCATATGGTTTAGGCTCTAAAATCGTGCCCCTCGCTTGGTCGCAATAATATTGTGAGATTGACCTGTTCAATCGAGCCCCACAAATTGGGCTGCTATAATAATATGAATTTTAGCTCAAATCTCGCCTCGGCTGCTCCTGTGTCGTCCTCTTTATTAGATGCTTCCTATATATTACATACACCTACCTGTTACATCAAACAAACTTCCTCTCATTATTACCATAGAAACCTAAATAGAAATCCACATCAATCATGCATTCGAAAAATAACTCAATTAACCAAAATATCACACTCTATTTATCTGAAATTCAAATTATATTTTTTTTAAATTTAAAATACCATTGCTTTATATATTAAATTTTATAACAATCATTTTGCATATTGACAACCCTTTTTAACACATAATTTTTTATTAAAGTAAGAGGGCATTCTTCATACCTTACGTTACCCTTCGTTCTAACATGAGCTCACCTTAAAACTTTATAAATGTGCATATAAATGCTCTGCACGACCAATATCAAAAAACCCTCTATACTTTTTTACAAATTTTTGGTTATCTGCAAATTAATGACTAATGCTCGAAAATCAATTTCGTTTTTAGTTGTCCATAAGTGTCTGTTCAAATAAACATCAAAGCAATTAATCATCAAACACATCAAAACACCACAAATACTATGAAAATATTCACCATGAAATGTCTTATTCTATCTCCTACCTTGTAGTTGTTTTCGTACTGCGATGCACCAACTAGCCCCTTGTAGATGTTGCCGTCTGGTAGACCCTCCGTCTATCCATTAATTCCATGATCAAATCCCCATGTACCATACAAGCGTCTACTCCAAAAACTCTTCTTTTATAAATAGCCAATCTCCAAATTTCGTTCCTTTTGTTACAAATACATTCTACTATCCCAAACCTCGCTTTGATCCACATCCAAACAATTTTCAAATTCTAGTACTTACATCTCAACTTTACTATTCACTAATACAGCTTTATCAGCTTTAACATAAATTTAATTCGACTGCACTAATGCACTTGTAAGTAAACTTATTGTATCACCGATGGAATCAAAAAGCAAAGAGAAAAGAGAGCGAGACCCCTCTCTGTTCCTGATTATATAATCGAACCTGTTCCCCCCTGTTCAAGAAATAGCACGCATATCTGTTTAACTATTGTCTTATTTTCCTCGAAAATCATCAACGACCGTCGATTTCTCGTAATTTTCATAACATAACACAACAGTACGCGGTAAAGCACTTAAATGCGTCAACTGTCGTTTCCAATTCTCCGGATTAGCATATATTCCACGCCTCTAACTTCAAACAAATATCATTTTATCTTCCTTGTACATATCGTTCTATTGCACACATATGCTTCTACCACCTGAATTTCTAGCCCTTGTTATTTAACTTTCACCAATCAACGCGCTTGGCTCCAATTTCCCACTTTCTGAGCGACGCGTGCCTTGTTTACAACTATCTTTGACATTATCAATTTTTAATTCCCTTCCTCTGGATATACTGTATGTATCTCTCTTATGCTTATAGGCTTTTATTCAATCTTCATTGCTCCTTCCGACTCTATATCTAAGATTAAAATCAATATTTTAACTAACGTATACTGCGTTTACATCAATCCTGTGTGGTTTTGTTTACGGCCTAGGCTGCTTTAATTTCAACGGTTGTTGGTTCTACTAAGCTATTAAATTTGTTTGCAGCAAACTTTACCAAGAAATCCATTTTTCCTCCTTTGTTATTTGAAACGTAGAAATCGTTATTTTTAACGTGCTTAACGCTTTTAAAACTGTTCCCTAGTAACTCCATTATGCTATAATTTAACCCCAAATTATTTTCTTCACTCTTTTACATAAATACTATGATACATGGTCTCTACCTAAATCTAATTAAGATAAATTATTTTTACTTTAATCACGCGTTAAACTAAATCGATATTCATTTATTATCCATTAATTAAGCTAGAAAATAATTGTTGAAAATCCTTTAACTCAATAAATTTATTTGACTGTACCTAAATCGCTTTCACCCCTATGAGTTACCTTATGTATTTTATTGTCTCCTTTAATTACACGATAATAATATATATATATATATATATATATATATATTTATTTATTTATTTATTTATTTTAGGTAGTTTTTTTTACTCAAGGTAAATTGATAAACACTAACGTATTACAATTGTAAGATGAAATAATAATTTAGACTTTTTATGCAAAGCCCAAATTCTCTTTAAACCTATTTAACCCTGTTACTAAATTTCCGTTTTCTACTTTCAAAGCCTGTATTTCATTTAAAACTATTTCTAATTCTGTCCCTGTTTTTTGTATATTCAAATCTAAATCTTTTTTATCTAAATATAACGTTTCCTCTACCTTCTTAAGTTTTTGGTCTAACTGACTTAGTTGTTCAAAATTTGTTTCTAGAATTTTTGTTCTCCTTGTTACAGTGTTCAAGCTATTATTAATTTCCTCTTTATATTGTGACATCATCTTTTTATAAATTTAATTCATTTCAATTTTAAAATCTACTTTAAAAATGTTAATTTCCTCTATGTATTTATTTATTTTGGCATTCACATTTTTATCTACTTCCTGTATTGCACACAAAATATCCCTGAGCTGCAAATTTTCATTGGTTTTATCTGATGTCTCAACATTTATAGGTACAATATTCTCATTATCACTACTATTAAAAAAAGTATCATCCGATCCTATTACATCACCCTCTTCTATCAATTGTAGTTTTGCTGGTTCCATTTCCATTTTCCTTCCCAAGTATAAAAATTAAATTCTTCTTATTTTTCAATTGAACTTTTATCGATAAATAGATCCTGCCCAATTCTTTTACGTACAATAGAGCGACACGTTGGGTATACATTTATATTAGGCAGTGATATTTTCTGTTATAGCACAATAATCTCAAACTAGCTCAAGGTTCACATAGATCTCAAGAATAAATTGTTTATCGACAAACGCTCTATTTTGTTGATCAACCAAATTCACCAATACAATCAGGATTATCTTAGTATCACCCTGTATTATATATTGCTGTAATAAGGGGTTGTTTAGGGGTGTATTGAATAGCAAGGATCGTGTGGTAATCATAAACTGGGATAGGAAGCAGAAAACTGCATTTATTTAGCAGAAAATTAAGTAATTTGGATATTATGTAAATAGTAAGTATTTAACACCCTGTATATAGATCATAGTTAGCTTTAAACAATGCAAATAAGCGTATCTTACAACAATAGAACGCGTATTTAGCAGGAAAATAGGTAATTCATACAATAGGTAAATAACAAGTATTCAACACTGTATATAAACCATAATTAATTTTAAGTAATGCAAAGTGAGAATATCTTTCAGTAAAAGTACGCGTATTTAAGAGAAAATGATAGTAAATGTAATTAAACACGCGTTGAGAAGTGTTCGAATTAGTTATAATATAATACGAAGATAAGAAATAAAACCTAACAAAGCTTTATGCCATTACGCAGAAATAATAAACATCTTGATAAGAAAGCGCAGTTTCAAAAATAAATAAATAAACGAAAGTAAAATTGAAGTTGCATCATTTATTTTGTATAATATGGAAAAAGCGATATCTAAGCAAAACAACGTATGGTCAAGATAGCGAATAATAAGGTATCAAAAGAACCACTTCAAAATGTAGATAATACAAAGACTTTATTGGTTAACATATCTACAAGACTTGTTGAAAACCCAGCCCACGTGCAAGGGGGAAGAGCCTATATTTAACAGCAAGCAATGATAAGAGAGTTCAATTTAAAACTCAAGCAGGGCAAAGCTGCGTCCCTGTGAATCAAAAAGTTAAGCGTAATTTTAAATATTTAATAAAATATATCAAGTGATAATAGTCCTACAATTATGAAGACATCTTTTGCCGTTTAACGTGAGTAGAATTTGCGGTAATTTATTTAAACTAATAATATAATAATAGGGCTTCAAATGTGATGAGAATATTTCGAATCTATGATACATTTTTTTATAATCCCAATGTGATGATAATATTTCGAATGTGTGGATATTTCTAAGGGATGGTACATTTTTTTTATAATTCGAATGGATGGTATAATACTTCAAATGTGTGGATTGATATAATATTTTGAATTGGGAGATAGAATATTTCAAATGTGTTAATGAAAATATTTCAAATCAGCGTCGACGATTTTGGTACAATTCTGGTACAATGTTGAGTTGCGAGAATCAATGCAGATAAAATAAAGAAGCACGAAGTAATTTATGGAAAACGGGGGTTCAACTAAACAGAGCAGTAATAGATGAATGTGGACAACAAAGGGCTGTTGATTCACAATCCGAAGAACAACCTGTAGCAGGTCAGATCTAATTAGTTTTAAGATATTTTTTCTATTTAAATTGCAATCCTGAATTTAAACAATTTATATAAAAAGTGTAACGAAGTCAGCAACAAACATTGCATACGTTAAACTTACGTAACATATAATAAAGAGATCTAGAACGATCGAGCTTTCTTTGGAAAAAAAGAGGTAGTTTTTGGTGACTTTAGATTGAATTCAAAGCATATAAATTTTGGGAAAAATAATACTTATGATATTGATCGATTGACGAGTGTTTTAATATTTTTCAAAACTTGTAAATAATATTTCTTTTCATTATATGAAATTAATTGACTTCGTTTTATAATTCAAACAAACAGGTAAGTATAAAGGGATGGAGAAGCAAAAATTGATCATCGTAACGTTGTGCACTCTGTGTAGATTATAAAGGGCTAGCCGTGGCATAATAATAAAATTAGTAAGATTTAAATTAGATTTAAAAACACAGAGGTGGAGTACGGCGTTATCATATCATTTTTCATATATATATATATATATATATATATATATATATATATATATATATATATATATATATATGTATATAATTTAAGTGTTATCAGTTTTTAGTTCAATATCAAAATTATTACTACATGACTATTGCTAATCTAATCCTATTAGTCACATATTGCAATACCGTTTTGTAAATCTGTTGTTTCAAAAAACATCTAATGAATACATGGTAAATTGACTATTCACTATTTATTAAAGTTGTTGTCTGTCATATTTCTATTGTTTTCTTTTTTTGCTGATAATACAATTCCCACCAACTTCTATGAGATTTTATTAAATGGGATAGTCGAATTGTCGACCCTGTTTTGAATTTTATTTTCTAACATGAGTATGAGAACAAAACAATTATTGATAGCTTAGCTTGTTTGTTATTAGTCTTATTTTGATCTTAGCTTTAGTCAGGGTACTATTAGATATACTAATATTCTATGCAGTATATATTTAACCGATATTTATATCGACTATATTATGCTGTAATGTTTAGCCAATGATAAACTTCTTTAGCCATAAAATATGTGAATGAATATTTTTTAAAGCTTTTATTTTCTGTGACTTGTTTCATATAAGTTTGTGGTAAAAATCTAATAAAATTTTAATATTCGGCTCATTGACATATTTCATTTTAACGTTCGAGACATATTTAGAATGATTTACACCAGACTAGTGCCATACTAGCCATATGTAAGTCTTCACGCACAGCCAACTTGTCCATGATAATTTTAATTTGTGTGAAGTTAGCGATGACATTTCCAGCGATGAGTTTTGTAAGACTGACATGCATAAGATGACGTGAAGAAAGAATCAGCGGAAAGGCATCGCTGAGCTGTCAAATTATAAACTACACTCTAACTAAACGAACACAATGCACACTGCATCAATATGTTTAGAATATATTTAACAATTGTGCGTAATTAATAAAAGAGATTCTTTACAAACTTAGAATAATTTTAATATCACACCTAAGTAGTCATACCCCATAGCCAGGAATAAGAGTAGTTTTGATAGCATAAAATGAGCAAAATATCTCATTTACTTTTTTCCTTAATTTTGGCGAAGTTCTTAAAGTGCAAACGATCGCTGTAAATTGGTCATATTAAACACCACCCGAGGCATCCAAATGCAAATTTTCAAGCCCGTATCGAGGAGGAAAATAGTTTTGAGTACATACAATGAGCAAAATATTCTTATTTACTTTTTTCCTTAATTTTGGCGAAGTTCTTAAAGTGCAAACGATCGCTGTAAATTGGTCATATTAAACACCACCCGAGGCATCCAAATGCAAATTTTCAAGCCCGTATCGAGGGAGGAAAATAGTTTTGAGTACATACAATGAGCAAAATATTCTTATTTCCTTTTTTTCTTAATTTTGGCGAAGTTCTTAAAGTGCAAACGATCGCTGTAAATTGGTCATATTAAACACCACCCGAGGCATCCAAATGCAAATTTTCAAACCCGTATCGAGGGAGGAAAATAGTTTTGAGTACATACAATGAGCAAAATATTCTTATTTCCTTTTTCTTAATTTTGGCGAAGTTCTTAAAGTGCAAACGATCGCTGTAAATTGGTCATATTAAACACCACCGAGGCATCCAAATGCAAATTTTCAAGCCCGTATCGAGGGAGGAAAATAGTTTTGAGTACATACAATGAGCAAAATATTCTTATTTCCTTTTTCTTAATTTTGGCGAAGTTCTTAAAGTGCAAACGATCGCTGTAAATTGGTCATATTAAACACCACCGAGGCATCCAAATGCAAATTTTCAAGCCCGTATCGAGGAGGAAAATAGTTTTGAGTACATACAATGAGCAAAATATTCTTATTTCCTTTTTCTTAATTTTGGCGAAGTTCTTAAAGTGCAAACGATCGCTGTAAATTGGTCATATTAAACACCACCGAGGCATCCAAATGCAAATTTTCAAGCCCGTATCGAGGAGGAAAATAGTTTTGAGTACATACAATGAGCAAAATATTCTTATTTCCTTTTTTTCTTAATTTTGGCGAAGTTCTTAAAGTGCAAACGATCGCTGTAAATTGGTCATATTAAACACCACCCGAGGCATCCAAATGCAAATTTTCAAGCCCGTATCGAGGGAGGAAAATAGTTTTGAGTACATACAATGAGCAAAATATTCTTATTTCCTTTTTTCTTAATTTTGGCGAAGTTCTTAAAGTGCAAACGATCGCTGTAAATTGGTCATATTAAACACCACCCGAGGCATCCAAATGCAAATTTTTAAGCCCGTATCAAGGGAGGAAAATAGTTTTGAGTACATACAATGAGCAAAATATTCTTATTTCCTTTTTTCTTAATTTTGGCGAAGTTCTTAAAGTGCAAACGATCGCTGTAAATTGGTCATATTAAACACCACCCGAGGCATCCAAATGCAAATTTTCAAGCCCGTATCGAGAGAGGAAAATAGTTTTTAGTACATACAATGAGCAAAATATTCTTATTTCCTTTTTTTCTTAATTTTGGCGAAGTTCTTAAAGTGCAAACGATCGCTGTAAATTGGTCACATTAAACACCACCCGAGGCATCCAAGTACAAATTTTCAAGCCCGTATCGAGGAAGGAAAATAGTTTTGAGTACATACAATGAGCAAAATATTATTATTTCCTTTTTTTTTAAATTTTGGCGAAGTTCTTAAAGTGCAAACGATCGCTATAAATTGGTCATATTAAACCCATCCAGGGGCATCTAAGTTCACAATTTAACGTAAATATCGAGGGAGAAAACTAATTTTTGAATAAAATAAGATAAATAGTATTACAAAGAAATTACATTTCGAAGTGCAGGTTTAATTTAATGAAGACACATGACCCCAAACTTTTGATTAGGTTGTTCTGTTTCCGGCACGTGTTTAACCATTAAAACTCGCGCAATACGGCAGTTGTAGTCATTCTCCGTCGTACCTGGCTCACACCAACTTCGAATAATCATGGAACCTTTTCATCTTGGAGACAGTATTCTTAGACGGATGCTTACGAAAACTATGCATATGGTTTCCCGGCGTTCTCCCGAAGGGAAGACTTATGCTGAACTGTGTGTTGGAGGTCAAAATGTGGTTCAATTACGCCGTCGGTTGAGAAATTCCAGAAACCGCAATAGTTTTTGGAATTTTGAAATCACCGGACGTGTAATTATAATCATGATTGGGACCAACAACACCCATGATCGTATCTACGAAGGCTCCGTCTTCCGCAGAAACCTGGCTTGGTTGATTCGTGATGTACGCCGCTATGGGGCTGCCCGCATAATCTTGTGCACTATACCTCCTGTGTTACGGACTCATCGGGAGAACTCTATAGCAGCAGATATCAACAGACAGGTTCGGTTTCTGTGCCTAGCAGGAGTTGCAGAATTAGCTGACTTTCAGCGCGTGTTTGAATGTAGTAATGTTTCATTGTACTCTCTTTTTGAGCGAGATTTACTCCATCCAAACATTCGCGGACTGACGTTAATTCGCAAGGAGATACGACGTTGCGTTTTAACTTCCGTCTAAAACTGCTTGGCCTAGGATGAGATTTGTACCACGCTGGGTTGCACCGGAGATCGGTTCTTTTCAGAACCAAAAATTTATAATAGAATTAAAGAGTGTCGCTGTTGCAAGACGTGGGACCGAATTCTTAGAGGATACTTAAGCAACACTCATATTTAAGTGATGTTTCCACATCAACTTTTGGTATCCTGAAAAAGTTAAGATGGAACGTCACTTAAGTATGAGTGTGGCTTAAGCGTCCACTAAGAATTCGGCCCGTAGTCTATATGTTGCGACAGTTAATGCAGTTCGATCAAGTGCATACGCATGCGATAGTAATCTCCATACGGAATACATTAATATTAAATGCAGATAAAATTAAACAATGTTGCTGAACCCCTAACCACGCTACAATTTGTTATCGGTGCTCTAAAAGGGTGTAACAAGAAACATTTAATGTAATAGAAAAAAGGTTCTAAATAACGTCTACCTAAATTCTATGTAATCATATAAGGAACACGACGTTATCCAGAATTTATGCAACGAAACGTCGGTCTATGCCACTTGTCAAAGTCTCCCCTTTTGTATGTTCCAGCTGCAAAATTTATACAAAATATTAATTGTGTTTTTCGGCTTTCAACTGCAAAGGCAATAACAACAGGTGCATTTTGTTCAAAGAGCGACCGTGATATATGTGTCGGTGAAAGAAATACATAAAGTCAAAAGCGGCAGCAACTACTACAAAAGCCGCTTTGAGATATTTAATCCGTATGTTAAATAAAACTAGACCGCACTATCGCTGCAGATGTTTTTGTTTTATATTACACCTAGTTTTTTGTATTTAATACACCGATAGACACATAAAACATCTCTCTCTGTTTAGTATTTACTCTACCTTCACAAGTTGAAGTAGTCAAGTAGTACTTGAGTGGATCACTGTCATTGAGATAGTTTTTCAGTTTTCGCTATTAAAAAAAAAAAAGTTGGACCACGTCAGGTATTATTTCATATTCATAATTTTTTTATTGCAGGAACTATTTATTTTAAGTAAGTAGCTTTTTAGATTGTGTTACATATATTATAATTTTAAGTATAAATTCATAAATAACTATAACTTGATAGGTATTTTGTCTTACTTCATCTAGACTAAATCTAGTATCTAGATTTCGGATTGAATATTATCAAACTACTTTTTACTCTCACATCTTTTTACAATGGTTCTCTCTAATTACGGTATTGCTGAAAAAGTATTGAAATTAATTTTTGAAGAGAACCCCAGCGCAGACAGTAAATATGTAGCCGCTTTACGTAAAGACGATCGTTTATTTTTGAAATGTTACGAGTCTATAAAAAATACTTATAAAGTTCGCACGAAGTCGGCATCTGTTATTTTAAGGATAATCCACCGTAACGTTGAGAAATTATGCAATCCAAGTCAGGCTAGTCGTTTTTCAGATGGACTTACAAACGACGTTCCAGTTACCACTTGTATTGAAAAGAACTTGTTGCTACATACATGTTCGAATATTGACTCTTTTGAGACTCTAACGTCGAATAATAAAAACTCTCATCAGTTTGATATTCATAAAGAATTTAAAAATGTAGCTTCGGACTACAATAAACAACAGGATCAAATATCATTTTCATTTGAAGAATGGAACCAAGTTAACGGCATTAATTTACAAAAGAACTTTGCTACATCAACTATGGTTGAAAATGGTTCAATCGGTTCAACAACATCACAAGTATAAGAAAACACTAAATCTACCAATTCTTCAGGGTTTGAAGAAAAAATATTATCTTTTATCGGAGCAACTCTCGAGCAAAAAAATATTTCGAGCGATGTAGAACAAATTAGCATAGAACCCATAGATATCGAAAAATTAGATTTTAAAGTAACTCTGCCCTTAAATTCAAGAAACGACATGTTTTCTGATGCAGTCCCGGAAGTCCCATATAACGCTTGCAAATATAAGGAAGGAGAAACAACCTTATCATCGGAGGAAATGCAAAAAATTTTTAACGGATATACGTTGATTCCCGGAAATTATCATGTAATAATAAAAAATAAATTTGTTTCCATAAATAATACTTGCCTTCTTAATTTCCACAGCAAAAGATTTGCAAAACGAACAGACGAATTTGTAATTTACGGAAAATGTGCTCAAGTTGGCTGCAAAAAATTCAAAATAATTATTTCCAACGTGTCAAAATTTGAACACCAGAACTTTGACCATCAGCTTATGGTATTTAGTTCATCGCTTAACTATCACCATACGAGGCAAATGACAAGCCACGTACGAGGCATAGAAAGGAAAAAATTAATGCAAGAACTGCAAAATAAAAAGCCTTTGCAATTTCAAGAAGAACGGTTGAATAAATTAAATATGGATAGAGCAAAGCGAGGCAATTTAGGTAATTTAAAATCAGATGCAACAACTAGAAAAATTGCTTCTGAACAAAAAGCTAAGAACGACCGGTATGAAGATGACATTGTTGATATGATCGAAATGGGTAGAGAACATCCCGAATATATTCAATTAACTGGTTGCCCAATGTTTACCTACGTATTTAGCAAAGAACAATTACAGATACTGTTAAAGGCTGTTAAAGAAGACCCTGATCTATTTGTTGATTTGGATGCAACAGGTAAAATTGTTAGAAAACCACATGTCAATTCAAATGTTGTATACTATTACTGCGGTCTAGTACAACTCAAACTCAACAGAAGAGTCATCCCAATATTGGAAATGATAAATACATCCCATTTTGCCGGTACAATTGGAGTATGGCTAGGATATTTCAAGTTTTATGTCATTCAAACGGTTAAAAAATGGCCGGTGTTTTTTAAGGTTACTGTAGATTTTAGTTTTGCGCTAATAAATGCTGTTTGCGAATCGTGGAATCACAACACGCTTCCAAACTATTTGGAAATCATGTTTGCACTTATATATAGGAACGAAGAGATTTCTTTTCACAACTTGATTAAAGTATATATTTGCAGTACGCATTTTTTCAAAATAATGTGTGACGACATTGACGGCAATTTCATTGATTTATCAACCCGTAAGCTTTTAAAAGAAATTTTTGCTTCGTGTTTTAGTTTTAACACGATTACAATGTTTGATCTATGGATTAAAGGTCTTAATGTTGTTCTTTCATCGGAATATATTTCCCTTGAAGTCGATAAAAAGCTAACTGAACTGCTACGACATTGTGTCAATTCAGATGAAAACAAAACCCTATACGCCAAATACGTATATGTTGAAAACATAACTTCGGATAGTTACCACAGAAAAAAGGGATTAGTGAGTGGCAGTCCTTTTTACAAATATTTTGAATCTCTACTAGCATCAGATAGATCTAATCAAGACTGTACTAATGGCAAACTAAATAAGTTTTACTGTCCTGAATTTATGGATATTGTTTTAAAAAAATATTTAGCTTTCCTTCCATTGTGCGCATCAAAATTGACATGCGGTCAAAGAACAAATAATCAGCCAATAGAGCGATTTTTTGGTATTGTTAAAAACTCAATATTAGGCGGACAAACAAATCAAAAATGTAGCCGTGTATTAAGAAAAATAAGAAGACATGTAATTGCTAGGCACAAGGAATATTTAAAAAACTTTAAAAAAAACGGCTAGCAAGCCGATGCGATAAAATTGACCCGCTGATGAGCATTTCGCCTGACGTGAGCGTCACCGGAGTGCTAAGCCAAGAAACATGGAAAAAAACCAAAAAAACTACTCTGCCAAGTTATTTTCAGCAATGTAAGATTAGGAAAGCTTTGGACATTGTACAAGGTTCCGAGAAATCACTACAAACTGCAAAAGTGGGTAGAGTAACTGACATAATTGAGCAGCAGAGCAACTTTATGGATGTTGGTAGCAGTTCCAAGGTGTACATATGCGCGTACTGTAATTCACCAGAAGAAAATGGTTCCGATTGGGTCCAATGCGACAACTGCGATGGATGGTCTCACCAGCTTTGTATAGCGCCCAATGCGGAAAGAACATTTTCGGGAAAGTTTATTTGTATGGAATGCAACAACAACACATTTTTAAATAATAAAACGGATTTACCTTACAATAATTTACAGCAAAAATGTTTCTTGTATTTGTTCAATTTTAAAAATCAAGATATATTAAACATTGAAAAACTAACTTCTGGACAAGCTCAAAGTTCTCAATGGTTTGTGGAACGAGCGAAGCGGTTAACATCTTCAAAATTTGGGGACGTTGCCAAAGCGATGACCGAACAATCTTTAGAAAAACTTGCATATCGAATATTAACTCCGCCATCTATCAGTAGTTTGCCGCCAATTCGACATGGTGCGAAATTTGAAATTGAAGCAATAAAAGCTTATCAAAGTTTAAATCCACATAGTACTGTACAGAGGTGTGGACTAATGATACATAAAAGAATACCTTTTATGGCTAGTTCTCCAGACGGTCTTATCGGAAGCTACGGGTTAATCGAAATCAAATGTCCTTTTAAAGTGAGACATCTGGAACCAAAAAAAGCAATTAAATCTGGAAAGATCGACTTTTAAATAAGGATGGAACTATAAAGCGGAAACACAAATATTTTTATCAAGTTCAGGGCAATTAGAAATTACAGAAAGAGACTGGTGCGATCTAGTGATATATACGTTTAGAGGAATTAGTGTGATAAAAATCAAGAGAGAACGAAAATTTTGGGCTGACATGGAATTGAAACTGACACCTTTTTATTTATACTATATACTACCCCAACTTGTCGACCCTCGCGATGATAACGAAGATGTTGTAAAAAGGCGTTTTTGGGATATCCAATCGGCACCACGTATTATGCTCCACCAAAGCGAAATTGGAACACTTTCCTGCTATGACAATGGTTTAGTGAAGGATCCTATGTACTATAAAGAATTGTTTGACAAAAAAGGTAAACACTTGGATTACACGATTGGAATTTTTGATATTACAGTTAAAGACTTCGAGCAATTTTATAAAACAGACTTCGACAGTTTACTTTCGAAAAATTGGCTGACCGGCGATGTTATAGATACCGTGTTGCAAATGGAAAACGATCCGAACAGATTTCAAATAATTTCTTGTTCTAAAGCAACTGTTATCTTTGAAGGACAATTTGTAGACGATTTTGATGTGCAACTGGATTACGATAAGATTGTGATACTCCCGGTTAACCAATCACAAAATCACTGGTGTTTGGGGATAATAGATTTTCCCCACGGATCATTTATTTGGTTGAATTCTCTGAATTCTGTTGAGGATGGAGTTGTCACTTCTGAAATGAAGAGATATTACCACAACCTATTACAATTTTTAAAAGCAAGGAATCACTGGAAATTAGCTAATATAAAGAAAATAAAAGCAATTCCTCATATTAGACAAAAAGATGCCTTTAATTGCGGCTTATTCGTAATCTATTATTTTCAACAATTGTTAAAATGTTTACCTTTATCGCACCCGCCGCAGAACACATGGGAACAAATGAGAATAAACATAAGAACGAAAATTCTGGAAAAATCTAAATGTATAAAACGAATTTGTTATATATGTGGAAATGCAACTACTACAAATGAAATTACTACGTGTTGCTTGTGCAAGAGGTCCTTCCACGTTGTGTGCTCTATTGAGTACGGATTACAAATGGAAACTTACAAATGTCCATTATGTGTACAACACTTTGACGTTCGATAACTACAATATGATGTTGGACACTATGTCTATGTATAATAGCATAACTCAACTGCTTTATTACACTTCGTCCTTCACTTGCGCTCAACATATAAACAATCGATTGATTATGCCTTACCATGACACAACTTCATTTACACCCGAACATTGTAAACAGATAAAATACATCAATCAACGAACACACGCGCTTTAGGCATCTTGGTAGCCAATGGTTGCTTAAGCCTAACCGTGACAATAAATTATGCTTCTTTTTAGCAGCTCGCGAGGTACATAAAACGATTGAATAAAAGTTGCTCTATAACATAACCTTAATTCCACCCGGCCATAATAAATACAAATAATTCAACAATCAGTGAACAGCGGCGGTTTAGGCATCTTGGTAGCCAAAGGTTGCTTAAGCCTAACCGCAACGTTACACCCTCCCTTTTAAAGTTGATTCATAAAAATAATCACCATGAAGTACTTTCATTTCTATATCAACAGAAACAACATCAATGAAATGAATGCAACAACAGAGGAGGTTTTTTAGTCGGTGTAAGTCCGGCACTACCAAAGAGGTAGCCTGAATCAAAATGGGTTTTCCTCCTCAGAATAAAAAAAAATAAAAAAAAATATGGTTGTTAAGTACAGTATTACATGAAACTAATTATGCATAACAAAACTAGTTTCAAACTATAAATCCTAATTTACTCCATCACTACAAATTAGGAGGCCTGTATTTGTATGCATCTGGTGGTGTTTAATATGACCAATTTACAGCGATCGTTTGCACTTTAAGAACTTCGCCAAAATTTAAAAAAAAAGGAAATAAGAATATTTTGCTCATTGTATGTACTCAAAACTATTTTCCTCCCTCGATACGGGCTTGAAAATTTGCATTTGGATGCCTCGGGTGGTGTTTAATATGACCAATTTATAGCGATCGTTTGCACTTTAAGAACTTCGCCAAAATTTAAAAAAAAGGAAATAAGAATATTTTGCTCATTGTATGTACTCAAAACTATTTTCCTCCCTCGATACGGGCTTGAAAATTTGTATTTAGATGCCTTCGGTGGTGTTTAATATGACCAATTTATAGCGATCGTTTGCACTTTAAGAACTTCGCCAAAATTTAAAAAGGAAATAAATATTTTGCTCATTGTTTACTAAAACTATTTTCCTCCCTCATAGGGCTTGAAAATTTGTATTTGATCCTTGGTGGTGTTTAATATGACCAATTTAAGCGATCGTTTGCACTTTAAGAACTTCCAAAATTTAAAAAAGGAAATAAAATATTTTGCTCATTGTATGTACTCAAAACTATTTTCCTCCTCGATACGGGCTTGAAAATTTGATTTGATGCCTTCGGTGGTGTTTAATATGACCAATTTATAGCGATCGTTTGCACTTTAAGAACTTCGCCAAAATTTAAAAAAGAAATAAAATATTTTGCTCATTGTATGTACTCAAAACTATTTTCCTCCCTCGATACGGGCTTGAAAATTTGTATTTAGATGCCTTCGGTGGTGTTTAATATGACCAATTTATAGCGATCGTTTGCACTTTAAGAACTTCGCCAAAATTAAAAAAGGAAATAAGAATATTTTGCTCATTGTATGTACTCAAAACTATTTTCCTCCCTCGATACGGGCTTGAAAATTTGTATTTAGATGCCTTCGGTGGTGTTTAATATGACCAATTTATAGCGATCGTTTGCACTTTAAGAATTCCAAAATTAAAAAAGAAATAAATATTTGTCATTTATTACTCAAAACTATTTCCTCCTATACGGCTTAAAATTTGTATTTGATGCTCGGTGGTGTTTAATATGACCAATTTAAGCGATCGTTTGCACTTTAAGAACTTCGCCAAAATTTAAAAAGGAAATAAAATATTTTGCTCATTGTATGTACTCAAAACTATTTTCCTCCCTCGATACGGGCTTGAAAATTTGATTTGATGCCTCGGGGTGTTTAATATGACCAATTTATAGCGATCGTTTGCACTTTAAGAACTTCGCCAAAATTTAAAAAGGAAATAAGAATATTTTGCTCATTGTATGTACTCAAAACTATTTTCCTCCTCGATACGGGCTTGAAAATTTGTATTTAGATGCCTTCGGTGGTGTTTAATATGACCAATTTATAGCGATCGTTTGCACTTTAAGAACTTCGCCAAAATTTAAAAAAGGAAATAAAATATTTTGCTCATTTATTACCAAAACTTTTTCTCCCTATACGGCTGAAAATTTGATTTAATGCCTCGGGGTGTTTAATATACCAATTATAGCGATCGTTTCCTTTAAGAATTCAAAATTAAAAAAGGAAATAAAATATTTTGCTCATTGTTTACTCAAAACTATTTTCCTCCCTCATACGGGCTTGAAAATTTGTATTTAGATCCTTGGTGGTGTTTAATATGACCAATTTAAGCATCTTTCATTTAAGAACTTCCAAAATTTAAAAAAGGAAATAAAATATTTTGCTCATTGTATGTACTCAAAACTATTTTCCTCCCTCGATACGGGCTTGAAAATTTGATTTGATGCCTCGGTGGTGTTTAATATGACCAATTTATAGCGATCGTTTGCACTTTAAGAACTTCGCCAAAATTAAAAAGGAAATAAGAATATTTTGCTCATTGTATGTACTCAAAACTATTTTCCTCCTCGATACGGGCTTGAAAATTTGTATTTAGATGCCTTCGGTGGTGTTTAATATGACCAATTTATAGCGATCGTTTGCACTTTAAGAACTTGCCAAAATTAAAAAAGGAAATAAAATATTTTGCTCATTGTATGTACTCAAAACTTTTTCCTCCGATACGGCTGAAAATTTGATTTAGATGCCTTCGGTGGTGTTTAATATGACCAATTTATAGCGATCGTTTGCACTTTAAGAATTCAAAATTAAAAAAGAATAAAATATTTTGCTCATTGTATTACTAAAACTATTTTCCTCCCTCGATACGGGCTGAAATTTGTATTGATGCCTTCGGTGGTGTTTAATATGACCAATTTATAGCGATCGTTTGCACTTTAAGAACTTCGCCAAAATTTAAAAAAGGAAATAAGAATATTTTGCTCATTGTATGTACTCAAAACTATTTTCCTCCCTCGATACGGGCTTGAAAATTTGTATTTAGATGCCTTCGGTGGTGTTTAATATGACCAATTTATAGCGATCGTTTGCACTTTAAGAACTTCCAAAATTTAAAAAAGGAAATAAAATATTTTGCTCATTGTATGTACTCAAAACTATTTTCCTCCCTCGATACGGGCTTGAAAATTTGTATTTAGATGCCTTCGGTGGTGTTTAATATGACCAATTTATAGCGATCGTTTGCACTTTAAGAACTTCGCCAAAATTTAAAAAAAAAGGAAATAAGAATATTTTGCTCATTGTATGTACTCAAAACTATTTTCCTCCCTCGATACGGGCTTGAAAATTTGTATTTAGATGCCTTCGGTGGTGTTACATTTTTTAATCAAATTAAAAAAGAAAATTTTAAATTTCCGGTAAATTTTCTGGTTACATTTTTTAATCAAATTAAAAAGAAAATTTTAAATTTCCGGTAAATTTTCTGGTTACATTTTTTAATCAAATTAAAAAGAAAAATTTTAAATTTCCGGTAAATTTTCTGGTTACATTTTTTAATCAAATTAAAAAAGAAAATTTTAAATTTCCCGGTAAATTTTCTGGTTACATTTTTTAATCAAATTAAAAAGAAAAATTTTAAATTTCCGGTAAATTTTCTGGTTACATTTTTTAATCAAATTAAAAAGAAAATTTTAAATTTCCCGGTAAATTTTCTGGTTACATTTTTTAATCAAATTAAAAAGAAAATTTTAAATTTCCCGGTAAATTTTCTGGTTACATTTTTTAATCAAATTAAAAAAGAAAATTTTAAATTTCCCGGTAAATTTTCTGGTTACATTTTTTAATCAAATTAAAAAGAAAATTTTAAATTTCCCGGTAAATTTTCTGGTTACATTTTTTAATCAAATTAAAAAGAAAATTTTAAATTTCCCGGTAAATTTTCTGGTTACATTTTTTAATCAAATTAAAAAAGAAAATTTTAAATTTCCCGGTAAATTTTCTGGTTACATTTTTTAATCAAATTAAAAAAAGAAAATTTTAAATTTCCGGTAAATTTTCTGGTTACATTTTTTAATCAAATTAAAAAGAAAATTTTAAATTTCCCGGTAAATTTTCTGGTTACATTTTTTAATCAAATTAAAAAAGAAATTTTAAATTTCCCGGTAAATTTTCTGGTTACATTTTTTAATCAAATTAAAAAAGAAAATTTTGCGGTTACATTTTTTAATCAAATTAAAAAAGAAAATTTTAAATTTCCGGTAAATTTTCTGGTTACATTTTTTAATCAAATTAAAAAAGAAAAATTTTAAATTTCCCGGTAAATTTTCTGGTTACATTTTCTCAAATAAAAAAAATTTTTAAATTTCCCGTAAATTTTCGGTTACATTTTTTAATCAAATTAAAAAGAAAATTTTAAATTTCCGGTAAATTTTCGGTTACATTTTTTAATCAAATTAAAAAGAAAATTTTAAATTTCCGGTAAATTTTCTGGTTACATTTTTTAATCAAATTAAAAAAAAATTTTTTATGACCAAATATTTCCCGATCGGTTGAAATTTGATTACTTGTGTTAATACAATTTATTTGTTAATCAAATAAAAGAAAAATTTTTCTTAAATTTCCTGGTTAATTTATAAAAAGTTAATATAGCAATTTTGCTTTCTTAAGAACTTCGCCAAAATTTAAAGAAAGGAAATAAGTATTTTGCTCATTGTATGTACTCAATATTCCTCCTCGATACGGGCTTGAAAATTTGTATTTAGATGCCTTCGGTGGTGTTTAATATGACCAATTTATAGCGATCGTTTGCATTTAAGAACTTCGCCAAAATTTAAAAAAGGATAAAATATTTTGCTTTGTATGTATCAAAACTATTTTCCTCCTCGATCGGGCTTGAAAATTTGTATTTAGATGCCTTCGGTGGTGTTTAATATGACCAATTTATAGCGATCGTTTGCACTTTAAGAACTTCTCCAATTTAAAAAAGGATAAAATTATTTTGCTCATTGTATGTATCAAAACTATTTTCCTCCCTCGATACGGGCTTGAAAATTTGTATTTAGATGCCTTCGGTGGTGTTTAATATGACCAATTTATAGCGTCGTTTGCACTTTAAGAACTTCGCCAAAATTTAAAAAAAGGAAATAAAATATTTTGTCATGTATGTTTAAAATATTTTCCTCCCTCGATACGGGCTTGAAAATTTGTATTTAGATGCCTTCGGTGGTGTTTAATATGACCAATTTATAGCGATCGTTTGCACTTTAAGAACTTCGCCAAAATTTAAAAAAAGGAAATAAGAATATTTTGCTCATTGTATGTACTCAAAACTATTTTCCTCCCTCGATACGGGCTTGAAAATTTGTATTTAGATGCCTTCGGTGGTGTTTAATATGACCAATTTATAGCGATCGTTTTTAATCAAATTAAAAAAGAAAATTTTAAATTTCCCGGTAAATTTTCTGGTTACATTTTTTAATCAAATTAAAAAAGAAAATTTTAAATTTCCCGGTAAATTTTCTGGTTACATTTTTTAATCAAATTAAAAAGAAAATTTTAAATTTCCCGGTAAATTTTCTGGTTACATTTTTTAATCAAATTAAAAAAGAAAATTTTAAATTTCCCGGTAAATTTTCTGGTTACATTTTTTAATCAAATTAAAAAAGAAAATTTTAAATTTCCCGGTAAATTTTCTGGTTACATTTTTTAATCAAATTAAAAAAGAAAATTTTAAATTTCCCGGTAAATTTTCTGGTTACATTTTTTAATCAAATTAAAAAGAAAATTTTAAATTTCCCGGTAAATTTTCTGGTTACATTTTTTAATCAAATTAAAAAGAAAATTTTAAATTTCCCGGTAAATTTTCTGGTTACATTTTTTAATCAAATTAAAAAAGAAAATTTTAAATTTCCCGGTAAATTTTCTGGTTACATTTTTTAATCAAATTAAAAAAGAAAATTTTAAATTTCCCGGTAAATTTTCTGGTTACATTTTTTAATCAAATTAAAAAGAAAAATTTTAAATTTCCCGGTAAATTTTCTGGTTACATTTTTTAATCAAATTAAAAAAGAAAATTTTAAAAAATTTTAAATTTCCGGTAAATTTTCTGGTTACATTTTTTAATCAAATTAAAAAGAAAATTTTAAATTTCCGGTAAATTTTCTGGTTACATTTTTTAATCAAATTAAAAAGAAAATTTTAAATTTCCCGGTAAATTTTCTGGTTACATTTTTTAATCAAATTAAAAAAGAAAATTTTAAATTTCCGGTAAATTTTCTGGTTACATTTTTTAATCAAATTAAAAGAAAAATTTTAAATTTCCGGTAAATTTTCTGTTACATTTTTTAATCAAATTAAAAAAAAATTTTAAATTTCCCGGTAAATTTTCTGGTTACATTTTTTAATCAAATTAAAAAAGAAAATTTTAAATTTCCCGGTAAATTTTCTGGTTACATTTTTTAACAAATTAAAAAAAAAAATTTTAAATTTCCCGGTAAATTTTCTGGTTACATTTTTTAATCAAATTAAAAAAAAAAATTTTAAATTTCCCGGTAAATTTTCTGGTTAACATTCATTTTAATCAAATTAAAATTTCTGTAAATTTTCCCGGTGAAATTTTCTGGTTATCATTTTATTAATCAAATTAAAAGAAAAATTTCTGTAAATTTCCGGTGAAATTTTCTGGTTACATTAATTTTAATCAAATTCAGAATATTTTAATTTTTTAGCTATTTACTTGTATCATTAACTATTAAATAAAATTTAAGATAATTTTCTAGTTTTATAGTTTCCTCTGTTTAAGGCTTAAAATTGTTTTAAAGCCTTGTAAGGATTTTAATTTAAATCAAAATTTTGCATTATACTATTTTCCTCCCTCGATACGGGCTTGAAAATTTGTATTTAGATGCCTTCGGTGGTGTTTAATATGACCAATTTATAGCGATCGTTTGCACTTTAAGAACTTCGCCAAAATTTAAAAAAAAAGGAAATAAGAATATTTTGCTCATTGTATGTACTCAAAACTATTTTCCTCCCTCGATACGGGCTTGAAAATTTGTATTTAGATGCCTTCGGTGGTGTTTAATATGACCAATTTATAGCGATCGTTTGCACTTTAAGAACTTCGCCAAAATTTAAAAAAAAAGGAAATAAGAATATTTTGCTCATTGTATGTACTCAAAACTATTTTCCTCCCTCGATACGGGCTTGAAAATTTGTATTTAGATGCCTTCGGTGGTGTTTAATATGACCAATTTATAGCGATCGTTTGCACTTTAAGAACTTCGCCAAAATTTAAAAAAGGAAATAATAATATTTTGCTCATTGTATGTACTCAAAACTATTTTCCTCCTCGATACGGGCTTGAAAATTTGTATTTAGATGCCTTCGGTGGTGTTTAATATGACCAATTTATAGCGATCGTTTGCACTTTAAGAACTTCGCCAAAATTTAAAAAAAAAGGAAATAAGAATATTTTGCTCATTGTATGTACTCAAAACTATTTTCCTCCCTCGATACGGGCTTGAAAATTTGTATTTAGATGCCTTCGGTGGTGTTTAATATGACCAATTTATAGCGATCGTTTGCACTTTAAGAACTTCGCCAAAATTTAAAAAAAAAGGAAATAAGAATATTTTGCTCATTGTATGTACTCAAAACTATTTTCCTCCCTCGATACGGGCTTGAAAATTTGTATTTAGATGCCTTCGGTGGTGTTTAATATGACCAATTTATAGCGATCGTTTGCACTTTAAGAACTTCGCCAAAATTTAAAAAAAAAGGAAATAATAATATTTTGCTCATTGTATGTACTCAAAACTATTTTCCTCCCTCGATACGGGCTTGAAAATTTGTATTTAGATGCCTTCGGTGGTGTTTAATATGACCAATTTATAGCGATCGTTTGCACTTTAAGAACTTCGCCAAAATTTAAAAAAGGAAATAAGAATATTTTGCTCATTGTATGTACTCAAAACTATTTTCCTCCCTCGATACGGGCTTGAAAATTTGTATTTAGATGCCTTCGGTGGTGTTTAATATGACCAATTTATAGCGATCGTTTGCACTTTAAGAACTTCGCCAAAATTTAAAAAAGGAAATAAGAATATTTTGCTCATTGTATGTACTCAAAACTATTTTCCTCCCTCGATACGGGCTTGAAAATTTGTATTTAGATGCCTTCGGTGGTGTTTAATATGACCAATTTATAGCGATCGTTTGCACTTTAAGAACTTCGCCAAAATTTAAAAAAAAAGGAAATAATAATATTTTGCTCATTGTATGTACTCAAAACTATTTTCCTCCCTCGATACGGGCTTGAAAATTTGTATTTAGATGCCTTCGGTGGTGTTTAATATGACCAATTTATAGCGATCGTTTGCACTTTAAAAACTTCGCCAAAATTAAGGAAAAAAGTAAATAAGATATTTTGCTCATTTTATGCTATCAAAACTACTCTTATCCCTGGATACTGGGTTGATATTAAAATTATTTCAAGTTTGTAAAGAATCTCTTTTATTAATTACTCAAAATTGTTAAATATATTTTAAATAAGCTGATGCAGTGTGCATTGTATTCGTTTAGTTAGAGCGTAATTTATAATTTGACAGCTCAGCGATGCCTTTCCGCTGATTCTTTCTTCACGTCATCTTATGTATGTCAGTCTTACAAAAGTCATCGCTGGAAAAAGTCATCGCTAACTTCACACAAATGTTATTTTATACATAATTCACATTTGTATAAGATAATTTCATTTGATTTCTTTAACGCTATATCACTAATTATAATAATTATAAATAATATAATAACAGCAATTTAATAAACCAATTTAAAAACTTCATACATAGTTGATGCTGTTTAATACTAAATACTATTCAATATTTCCGAATATTTTTGAAGATTCACCACCTTTCCTAATTGATAAGTACCTTTATATTATATAAACTTTTTTGAAATACAATGGACAGATCTAGTGGATTTTTATTTCAGCACTTAGATTTTAAGTAAATTAGTTTACTATTTTCTGGAATAAAAATCATATAATGCACCAAAGAAAAACTTTTAGTTAGGAGTACTAAGTACGTGGAATCCCATTCTTAAAGCTAAACATTTCAAACATATTAGAGTTTCTAAATAATACCACCGGTTAAACGAATTCTTTTCAAAATTAAAGTCTGAATATTTATAAGAAACAAAAATAACTATATTTAATACATGCACTAGTAACTACTGTATCGACTTACTGGGAATACAGGTCTTCATTTGCCGTCGGACAATTATCTGTAAAAGCAACTATTTCTAATTGTATAACATCCGCTAATGTAAGATGTGGTTTAGCTATTAACGGGCCTTTATTCATGATTTTTCAAATATTTTTAAAAGGGCGCGGAACACACGATTAAACCAAAAATACTGTCGTTAGGGGTATTTGTTTCTAATCATAAACACTCAACGTATATTTAAATAAATTATAATTCAAGAAGGATAAAATATAAACGTTCGAGATTCTGCAATAAGACCCGTGCTACTGCGTAGTTCGGCGGATACTGATCGCCGCGCATAGACAAACAACTTGTTTTTATCTATGTCGCCGCGCTGCAGTTCTAGTTTAGGACGAATACAATTAAAATATGGACGATGGGTAGAGTAACGAAGTTAAGCTAATAGGTATTTAGCAAAGAATTATTTCAAAATACGTTTGTAGCTGCAATTATACTATGTATTATGAAATCTCTATCTTGGCATTCTTTGTATGCGTAAACCATTACATTAATGTAAAAAACCTAGATAAGCGTTTAATTTTTAAGAAACAGCACAGCCTTGGTAGCCGGAACCGGATGTACTTATCTGTTGCTTGTTCGTCATGCGTAGATAACGTTTAAGAGTTTTCAAACGTACAATATTCCTAATATAATTACATGTAAAATACGAACATTTGTTTAAAACTTTAAATAATATTAAATCCAGTACATTGGTTACTTTAACAATTAGACTAAAAAAATAGCCGGAAGCTTTTTGAAAATGAAGCACGATAAAGAAATTATTTCGCCATGATAATATAGCAACAGTTTCAACACTTTTCAAGGTTTCTTAATAAATACATAATGAATCGTGATTTAGTTGCACGATTCATATACAGATTTCCAAATTCGATACTCAAGCAAAAACATCTAATTTCACTGGGATACATATGAAGAAACACAAAACGTTCTTCTTCTCCACGTTTATGCAAAAGCTGATTGATCAATATATCTTCGTTTAGGTAGACGAGTTCCTACTGAATGTATGCAGGTTTCTAAATTCGATGAGCGTATAAAAGGTTGTCAATTTTTTGGTTTTATTAAGGAGAAATCAAACACATTTAAAGTTTATTCTAGATTTATACAAAGGCTGCGACTTTTTAATAAATCTACATTTGTGTGTGTCGACTCCTAACGTATGTGTAATATTTTGAAGTTTCAATTTTTCGGTAATATATATCAAACAACTGCTAAACCTATTTTAATCTATTTCCATATTTATACCAAAGCTTGTTATCGTTCAAAAGCGGCGACGTCTGTAAGCAAGTAGGCTTGGCTTATTTAATTGTTTAATAACATAAGCAAAATCAGTATAAGTTGCCAAATAACATACAAATAAGATGAAATTGAGTGAGTTAATTCAATTAGGCTGGCTTCGGATGGCTTCGTGGTTGCTGTGAAGCCAGAAGTAAACTTGCACACTGATTAATTGTCTGTATGCACCATTTAACGGAGTGTAGAGGTCTTCGGAAGTCTTCGGATTTAATCGGGAAGTTGCTTAAGAGACCCAATGTAAACTTGAACCAGGACGATTAGACATATATGTAGGTCGGCAAGGTCCAGACATCTTCGGTGGTCTTCGGATCTCGTCGGTGGTCTTCGTGTAGTTAGTGGTGGGTCAAAGTTACGTTAAAAGAAGTTATGAAATGAAATTATATGCACTTAAAACACTATTATTTACAATATATACATAGAAAAGGGGTTTCAGAAGGCTTCGGTTATCTTCGGGAAGCTTTGGACACCTTCGGACTTGACGAGTGAAGCCCAAATTTAACTTGTACGATGGTGAATAGCGATTGACCATAGGTCTGGAGGGTCCAGACGTCTTCGGTGATTTTCGGTATACTTCGTCAGACGTCGTGGATGGTGGGGCTCTAGGCCTAGGAGAGCTCGGTCCCGTCGAACTCTATTGGGGTGATGTCCCGCAGGTAGACCTGACAAATACAACCATCGTCATTGCAGAAACTTATCTCTTGGTCGGTGTAGGAAGTGCATTGAGCGACGGCGGTAGTGGAGATAGAGGCTTCGGGTGCAATCTTATGGAACGGATTGCGTGTCGAAAAGCGTTCTGTTCCTGCTTGCGGGCCACTTGATATATCAAACGAGGCTTACGACCCATACGTAGTGTTTCGTTGATTTTTATTAGTAAGTTATTATAACGGCCTCCAGGTACGGCGGCGGCTAGGGTAGCGTTTGGATAGGACGCAGGCTATAAGGAGCACTGCGTAGGATTTTACAGGCTATGATGAGCACTGCTTCGGAAAAGTCTGCAGACTATGAGGAGTACTGCAGGAGGATAGAGAATCCCAGACTATGAGGAGTACTAGGATGTCTTCTGCATTATTCGAATTTATATTTATATAATTCTGGTCGCTATCCTTCCTGTGTTGAAAAACGTTTATCAGAGCTTTAACCAATGAATTGCGTTGTCGATTTTTGATTTCGAAACAAGATTATTCAAATTTGTTAACACAAATTTTACTTGGAATTTTGGATGTTGTTCTGTGTTCAGCACGTGTACTCTGATATAGTCAAACTTTTACATTCGAAGTTCGTTCAGTATATTGCATGGGATCATAGCATTAACATCCCCCCCCCGCTGAAAAGGGTAGTGTAGCTTGATTAATGCGTGGTGGTGGTGGACGTGTGGGTGTTGGTTGCATGTCCTTGGAATGTATTTTTATGTCTCCCCGTTCCATCCGGACCTAGTAGATGTTGGGTCCGGCTCTTCTTTGGATTGGGTGAGGTCCAGCCCATTTGGCTTCGAATTGGTTTCTTTTGGCGCGATGGCTCCTGACCATGACCATTTACCCAGGCGCAAACAAAGCGGGATCCTTGGTTTGGCCGTATTTATCTTTGAGGCGGCGCTCGTGATCCTGAATCTCTAGGATGCGACGCAGCCGAGCTTCTCCCTGATTGTTCACTGGTGGTTGGTAAAGGTCTCTCGGACGGGGTAGTTCGTATTCCAGTAGAGCATAGCTGGGCGTAGTTCCCGTAGCTGTGTTTTTTCTGGTGCGGGGAAGTACATTATTTCCGGGAGTTTCCTGTCCCAGGACCGTGCGTCGTGCTGGGTTGCGAAGGCTCGCAAGGCTTTCTTGATCTCCTGGTTCCGGCGTTCCACTGGGTTCGTCTGGGGATGAAAGATTGGCGTGGTCCAGTGGTGACAACCCCATTGGTCTATGGTTCGGTCCCATCGTCGAGATATGTATTGGGCCCCGTTGTCGGTAAGATCGCTTTT
Source organism: Platerodrilus igneus (assembly GCA_036346225.1). Lineage (NCBI taxonomy): Eukaryota > Metazoa > Arthropoda > Insecta > Coleoptera > Lycidae > Platerodrilus > Platerodrilus igneus. Next base: position 790,541 of record JARFIW010001453.1, on the reverse strand, counting down.
GGGTATCCATACCGGAAGATGACCTCGTTCTTGAGCAAGTTGATGACAGTGGCTGACTTGATGTCAGGTGTCGGGAATGTTTCGACCCATCGACTGAACAAGTCGGTTATGACCAGAATGAACGGATTGTTCTGTCGTGAAGTTATGTACGGCCCCATGGTGTCGACGGATCTGACCTCCCATGGTCGGACTGTTAGATGTAGTCGGAGAGGTGCTTTTTGCTGATACGGTCTCCTTTTCGTGGCAGCACAGGTCCAGCATTGCTTTACATATCGTTTCACCGCGTCGCCGACCTTGGGCCAGAAGTATCTTTCGCCGAGGACGCGGTAAGTTTTGTCGGATCCCGGATGTCCAGCCAGATCATGAAAAGTATTCAAGACGTCGGTCTGTGCATCAGGGGGCACCAGGTGCCGGTTCTGTTTAGGGTTGCATCGCCAAAGATATCCATCTACGACTACGAAGTCTTGTAGGATCTTCTCTTCGTGCGGATGTTGGGGACCTCTTTGCTGTACGAGGAACCATTCTTGGGTCATCCGTCCAATGACTTTGCTGTTCCTTTGTGCAGTTTGTATTCGCTCGGGAAGGTCCACTAGAGCCACGTAGTTGGCCAGGAGAATGCTCGAATTGTTTGGACGTAGCAGGCGGTTTTTGCTGGTGACCTTTTCGGGGATATCGTTGTTGATGGGGTGGCGTGAGAGATGGTCCGGTAGCTCATTCTGAGCCCCGGGGCAATGTTGAATGTCGAAGGAGAATTCCTGTAGCAATAAGGCCCAGTGGGTGAGTTTGGAACGGGTGTTTTAGTTTTGTTTAACTATAACATTGCATGGTTGTCTGTGCGGAGGGTAAAGGCTTATCCTCCAAGTATGGTCGGTACCTCTTGACGGCCCAGATTACTGACAAACATTCTTGCTCGATCACATGGTATTTTCTCTCCACTGGATTGAGTTTGGCGCTGTCGTAGCTCACGATGTTTCGGGACCCTTCGGTTTCTTGGTAGGGGACCGCCGCTATGCCCGTTCCACTGGCGTCGGTTTGGAGGATGAAGGGTTTGTTGAAGTTTGGTCGGTGGAGTTTTAATGGCTGGCTAATGGACTGTTGGATGGCTTGGAAGGTTTGCTCAGTGTCGGAGGTCCACTGGAAGCGTTGATTGGTTTGAAGTAAGTTAGTGAGCGGCGCTTGAGGTCCGCACATTGCGGGATGTAGCCTCGAAGACAATTGGTAAGGCCGAGGAAGGACCTTAGTTGTCGTCGTTTCGTGTGTCGATTTGCCTTCTGGATCTGTTCCATGTGTTTATGTATATGTTGGTTACCTTCGGCGGTTATAATGTAACTCAGGTATTCAAGTTTGTACCCCAAAACTGCATTTCTCTAAGGCCAGGTGTAGTCGGTGTTCAAGCCTTTCTAGGACGAGTCGTATGTGTTGTAGATGCTCCTCCCAGTTGCTGGAGTAAATTATTAAGTCGTCCAAGTATACGAGCACGAACTTGCGAAGGTAGCCTGCTAGTACTTCTTGTGTCATCAGCTTTTGTAGGTACATCCGCATTAATTGCTTCCATTTGTACAAGGAAGTCTGTGGGATCCTCTTGAAGAGTGCCAGAGAATGTCGGTTTTTCTGTCTCGGGGTGCCTGTGGTGACGTGGTACAGGTCTTTCACGAGCGTTTCTATTGTAACCTTTATGTCGGTTGGTTGTGTTTGTTGAGCGCCACTGGGTTGTTGCAGTCCCAGAACTGTTGGTTGAGTGGCCTTTTGGGTTGGAGGCGGCTTGTTGGTGTCCGGCTGGACGTTGGACGTGGTTTGACTCCTCGTCTCGGGCATGCTGAAGGTTCTTGCAAGCGCGTTGTTTGCAAAATCTTCTTATGAAGACGGCCCAGACACGTTGAACGCCACTTGTTATCGTTCAAAAGGGTGGCGTCTGTAAGCAAGTAGGCTTGGCTTATTTAATTGTTTAATAACATAAGCAAAATCAGTATAAGTTGCCAAATAACATACAAATAAGATGAAATTGAGTGAGTTAATTCAATTAGGTTGGCTTCGGATGGCTTCGTGGTTGCTGTGGAGCCAGAAGCAAACTTGCACACTGATTAATTGTCTGTATGCACCATTTAACGGAGTGTAGAAGTCTTCGAAGTCTTCGGATTTGATCGGGAAGTTGCTTAAGAAGCCCAATGGGAACTTGAACCAGGACGATTAGGACATATATGTAGGTCGGCGAGGTCCAGACATCTTCGGTGGTCTTCGGATCTCGTTGGTGGTCTTCGTGTAGTTAGTGGTGGGTGAAATTTACGTTAAAAGAAGTTATGAAATGAAATAATATGCACTTAAAACACTATTATTTACAATATATACATAGAAAAGGCGTTCAGAAGGCTTCGGTTGTCTTCGGGAAGCTTCGGACACCTTCGGAGTTGACGGGTGAAGCCCAAAATTAACTTGTACGATGGTGAATAGCGATTGACCATAGGTCTGGAGTGTCCAGACGTCTTCGGTGATCTTCGGTATACTTCGGCAGACGTCGTGGATGGTGGGGCTCTAGGCCCTAGGAGAGCTCGGTCCCGTCGAATTCTATTGGGGTGATGTCCCGCAGGTAGACCTGACAAATACAACCATCGTCATTGCAGAAACTTATCTCTTGGTCGGTGTAGGAAGTGCATTGAGCGACGGCCTTCGGCGACGGCGGTAGTGGAGATAGAGGCTTCGGGTGCAATCTTATGGAACGGATTGCGTGTGGAAAAGCGTTCTGTTCCTGCTTGCGGGCCACTTGATATGTCGAACGAGGCTTACGACCCATACGTAGTGTTTCGTTGATTTTATTAGTAAGTTATTATAACGGCCTGCAGGTACGGCGGCGGCTAGGGTAGCGTTTGGATAGGACGCAGGCTATGAAGAGCACTGCGTAGGATTTTAACAGGCTATGATGAGCACTGCTTCGGAAAGGTCTGCAGACTATGAGGAGTACTGCAGGAGGAGAGAGAATCCCAGACTATGAGCAGTACTAGGATGTCTTCTGCATAATTCGAATTTATATTTATATAATTCTGGTCGCTATCTTTCCTGTGTTGAAAAACGTTTATCAGAGCTTTAACCAATGAATTGCGTTGTCGATTTTTGATTTCGAAACAAGATTATTCAAATTTGTTAACACAAATTTTACTTGGAATTTTGGATGTTGTTCTGTGTTCAGCGCGTGTATTCTGATATAGTCAACCTTTTACATTCGCTGTTCGTTCAGTATATTGCATGGGATCATAGCGTTAACAAACTGACACTTATTAAGAATAATAATGTAACTATAGCACCCGTGTACGTGATGCGTTGAACTCGCGTTTTTCTGAATTATTGGAACACGTTAGCTTTTAGACATAATATCCGGCACTTTTAACTGATTGTTAATTGTTTTTAATCGTCCCTACACATGAACCTTTAACTTTAATTAAAATCTCTAAAAACATCTACGCTTGTCTGTAGTATAATTATTTCTCTAATAGTTTTTTAATTTAACAACTTCTTCCTACATATATTATTTTTAATTATTTACGAAATCTTGCATGTATTGGATATTTTAAATTACATCCAAAGCCGAATCCATACGAATGCCAAGAAAATCATTTTACACACATCGACAGACCTCATTCGTCAAGTTTTCGTGTAAGATAAGGAACTAGAGTATCAACAGATGAACTTGTGTAGGTAAGAGATAAGAATATAGACAACCAAACTCGTGGATTTAATGAAATACCCGTATATTTAATTGCCTATCTACATGGTTTAAATTTATAGAAACGTAAATTAAAGATTGGGGCTAAATGCTTTCTTTAAATTAAATTAACGAGGCAAAAATTGTTTTAATTCTAAAATAAAACGTAACAAATTTTCCCCAGCAAAATTAAAAGGTCGGTGTTGGAAACACAAGCAACATAAGCAATATACTAACAGGACAAACTACAAGAAAATTCGTTTCAGAAAACAAAGAAAAAACCAAAAAAAAGGAAAACAATTTTTTTTCACATCCAGCTCGAAGACCAATATACTAGACAAGTTCAAACATATAGAAAACTATAGAGAAAGAAAAGATATAGGGTAGCAATCAAAGAGAATAAAGATGAAATGACTTAACACTGGAAAGGTCGTCGAAGGAGGGATATCTCTGATAAAGAAATAGTAAAGTTTACAAGCTTCAGGAAAGTAATTGATTTCTCGTAAAAAACCCAAAAGAATTGCAAAAGAAACAAGGAAGGAAACCCATAGCAACAGGCAGAACGCGACAATAACTTGCTGAGCATCAAAGTAAGCTAAGGAACAACAAGAATGTTGGATAGTACAAATTAATGTACTTCAAACTGTGGAAACATTGAATCGTATCAAACGAACGATCGAAAAAGAAAATAGCTAAATAGACAGAAACGTTGACAAAGTCATAGTTTTCAAAGAAAATAAGAAAAGTCTAGAAACAAATACCGCAGGAAGAAGATCGAAAATTAAATGCAGTCAGTGTGAAGACTGACAGTAAGAAAAAGCATTCAAAAAAAAAGGGAAAGGAATGTGGAACAAAAGGCAGGAAGAGCAAAACTAAAATTCAAAGACACTAAAGAAACAGCACAAGATCCGAAGAATTAAGACAAAACGAAGCTTGTGTGTGTGCGCGCGGGTGCGTGTGTGCGTGCGTGTGCGTATTTGCGTGCATGTGTGTGCGAATCCGTGCGCGTGCGTGTGTGTACGCGCGTGCGTGCACGTGAGTCTGTGTGTGTAAATGGGTGCGTACGTGCGCGCGTGCATACGTGTGTGTGTAAGAGTGTGTGTGTAAATGTGTGTATATATATGTGTGTGTATGTATAAGTGTGTGCGTGTGTGTTTGTGTGTATGTGTTTGTGTGTGTGTGTGCGTGTGCGTGCGTGTATGTGTGTGTTTGTTTGTGTGTATGTGTGTGTGTGATTGTATGTATGGAATGTTGGTTTGTGGTGTGTATGTGTGTGAGTACGAAGAATGTGTCGAGAGAATGTGTTGGACGGCTTTAGTCGCCTTTTTACGACAGGCAGCCCGTACCGTGGGGCTATTCTAATCTGGACCCACTTGAGAATGGATGCGGATGAGGAGCAAAATGCGAGAGAAAAATCAAACAAAACCGGGAATTAAATAGTAAAGAAAGGCAGAATCTGCATATTAAGCTGGGATGCGAGGATTAAGAACGCAGTTTACGAAGTTTGCTTCGTCAGTAGGAAAGCGAGATCAGGGATATAAGAATTGTTGTGCCAGATGTCCTTGGCACCGGAAGCATCGGTAAGTTCATAGGTCCGAGGAGAAAAAACTTTGCTGATGGTGAAAGGACCAAGGAATTTAAAGCGAGTTTAGCGTTAAAATGACGTGGAGCGTCGGACACGGCGAAATTACGGCGTCAAACAGAATTGCCTAATTGAAAAGAAACAGGACGCCGGCGGAGATGATAATGGATATGGGTATTACAATAGGCAACGGAAAGTTTCTTGTCATAGGGGGGAGCTACACACTTCTATAATGGTTATTGTGAAGGTAGTTCAATTTACTTCACTTAGCGTTGAAATCGAAGCAGTTCGTCAAGGTGAACCTCTGCCTAAACATTTCAGTGCCTAGACTTAATTCTTGATCCGAACTACATTTTAAGAGTGGGTGGTAAACTGACTCATTCTAGCCTTCCGGACCACACAAAACATTCAGTTAAATTACCCAATAAACATCGCGTCACAGATTTATTGGTTGAATAAATACACATACAAAATTTGCACTCAGGAATAAACACAACATTGTACTTGCTTTATGAATCATTTCATATCGTCGTTCCATTAGCCGAATTAGAGAAAACGGGTAACGCGCGTCACTATAAGTGGATAGCGTTAATGATGTAATAAAACGAGGAATTTCCAGAAATTTAAATCAGATAGGCGTGTAGTATTTGGAATAGAATCACGTAAACACTTGTTCATTATAGCGATCGTTTGCACTTTAAGAACTTCGCCAAAATTTAAAAAAAAATAAGAATATTTTGCTCATTGTATGTACTCAAAACTATTTTCCTCCCTCGATACGGGCTTGAAAATTTGTATTTAGATGCCTTCGGTGGTGTTTAATATGACCAATTTATAGCGATCGTTTGCACTTTAAGAACTTCGCCAAAATTTAAAAAAAAAGGAAATAAGAATATTTTGCTCATTGTATGTACTCAAAACTATTTTCCTCCCTCGATACGGGCTTGAAAATTTGTATTTAGATGCCTTCGGTGGTGTTTAATATGACCAATTTATAGCGATCGTTTGCACTTTAAGAACTTCGCCAAAATTTAAAAAAGGAAATAATAATATTTTGCTCATTGTATGTACTCAAAACTATTTTCCTCCCTCGATACGGGCTTGAAAATTTGTATTTAGATGCCTTCGGTGGTGTTTAATATGACCAATTTATAGCGATCGTTTGCACTTTAAAAACTTCGCCAAAATTAAGGAAAAAGTAAATAAGATATTTTGCTCATTTTATGCTATCAAAACTACTCATCCCTGGATACTGGGTTGATATTAAAATTATTTCAAGTTTGTAAAGAATCTCTTTTATTAATTACTCAAAATTGTTAAATATATTTTAAATAAGCTGATGCAGTGTGCATTGTATTCGTTTAGTTAGAGCGTAATTTATAATTTGACAGCTCAGCGATGCCTTTCCGCTGATTCTTTCTTCACGTCATCTTATGTATGTCAGTCTTACAAAAGTCATCGCTGGAAAAAGTCATCGCTAACTTCACACAAATGTTATTTTATACATAATTCACATTTGTATAAGATAATTTCATTTGATTTCTTTAACGCTATATCACTAATTATAATAATTATAAATAATATAATAACAGCAATTTAATAAACCAATTTAAAAACTTCATACATAGTTGATGCTGTTTAATACTAAATACTATTCAATATTTCCGAATATTTTTGAAGATTCACCACCTTTCCTAATTGATAAGTACCTTTATATTATATAAACTTTTTTGAAATACAATGGACAGATCTAGTGGATTTTTATTTCAGCACTTAGATTTTAAGTAAATTAGTTTACTATTTTCTGGAATAAAAATCATATAATGCACCAAAGAAAAACTTTTAGTTAGGAGTACTAAGTACGTGGAATCCCATTCTTAAAGCTAAACATTTCAAACATATTAGAGTTTCTAAATAATACCACCGGTTAAACGAATTCTTTTCAAAATTAAAGTCTGAATATTTATAAGAAACAAAAATAACTATATTTAATACATGCACTAGTAACTACTGTATCGACTTACTGGGAATACAGGTCTTCATTTGCCGTCGGACAATTATCTGTAAAAGCAACTATTTCTAATTGTATAACATCCGCTAATGTAAGATGTGGTTTAGCTATTAACGGGCCTTTATTCATGATTTTTCAAATATTTTTTAAAAGGGCGCGGAACACACGATTAAACCAAAAATACTGTCGTTAGGGGTATTTGTTTCTAATCATAAACACTCAACGTATATTTAAATAAATTATAATTCAAGAAGGATAAAATATAAACGTTCGAGATTCTGCAATAAGACCCGTGCTACTGCGTAGTTCGGCGGATACTGATCGCCGCGCATAGACAAACAACTTGTTTTTATCTATGTCGCCGCGCTGCAGTTCTAGTTTAGGACGAATACAATTAAAATATGGACGATATGAGTAGGGCAACGAAGCTAAGCTAATATTTAGTAAACAATTATTTCAAAACACGTTTCTGGCTGCAATTATACTATTATGAAATCTCTATTTTGGCATTCTTTGTATGCGTAAACCATTACATTAATGTAAAAAAACCTAGATAAGCATTTAATTTTTAAGGAACAGCACAGCCTTGGTAACCGGAAACGGATGTTCGTTATGCGTAGATAACGTTTAACAGTTTTCAAACGTACAATATTCCTAATATAATTACATGTCAAATACGAACATTTGTTTAAAACTTTAAATAATATTAAATCCAGTACATTGGTTACTTTAACAAATTAGACTAAAAAAATTGCCGGATGCTTTTTGAAAATGGAGCACGTATAAGGAAATTATTTCGCCATGCTAATACAGCAACAGTTTCAACACTTTTCAAGGTTTCTTAATAAATACATAATGAATCGTGATTTAGTTGCACGATTCATATACAGATTTCCAAATTCGATACTCAAGTAAAAACATCTAATTTCACGGGGATACATATGAAGAAACACAAAATTTTCTTCTTCTCCGCGTTTATGCAAAAGCTGATTGATCAATATATCTTCGTTTAGGTAGACGAGTTCTTACTGAATGTATGCAGGTTTCTAAATTCGATAAGCGTATAAAAGATTGTCAATTTTTTTTGGTTTTTATTAAGTAGAAATCAAACATATTTAAAGTTTATTCTAGATTTATACAAAGGCTGCGACTTCTTAATAAATCTACATTTGTGAGTGTCGACTCCTAACGTATGCGTAATATTTTGAAGTTTCAATTTTTCGGTAATATATATCAAACAACTGCTAAACCTATTTTAATCTATTTCCATATTTATACCAAAGCTTGTTATCGTTCAAAAGCGGCGACGTCTGTAAGCAAGTAGGCTTGGCTTATTTAATTGTTTAATAACATAAGCAAAATCAGTATAAGTTGCCAAATAACATACAAATAAGATGAAATTGAGTGAGTTAATTCAATTAGGCTGGCTTCGGATGGCTTCGTGGTTGCTGTGAAGCCAGAAGTAAACTTGCACACTGATTAATTGTCTGTATGCACCATTTAACGGAGTGTAGAGGTCTTCGGAAGTCTTCGGATTTAATCGGGAAGTTGCTTAAGAGACCCAATGTAAACTTGAACCAGGACGATTAGACATATATGTAGGTCGGCAAGGTCCAGACATCTTCGGTGGTCTTCGGATCTCGTCGGTGGTCTTCGTGTAGTTAGTGGTGGGTCAAAGTTACGTTAAAAGAAGTTATGAAATGAAATTATATGCACTTAAAACACTATTATTTACAATATATACATAGAAAAGGGGTTTCAGAAGGCTTCGGTTATCTTCGGGAAGCTTTGGACACCTTCGGACTTGACGAGTGAAGCCCAAATTTAACTTGTACGATGGTGAATAGCGATTGACCATAGGTCTGGAGGGTCCAGACGTCTTCGGTGATTTTCGGTATACTTCGTCAGACGTCGTGGATGGTGGGGCTCTAGGCCTAGGAGAGCTCGGTCCCGTCGAACTCTATTGGGGTGATGTCCCGCAGGTAGACCTGACAAATACAACCATCGTCATTGCAGAAACTTATCTCTTGGTCGGTGTAGGAAGTGCATTGAGCGACGGCGGTAGTGGAGATAGAGGCTTCGGGTGCAATCTTATGGAACGGATTGCGTGTCGAAAAGCGTTCTGTTCCTGCTTGCGGGCCACTTGATATATCAAACGAGGCTTACGACCCATACGTAGTGTTTCGTTGATTTTATTAGTAAGTTATTATAACGGCCTCCAGGTACGGCGGCGGCTAGGGTAGCGTTTGGATAGGACGCAGGCTATAAGGAGCACTGCGTAGGATTTTACAGGCTATGATGAGCACTGCTTCGGAAAAGTCTGCAGACTATGAGGAGTACTGCAGGAGGATAGAGAATCCCAGACTATGAGGAGTACTAGGATGTCTTCTGCATTATTCGAATTTATATTTATATAATTCTGGTCGCTATCCTTCCTGTGTTGAAAAACGTTTATCAGAGCTTTAACCAATGAATTGCGTTGTCGATTTTTGATTTCGAAACAAGATTATTCAAATTTGTTAACACAAATTTTACTTGGAATTTTGGATGTTGTTCTGTGTTCAGCACGTGTACTCTGATATAGTCAAACTTTTACATTCGAAGTTCGTTCAGTATATTGCATGGGATCATAGCATTAACATCCCCCCCCCGCTGAAAAGGGTAGTGTAGCTTGATTAATGCGTGGTGGTGGTGGACGTGTGGGTGTTGGTTGCATGTCCTTGGAATGTATTTTTATGTCTCCCCGTTCCATCCGGACCTAGTAGATGTTGGGTCCGGCTCTTCTTTGGATTGGGTGAGGTCCAGCCCATTTGGCTTCGAATTGGTTTCTTTTGGCGCGATGGCTCCTGACCATGACCATTTACCCAGGCGCAAACAAAGCGGGATCCTTGGTTTGGCCGTATTTATCTTTGAGGCGGCGCTCGTGATCCTGAATCTCTAGGATGCGACGCAGCCGAGCTTCTCCCTGATTGTTCACTGGTGGTTGGTAAAGGTCTCTCGGACGGGGTAGTTCGTATTCCAGTAGAGCATAGCTGGGCGTAGTTCCCGTAGCTGTGTTTTTTCTGGTGCGGGGGAAGTACATTATTTCCGGGAGTTTCCTGTCCCAGGACCGTGCGTCGTGCTGGGTTGCGAAGGCTCGCAAGGCTTTCTTGATCTCCTGGTTCCGGCGTTCCACTGGGTTCGTCTGGGGATGAAAGATTGGCGTGGTCCAGTGGTGACAACCCCATTGGTCTATGGTTCGGTCCCATCGTCGAGATATGTATTGGGCCCCGTTGTCGGTAAGATCGCTTTTGGGTATCCATACCGGAAGATGACCTCGTTCTTGAGCAAGTTGATGACAGTGGCTGACTTGATGTCAGGTGTCGGGAATGTTTCGACCCATCGACTGAACAAGTCGGTTATGACCAGAATGAACGGATTGTTCTGTCGTGAAGTTATGTACGGCCCCATGGTGTCGACGGATCTGACCTCCCATGGTCGGACTGTTAGATGTAGTCGGAGAGGTGCTTTTTGCTGATACGGTCTCCTTTTCGTGGCAGCACAGGTCCAGCATTGCTTTACATATCGTTTCACCGCGTCGCCGACCTTGGGCCAGAAGTATCTTTCGCCGAGGACGCGGTAAGTTTTGTCGGATCCCGGATGTCCAGCCAGATCATGAAAAGTATTCAAGACGTCGGTCTGTGCATCAGGGGGCACCAGGTGCCGGTTCTGTTTAGGGTTGCATCGCCAAAGATATCCATCTACGACTACGAAGTCTTGTAGGATCTTCTCTTCGTGCGGATGTTGGGGACCTCTTTGCTGTACGAGGAACCATTCTTGGGTCATCCGTCCAATGACTTTGCTGTTCCTTTGTGCAGTTTGTATTCGCTCGGGAAGGTCCACTAGAGCCACGTAGTTGGCCAGGAGAATGCTCGAATTGTTTGGACGTAGCAGGCGGTTTTTGCTGGTGACCTTTTCGGGGATATCGTTGTTGATGGGGTGGCGTGAGAGATGGTCCGGTAGCTCATTCTGAGCCCCGGGGCAATGTTGAATGTCGAAGGAGAATTCCTGTAGCAATAAGGCCCAGTGGGTGAGTTTGGAACGGGTGTTTTTAGTTTTGTTTAACTATAACATTGCATGGTTGTCTGTGCGGAGGGTAAAAGGCTTATCCTCCAAGTATGGTCGGTACCTCTTGACGGCCCAGATTACTGACAAACATTCTTGCTCGATCACATGGTATTTTCTCTCCACTGGATTGAGTTTGGCGCTGTCGTAGCTCACGATGTTTCGGGACCCTTCGGTTTCTTGGTAGGGGACCGCCGCTATGCCCGTTCCACTGGCGTCGGTTTGGAGGATGAAGGGTTTGTTGAAGTTTGGTCGGTGGAGTTTTAATGGCTGGCTAATGGACTGTTGGATGGCTTGGAAGGTTTGCTCAGTGTCGGAGGTCCACTGGAAGCGTTGATTGGTTTGAAGTAAGTTAGTGAGCGGCGCTTGGAGGTCCGCACATTGCGGGATGTAGCCTCGAAGCCAATTGGTAAGGCCGAGGAAGGACCTTAGTTGTCGTCGTTTCGTGGGTCGATTTGCCTTCTGGATCTGTTCCATGTGTTTCTGTATAGGTTGGTTACCTTCGGCGGTTATAATGTAACTCAGGTATTCAAGGATTTGTACCCCAAAACTGCATTTCTCTAAGGCCAGGTGTAGTCGGTGTTCAAGCCTTTCTAGGACGAGTCGTATGTGTTGTAGATGCTCCTCCCAGTTGCTGGAGTAAATTATTAAGTCGTCCAAGTATACGAGCACGAACTTGCGAAGGTAGCCTGCTAGTACTTCTTGTGTCATCAGCTTTTTGTAGGTACATCCGCATTAATTGCTTCCATTTGTACAAGGAAGTCTGTGGGATCCTCTTGAAGAGTGCCAGAGAATGTCGGTTTTTCTGTCTCGGGGGTGCCTGTGGTGACGTGGTACAGGTCTTTCACGAGCGTTTCTATTGTAACCTTTATGTCGGTTGGTTGTGTTTGTTGAGCGCCACTGGGTTGTTGCAGTCCCAGAACTGTTGGTTGAGTGGCCTTTTGGGTTGGAGGCGGCTTGTTGGTGTCCGGCTGGACGTTGGACGTGGTTTGACTCCTCGTCTCGGGCATGCTGAAGGTTCTTGCAAGCGCGTTGTTTGCAAAATCTTCTTATGAAGACGGCCCAGACACGTTGAACGCCACTTGTTATCGTTCAAAAGGGGTGGCGTCTGTAAGCAAGTAGGCTTGGCTTATTTAATTGTTTAATAACATAAGCAAAATCAGTATAAGTTGCCAAATAACATACAAATAAGATGAAATTGAGTGAGTTAATTCAATTAGGTTGGCTTCGGATGGCTTCGTGGTTGCTGTGGAGCCAGAAGCAAACTTGCACACTGATTAATTGTCTGTATGCACCATTTAACGGAGTGTAGAAGTCTTCGGAAGTCTTCGGATTTGATCGGGAAGTTGCTTAAGAAGCCCAATGGGAACTTGAACCAGGACGATTAGGACATATATGTAGGTCGGCGAGGTCCAGACATCTTCGGTGGTCTTCGGATCTCGTTGGTGGTCTTCGTGTAGTTAGTGGTGGGTGAAATTTACGTTAAAAGAAGTTATGAAATGAAATAATATGCACTTAAAACACTATTATTTACAATATATACATAGAAAAGGCGTTCAGAAGGCTTCGGTTGTCTTCGGGAAGCTTCGGACACCTTCGGAGTTGACGGGTGAAGCCCAAAATTAACTTGTACGATGGTGAATAGCGATTGACCATAGGTCTGGAGTGTCCAGACGTCTTCGGTGATCTTCGGTATACTTCGGCAGACGTCGTGGATGGTGGGGCTCTAGGCCTAGGAGAGCTCGGTCCCGTCGAATTCTATTGGGGTGATGTCCCGCAGGTAGACCTGACAAATACAACCATCGTCATTGCAGAAACTTATCTCTTGGTCGGTGTAGGAAGTGCATTGAGCGACGGCCTTCGGCGACGGCGGTAGTGGAGATAGAGGCTTCGGGTGCAATCTTATGGAACGGATTGCGTGTGGAAAAGCGTTCTGTTCCTGCTTGCGGGCCACTTGATATGTCGAACGAGGCTTACGACCCATACGTAGTGTTTCGTTGATTTTTATTAGTAAGTTATTATAACGGCCTGCAGGTACGGCGGCGGCTAGGGTAGCGTTTGGATAGGACGCAGGCTATGAAGAGCACTGCGTAGGATTTTAACAGGCTATGATGAGCACTGCTTCGGAAAGGTCTGCAGACTATGAGGAGTACTGCAGGAGGAGAGAGAATCCCAGACTATGAGCAGTACTAGGATGTCTTCTGCATAATTCGAATTTATATTTATATAATTCTGGTCGCTATCTTTCCTGTGTTGAAAAACGTTTATCAGAGCTTTAACCAATGAATTGCGTTGTCGATTTTTGATTTCGAAACAAGATTATTCAAATTTGTTAACACAAATTTTACTTGGAATTTTGGATGTTGTTCTGTGTTCAGCGCGTGTATTCTGATATAGTCAACCTTTTACATTCGCTGTTCGTTCAGTATATTGCATGGGATCATAGCGTTAACAAACTGACACTTATTAAGAATAATAATGTAACTATAGCACCCGTGTACGTGATGCGTTGAACTCGCGTTTTTCTGAATTATTGGAACACGTTAGCTTTTAGACATAATATCCGGCACTTTTAACTGATTGTTAATTGTTTTTAATCGTCCCTACACATGAACCTTTAACTTTAATTAAAATCTCTAAAAACATCTACGCTTGTCTGTAGTATAATTATTTCTCTAATAGTTTTTTAATTTAACAACTTCTTCCTACATATATTATTTTTAATTATTTACGAAATCTTGCATGTATTGGATATTTTAAATTACATCCAAAGCCGAATCCATACGAATGCCAAGAAAATCATTTTACACACATCGACAGACCTCATTCGTCAAGTTTTCGTGTAAGATAAGGAACTAGAGTATCAACAGATGAACTTGTGTAGGTAAGAGATAAGAATATAGACAACCAAACTCGTGGATTTAATGAAATACCCGTATATTTAATTGCCTATCTACATGGTTTAAATTTATAGAAACGTAAATTAAAGATTGGGGCTAAATGCTTTCTTTAAATTAAATTAACGAGGCAAAAATTGTTTTAATTCTAAAATAAAACGTAACAAATTTTCCCCAGCAAAATTAAAAGGTCGGTGTTGGAAACACAAGCAACATAAGCAATATACTAACAGGACAAACTACAAGAAAATTCGTTTCAGAAAACAAAGAAAAAACCAAAAAAAAGGAAAACAATTTTTTTCACATCCAGCTCGAAGACCAATATACTAGACAAGTTCAAACATATAGAAAACTATAGAGAAAGAAAAGATATAGGGTAGCAATCAAAGAGAATAAAGATGAAATGACTTAACACTGGAAAGGTCGTCGAAGGAGGGATATCTCTGATAAAGAAATAGTAAAGTTTACAAGCTTCAGGAAAGTAATTGATTTCTCGTAAAAAACCCAAAAGAATTGCAAAAGAAACAAGGAAGGAAACCCATAGCAACAGGCAGAACGCGACAATAACTTGCTGAGCATCAAAGTAAGCTAAGGAACAACAAGAATGTTGGATAGTACAAATTAATGTACTTCAAACTGTGGAAACATTGAATCGTATCAAACGAACGATCGAAAAAGAAAATAGCTAAATAGACAGAAACGTTGACAAAGTCATAGTTTTCAAAGAAAATAAGAAAAGTCTAGAAACAAATACCGCAGGAAGAAGATCGAAAATTAAATGCAGTCAGTGTGAAGACTGACAGTAAGAAAAAGCATTCAAAAAAAGGAAAGGAATGTGGAACAAAAGGCAGGAAGAGCAAAACTAAAATTCAAAGACACTAAAGAAACAGCACAAGATCCGAAGAATTAAGACAAAACGAAGCTTGTGTGTGTGCGCGCGGGTGCGTGTGTGCGTGCGTGTGCGTATTTGCGTGCATGTGTGCGAATCCGTGCGCGTGCGTGTGTGTACGCGCGTGCGTGCACGTGAGTCTGTGTGTGTAAATGGGTGCGTACGTGCGCGCGTGCATACGTGTGTGTGTAAGAGTGTGTGTAAATGTGTGATATATATGTGTGTGTATGTATAAGTGTGTGCGTGTGTGTTGTGTGTATGTGTTTGTGTGTGTGTGTGCGTGTGCGTGCGTGTATGTGTGTGTTTGTTGTGTGTATGTGTGTGTGTGATTGTATGTATGGAATGTTGGTTTGTGGTGTGTATGTGTGAGTACGAAGAATGTGTCGAGAGAATGTGTTGGACGGCTTTAGTCGCCTTTTTACGACAGGCAGCCCGTACCGTGGGGCTATTCTAATCTGGACCCACTTGAGAATGGATGCGGATGAGGAGCAAAATGCGAGAAAAATCAAACAAAACCGGGAATTAAATAGTAAAGAAAGGCAGAATCTGCATATTAAGCTGGGATGCGAGGATTAAGAACGCAGTTTACGAAGTTTGCTTCGTCAGTAGGAAAGCGAGATCAGGGATATAAGAATTGTTGTGCCAGATGTCCTTGGCACCGGAAGCATCGGTAAGTTCATAGGTCCGAGGAGAAAAAACTTTGCTGATGGTGAAAGGACCAAGGAATTTAAAGCGAGTTTAGCGTTAAAATGACGTGGAGCGTCGGACACGGCGAAATTACGGCGTCAAACAGAATTGCCTAATTGAAAAGAAACAGGACGCCGGCGGAGATGATAATGGATATGGGTATTACAATAGGCAACGGAAAGTTTCTTGTCATAGGGGGAGCTACACACTTCTATAATGGTTATTGTGAAGGTAGTTCAATTTACTTCACTTAGCGTTGAAATCGAAGCAGTTCGTCAAGGTGAACCTCTGCCTAAACATTTCAGTGCCTAGACTTAATTCTTGATCCGAACTACATTTTAAGAGTGGGTGGTAAACTGACTCATTCTAGCCTTCCGGACCACACAAAACATTCAGTTAAATTACCCAATAAACATCGCGTCACAGATTTATTGGTTGAATAAATACACATACAAAATTTGCACTCAGGAATAAACACAACATTGTACTTGCTTTATGAATCATTTCATATCGTCGTTCCATTAGCCGAATTAGAGAAAAACGGGTAACGCGCGTCACTATAAGTGGATAGCGTTAATGATGTAATAAAACGAGGAATTTCCAGAAATTTAAATCAGATAGGCGTGTAGTATTTGGAATAGAATCACGTAAACACTTGTTCATTCTAGAAAAGAGACAATTTTTATACATATACAGAAGTAATCGACATTAGATTCACTCATAAATTCGATCGCAAAAATGTTACTTTGATTAAGTCGCGAGCTTGTTGCTTTACGAAGATGTTATTTTGAGTATGCAATATGCATATCGTAATTAATAATTTTCATGTAACAAGTGAATAAAGAAGTAAATTTTAAACATAACCTGCGTATATATGAAAATTGGTAAATGTAATTATTTGATTTTGTAATATACAATAAAGATGGGAAATGCTTCGATATAAAAAGCTATTTAAAATTTTTTGAATACTTAAACCGAGGATGAACATTGGTTTCTAAATGGAGATATAAATATTATGCAAGATTTTGTAAACTGGGATTTGAAGTCAATTTAAGAAAGCAAGCGAAAGATATTTAATATTGTTGATTATAAATTGGAGAAACGCTTTGTGGATTTTTGCAAGTATTACTTTGAGAAAATTGTTTGTAACTGATATTTGAGTATTTGTCATTTAAATTTAATGTAGAATAGGTATTAATCATATAATTTTTTTTGTAAGGTTATTTACCAAGAAAAGTTTGTGCTCAGAGTTCGAAATACTCTGACATTTTTAATAGATTACTTGTCGAGGATTTTTTTGGCCAAACAAACCTTGCAAGCATGGGAATCAAAGCCAGGTAAACTATCCATAAGGAAAAAGATTTAGTTCTATAAATTTAAACCTTAATAAGGTAAAAGACATTTTTATGATTAAGTAAATAGGTACATGTTAGAAATAATTTGATATTTGAAAGAAACTGTGCTGTAAATATTCTATATGTTTTTGTATGAGAGAAAATATTTTAGACTGTATAGATGCTTTATCCATTTCGAATGGACCTGCACCTTGCCGAAGTTCTAAATTACTAGAACAGGTGAAATGGCTTGCGTGTTCTAATGAGCTAAAGAGCCAAACTACAGGTCCAACCAAAGTAGTAGGGTCGTTAGTGAGGAACCAGACTAAGACAGGTCCCCGAAAGAGGGCAGCGGCTCTTTCGGTACTTAGATTGGCAGTGACCATAGGGGTCGGTATGGCAGTCTAAGACACACTACCGCGATGTGGAAGGCAACGGGAAACCACCACATTATCTCCCAAGTACACAGCGTACCTAAATTATAATAAAATGATGGCATTCTCTGGGGTAAAAGATTCCGGAGTTAAAATAGTCCCCATTCGGATCTCCGGGAGGGACTACTTCGGAGGATGCGATCGGAAAGTTAAAAATAAGAGTCGGGAACATTCTGCGAGTCGGAGCGTGGAATGTTAGAAGTATGAAGCAAGTAGGTAAGCTAGAGAACCTAAAAATCGAAATGAATAGGTTATCACTAGACATAGTAGGGATCAGCGAAGTTCGGTGGCCAGAGGCGGGGATTTTGGAGTGGAGACTTCAGGGTAATTCATACAGGAGCAGAGGACGAAAATTTGGGTGTGGGGATAGTTATGCGGAAAAAGATAGGATACTGTGTAGAAAATTACTTACAAAAGAACGAAAGAGTACTCATGGTTAGATTAGAATCTAAACCGGTAAACACAGTAATAATACAAGTATACATGCCCACCTCTAGCTACAGTGACGAAGAGGTAGAAGCCATCTACAAAGATATCGAAAACATATTAAGATACGTAAAAGGACATGAAAATTTAATAATTACGGGGGATTTTAATGCTGTGGTAGGTGAGGGTAGGGAAGGAGCGGTAGTAGGTTTATTTGGTTTAGGCACGAGAAACGACAGGGGAAATAGGCTGGTAGAATTTTGCGACAAGAACAATTTAATCATCACAAACACATTATTTCAACATCATGCTAGAAGACGATATACGTGGAAGATGCCAGGAGATATAGGACGATATCAAATAGATTACATTCTTGTTAGACAACGGTTTAGGAATCAAGTAAAAGACTGTAGAAGCTACCCAGAAGCAGATATAGATACTGACCACAACATCGTAGTTATGAAGGCCGCACTTAAATTTAAAAATCTGAAAAAGAGGAACGGAAAAAGGCACTTGGACTTAGAGAAACTAAAAGACAAAGATATTCAAGTAAGATTCGAAAAAAAGTCAAATGAATTGCTGAATGATATCGCGAAAATATCTGAAACTAAGGAAGTAGAAACAGAATGGAATAACATTAAATCCAGCCTAGACATGCCGGCCAGAGATATTTTGGGGTATACACAAAAAGAAAATAAGAAACCATGGATAACAAAGGATATCGTGAATTTAATAGAAGAAAGACGAAAATACAAAAATAAATCAGACGAAACAGGAAAACAGAGATACAAAGCCATAAAATGGGAAATTATTCGAAAATGCAGGAAAGCTAAAGAACAATGGATTGATGAAAAGTGCAAAGAAGTACAAACTAAGATGGAAATAGGAAAGACAGACGAAGCATACAAATTAATTAGAATGAATTTTAGGGATATAAAACCGTATAGCAAAAATATAAGGGACGCACAAGGAAACGTCATTATAGAAAACGTAGAGAAAGTGAGTAGATGGCAAGAATATATAGGGAATTTATATGCAGGAGAAGAACTAACTGCATTAGAACAGGAATCAGACATTGAAAATGATGACTTGGGATATCCTATACTTCGAGACGAGTTTGAATTAGCATTAAAGAGTCTGAAAAATGGTAAGGCGCCGGGTACAGATAAGGTGCAAGCAGAAACTCTAAAAGCCGCTGGACAAGCAGTAACAGAACGTCTCTTCCAACTTGTAAGCTATATGTATGAGACAGGCGAGATACCCAAAGATTTCAAACGTAGCATCATAGTAACTATACCAAAAAAGAAAGGCGCGGATAGATGTGAAAATTTTCGAACAATAAGTTTGACAGCACACGTGTCAAAAATATTAACTAGAATTGTGCAAAGACGAATGGAAAAACGAGCTGAAGAAATACTAGGAGAAGACCAATTTGGGTTTAGGCGAAACAGGGGAACACGGGAGGCTATTTTAGCTCTGAGAGTGATAATGGAGAAAACAATAGAAAAAGGGGAAAGCATGTATAAGGGTTTGTAGATCTGGAAAAAGCATTCGACAATGTAAATTGGAAAAAAATGTTTGAAATACTCAAAAAGATTGGAATGAGTTATAGGGATAGACGAATAGTACATAGCTTATACAATGAGCAAACAGCAGTAATAGAATTAGAGCAGGAACGTAGAGAAGTAAACATTAGGAAAGGGGTGAGACAGGGATGTGCCCTATCCCCATTGATTTTAACTTGTACATAGAAGAGGCAATGAATACTGTCAAATGCAGAAAGAAATTTGGAATTACTATGCAGGGACAAAAAATTGATATGCTTAGATTTGCAGATGATATAGCGGTATTAGCGTCTAGCAAGGAAGAGTTAGAAGCGGCTCTTAATGAAATGGAAACGGTTCTAACAGAGAGATACGGTATGAAAATTAACAAAACTAAAACTAAAGTTCTAGTTTGCAAAGGTGGGGAAAATAAATCAAAAACAAGAATACAAGTATTTAACACGAACTTACAAGAGGTTAAGGATTTCTGCTACCTAGGAAGCCAAATAACGCAAGATGGGAAAAGCACAAAGATATAAAACAAAGATTAGCACAAGGTCGTGCTACATTTAACAAGAAAAAGCAACTATTGTGCTCAAAGACCACAAACATAGAAACAAGGAAAAGATTGCTTAAAACATATGTGTGGAGCACAGCACTGTACGGCTGTGAAGCCTGGACAGTAGGAGAAGCGGACAAGAAAAAGGTAGAAGCCTTTGAAATGTGGTGTTACAGGCGTATGATGAAGATATCATGGACAGACAAAGTTAAGAACGAAGAGGTACTAAAATGGTAGGGGAAGAAAGAAATATGTGGAAAACGGTAAAAATAGGAGAGATAGGATGATAGGCCACATACTACGGCATGAGGGAATAGTGCGGAATATTTTAGAAGCAGAGATAGGAAAAAGAAGAAGAGGCAGACCTAGATTAGACTACTGCACACAGATAGTAAAAGATGTAGGCTGTAGAGGTTTCAGGAGATGTGTAGGCTAGCCCAGAATAGAAATAAATGGAGGT
This sequence comes from Platerodrilus igneus, assembly GCA_036346225.1. Taxonomy (NCBI): domain Eukaryota; kingdom Metazoa; phylum Arthropoda; class Insecta; order Coleoptera; family Lycidae; genus Platerodrilus; species Platerodrilus igneus. The sequence goes on along the minus strand of JARFIW010001453.1, from coordinate 769,920 downwards.
GCGCATCCAACCAATCCCAAGATGGATAAACTAATGACGAAAAGATAACTGTGCGTAAACATGATGATTAGTATAATTAACTACAAGAATTGGGTGGGCAATATTCTCGAATAATGTTAAGTGTGTGAAAGGATTTACTAGAAAACCATTATTTCGGCAAATGTCTAAGTGTTGGGGGATCTTGGTAGCCACAGGTTGCTTAACCTCCTTCACTGAATCTCGGTAAAATAGGGTATAAAATTAGAAAACAATAGAAAGGGAACGAGCTGAATACACATACTCCCTGAAAAGAAGAAAGAAGGAAACCACCAAAACGCAAAATCAAAGAAGCTGCCTATATAATCCTACATAAAAATAACTGCGTTGCAAACGAATCCGAGACTTTCAGTAAACAATGGATTCCATTACTAAAAGAAATAACAAATGAAAATCAAATGCCCACAATATCTAGGTAGCATTGCAAGTTTTTCCTGGGTTTTCCTTGCAATATTAACATGAAATACAGCCTACACATACATGATTTCTATTTATACATAAAATAACTAATTACATAAAAATAAGCATATTAACAATCCTTGTAAAACAGCATTGGTATCTGACAAGTATAAATCCACAATAAGGTTACCTCAAAACCATATACAATCTCCGTTTAACAGTATTGGTATCTGACAAGTGTAAACCCGCCATAGGGTCGCCTCAGATCCATATACAATCTTCATAGAACAACATTGGTATCTGACAAGTGTAAACCCGCCATAGGGTCGCCTCAGATCCATATACAATCTTCATAGAACAACATTGGTATCTGACAAGTGTATACCCGCCATAGGGTCGCCTCAGATCCATATACAATCTTCATAGAACAACATTGGTATCTGACAAGTGTAAACCAGCCATAGAGTCGCCTCAGAACCATGTTAAAATCTACCAAAGAGGTAACTTAAATCATAATGAATTTTCTCCCTCAAAATAAATATAAAAAAAAACGACTACTTAAGCCTTTCAATAATGCAATCGCACACTTCTTTAATAACCATCCTCTCAATTGGATAAATAGAAACATGTTAAAAAATGTTGGCTGAAATGCAGACACAAAAACGGTAGCAGTCTTTGAAATGATCCAGATGTATGAGGACGATAGCATGGACAGACAAAGATAATAACAAAAAGTTACAGAAATAGTATGGGAACAAGGATATCTGGGGAAAAGAGAAATAGTAGGGCGGAATACGTTCTAAGGCATTTTTGGGGAATAGTATGTGATATATTACAAGCAGAGATAGGAAAAAAGTGGTAGATGTAGACCTAGATCAGACAGTTATAGATGCAAACTGTGCATATTTCAGGGAAATCTGTAGGTTAGTTCAGAATAGGGAACAATGATGGTACGCGTCTAACCAGTTCTAGGACTGAAGACCTAATGATGATGAGATGCTTTATGTTATTGCTGTGTTTGATTTTATTTTGTAAACCTCAGCATCTCCGTTGAGCTAGCCAGGCAAAGTAAAGTTAGATAGGAAGGTAGGTCAGCAATTTCAAATTTTACAATTGCAGTATCAACGCGAAGTTATTGTCATTAAACGCCCAAATTCTCTGAAAAAACCACCCAAAAAGGAAAAAAACAAGAAAAATTAAAATTTTCCAATATTTAACTTCTCTACCCTGTATAAAAATATGCATATTTTATTATGTAATCAAACTCCGTGTACTGCATTTGTTGCAGAGTCTGAAAAAATTGTGAAATCAACCTAAACCTAAAAGCCCAATTAATTTCAACCGTATGTAAAAATAATTACTCTTGGGATATCTTAGAAGGCGTGTTTAAAAATACTGAAATCCGTACTTTATTAAAATAAAAATTAATCATTAAGAATGCAATCGGTTATAACTAATTGCAAGCTTTAATGCATTTTCATAAAAACAAAGCATATTTTCTGTGTATACAATATTTGCTAGAACAAATTCTATTGCATTTACAATCATTAAGATTGTAATTGCTTTAATTAATTATTTAATTGACTTCCGTGTGTAGATATATCCTTCTAAAATATTCAATCTCGTTAAAATAACACTTTATGAGTTTCAAACAAAACATATCAATTCTAGAATTTTTGGTTACTTAATAAGACAATGTGTCATTTTATTAGAATTGTTTTGAAAACCAATTATTTCCCGTAAATGAATAAACGCGCCCTTACAAAAAACCACGGACATTAAAATGACATAAAGTTAGATAAGCAAGTTTAATTGGTCTACGCATTACAGTATGAAACAAAGAGATAATAGCGGACCGGTTCGTGAATTAGAGAAGAATAGACCTTTATTTACGATAGACATAAATCCTAACAAACCGCGATAGCTTGGTACTAATTAGCCCTTTAAAACCGTGCAATCAGGAGTTAGGACAAAAACAAGAAAAGTTTGGGCGAAAATGATCAGAGAAGTAGAACAAGCTAAGAGAAAAAAAAACAAACGTAAAACAAATTACAAGAGATGGAGAAGAATAATCGTGGATTTAAAAGGGAAGTAATGGAAACCTTACATGCGATTTTCTAATGCTCCATTCGAAAGTACTACATTGGCCAGGAAGCGAGTTTTTTTTTACTTGAAAAATTTTGAATTTTGCCGAACCCTTGCTGTTTCAAGCAAGGTAAAGATCCTTCACGTGCGTGACAACATTCACACACGGGACCTTCATTTTGCCTCTCATCCGAACGAGGATGTATTTTTGTAAAAAATGCTCGCCTAACATTTTTCAAGCGGACTGTGTCGGGATTCGAACCCGGGACCTAATAATGGAAACCGTAATATAAGTTCACGGTCAACTTTCGCACCTTCCTGACGACTTCTTCGGTTTTCCGGCTTCTCTGGTTTCTCTTGGGATGTTTACAATTGGACTGTATATGCCATAATTCGCCACAATTCTAGCATCCGGGTGTCTTCCCTTTTGGTCGATGTTAACCAAGCACCTGTCGAATCATCTTTCCATGCTTTCTTGGCCAGGCTTTGCGTATTCCGACAACAAAGGTCTGCACTGCCAGCTGTTCTAGGAAGTTATCCGGTACTGTTGGGCAGGCTAGTTTCACCAAGTGAGCAATATCTGCTTCAAACTCTTGGAAATTTTCGGTAACTTTTTGGTAACTCTTCTTCATTTGAGTATGGTACACTTGCTGCAGACGAGAGTCGCTGTGCCTCATTTCCAGCCCTGATGTTAAGATCCCGTAGCTTCTTTGGTCATGGTCTTCATCTTGTAACGCAATAATCAACGCGGCAGTCTTTTCATCACGTTTCAGCCGTTAGCTCTAGCGGTAACCTCGACTGTTTAAAATGTCTGTAAAGGTGACTTTACATCAAATGTGGGTAGTTTTACCCTGAACCTTGACGGCAGTTGACATTCACCGACATTCTTAAATTCTGGGGTGTGCTGCTGCTTGCACTGTTAGGGAATTAATCCATTCTTCCATCCATAGTACCTCTTTTTACATTTTACGTAAGTTTTCTAACGATTTTTTTAGTTCTTGCGAGATCTCTAATATATCATTTGAAAATTTTGTTTCTAATTTCTGCAACCGCCGGAAAATTTGGTTTCCGGTGTCTGAAACTCTCTGAAAGTTTCGCTTCAAGTTTTTCCGTGGATATAGCACTATCATTCATAAATATCTCTTTTAATTGGCTGTAATTTTCTGTTAATTTTAGTTGGACTGCTTTTACATTTTGATCTAATTTTCTGTAAAACTTATAAAACTTTCCTGTAATATTCGTTCTAACAGGCTTGCAGAGTTTTGTTCTTGTTTCTCTGCATTTTCAGCCAAGTTCTCTGCAATGCTGTATCTGAAGTCATACAAGTAAGAAAGTATTTCGCTATCTATTTTTTGTAAACGACAAGTTTTTGGCATGCCAAAAAAATCGTTCAAATGTTTTTCTTAACTAAAATCCCACCGCTTTCACCAATGTAACGAAAAACACTATTTGCAATAACTACAGTTCATTATTTTCCAACAGTTTATACAAGTCTGCTCAACAACTAGTAGTTACAATTGAATTTTAAAAGCTCACACAATAATTTACTTTCAGTTAGTCACCAACGGTACAAGTATAATCTGTCTAAACTACGACGTTTATCTTCTTAGTTAACTTATATCGATGCACTATCATTACTTTATATTAATTTTGATAATCACTACAATAAATTTATATAGATCTCTACAATCTCACATAGGGTTCTTTATTTGTACCACTAATTTATACCACGTCACGACCTTGCAAGCTTAAATAAAAACTTAACTTCCGAAGTAACATCGTGATCAAGGTCGATCGGAACTATTATTATAATCGAAGTTGCAATTAGAACTACCTCGCAATAACTATGCCCGCAAATTTATATACATTTTAATTGTTCTTCATTACACTAAAACATATTAAAATTATGCAAATCACATTCTGGAGATCTTCCACTGTACTTTGAATAACAACTCGAATGTATCTATTGTAATTTTTAAATGCAAAGTCTTGTACCCGTCAGTCAAAATTCATCCGTAAAGTAAAACGCCGCGGGTGGCCATAAATCATCTTTTGTATATTCAAACCATTTGTTCAGAATTCACTTGACTTTTTCTTTATTCTAATATTTTTCAAGCCGTCCCTGCCTTCATATTAATTCAAATTCAGTTTGATGTGTCCTTGTAAACGAGCCCCCCCTCCCACTTAAGAGTTGCTTTTGGTTTCCGATAACACGGGCGATATAATAGTACAAGTTGTCTGTTCGTTGTGTGTGCTTCAAAATAGAACTTCCAATGTTTCAATCCTTAAATTCAAATATTTAAATTCCAAATACTTAAATTCATTTCCTTAAATGCAATAATTATTGTATTTTATCCAAGTATAAATTGTGTAGTGTGTGAGCAGAAGTGTTACATGCAAGTATTAAATGCAGATAGCAGGTATCGTAGTTGTAAGAATTAAACCGTCGCCGCGTAGACTCAATAAACCATATTTATCTTGTTAGAACACAGAAATAATATAAAAGCATTTACGTCGATTTTACGGCATATTTTCCTGTTAGTTGTTTATAATTATTATGTATTGATTAAATAGTGTGTTACTTTTCTTACTTACTTCTCTACGTTTCTGCTCTAATTCTATTACTGCTGTTTGCTCTTTGTATAAGATATGTACTATTCGTCTATCCCTATAACTCATTCCAATTTTTTTGAGTATTTCGAACGTTTTTTCCATTTTACATTGTCGAATGCTTTTTCCAGATCTTTAAACCCTATATACACGCTTTCCCTTTTTTCTACTGTTTTCTCCATTATCACTCTCAGAGCATAGCCTCCCGTGTTCCCCTGATTCGCCAAAACCCATATTGGTCTTCTAGTATTTCTTCAGCTCGTTTTTCCATTCGTCTTTGTACAATTCTAGTTAATATGTTTGACACGTGTGCTGTCAAACTTATTATTTGAAAATTTTCACATCTATCCGCGCCTTTCTTTTTTGGTATAGTTACTATGATGTTACGTTTAAAATCTATGGGTATCTCGCCTGTCATACATATAGCTTACAAGTTGGAAGAGACGTTTTGTTACTGCTTGCCCAGCTACTTTTAGAGTTTCTGCGTGCACCGTATCTGTACCCGGTGCCTTACCATTTTTTCAGACCCTTTAATGCTAATTCAAACTCATCTCTAAGAGTAGGATATTCCAAGTCATCATTTTCAATGTCTGATTCCACTTCTAATGCTGTTAGTTCCTCCTGCATATAAATTCCTATATATTCTTGTCATCTACCTACCCACTTTCTCTATATTTTCTATAATGATGTTTCCTCCAGCGTTCCTTATATTTCTGCTATACGGTTTCATATCCCTAAAATTCATTCTAATTAGTTTGTATGCTTTATCTGTCTTTCCTACTTCCATCGTAGTTTGTACCTCTCTGACTTTTCATCAATCCATTGTTTTTTAGCTTTTGCGAATAATTTCCCACTTTATGGCTTTGTATCTGTTTTCCTGTATAGTCTGATTTATTTTTGTATCTTCGTCTTTCTTCTATTAAATTCAGGATATCCTTTGTTATCTGTGGTTTCATATTTTCTTTTTGTGTATACCCCAGAATATCTCTGGCCGCCATGCCTAGGTGGGATTTAATGTTATTCCATTCTGTTTCTACTTCCTTAGTATCAGATATTTTCCCGATATCTTTCAGCAATTCATCTGACTTTTTGTCGAATCCTTTTTGAATATCTTTATTTTTTAGTTTCTCTAAGTCAAAGTGCTTTTTTCCGTTTCTTTTTTTCAAATTTTTAAATTTAAGTGCGGTCTTCATAATTACGATGTTGTGGTCAGTGTCAATGTCTGCTTCTCGGTAGCTTCTACAGCCTTTTACTTGATTCCTAAACCGTTGTCTAACAAGAATGTAATCTATTTGATTTTTCACTATATCTCCTGGCATCTTCCACGTATATCGTCTTCTAGCATTATGTTGAAATAATGTGTTTGTGATGATTAAATTGTTCTTGTCGCAAAATTCTACCAGCCTATTTCCCCTGTCATTTCTCGTGCCTAAACCAAATAAACCTACTACCGTTCCTTCCCTACCCTCACCTACCACTGCATTAAAATTCCCCCGTAATTATTAAATTTTCATGTCTTTTTACGTATCTTAGTATGTCTTAGATATCTTTGTAGATCGCTTCTACCTCTTCGTCACTGTAGCTAGAGGTGGGCATGTATACTTGTATTATTACTGTATTTACCGGTTTAGATTTTAATCTTACCATGAGTACTCTTTCGTTCTTTTGTAAGTAATTTTCTACACGGTATCCTATCTTTTTTCGCATAAATATCCCCACACCCGAATTTCCTTGCTCTGTTCCTGTGTGAATTACTCTGAAGTCTCCACCCCAAAAATCCCCCGCCTCTAGCCACCAAACTTCGCTGATCTTTTTTATGTATAGTGCTAACCTATTCATTTCACTTTTCAGGTTCTCTAGCTTACCTAGTTGCTTCATACTTTTAACATTCCACGCTCCGACTCGCAAAATGTTCCCGACCCTTAGTCTGAACTTTCCGGGCGCATCCTCCGAAGTAGTCCCTCCGGGGGTTATTTTAACTCCGGAATCTTTTACCCCAGAGAATGCCATCATGTTTATTACAATTTAAGTAAGCTGTGTACTTGGGAGGTAATGTGGTGGTTTCCCGTTCCACATTGAGGTAGTATGTCGTAGACTGCCACACCAACCCCTATGGTCTCTGCCAGTCTAAGTACCGAAAGAGCCGCTGCCTTCTTTCGGGGACCCGTCTTAGTCTGGTTCCTCACTAACAACCCTACTACTTTGGTTTGGTCCTGTAGTTTGGCTCTTTAGCTCATTAGAACACGCAAGCCATTTCACCTGTTCTAGTAATCTAGTACTTCGGCAAGATGCAAGTCCTTTTGAAATCGCAAATATCCACATCAAATTTAAAATAAATGCACTTCAAATAAAAAGTTATTCGACCGTTCGGGGACTTTGTATTAACCCGGTATAGGGTTAATTACGATAGCGTGCATGCTTGGTCTGGCATTGGCCGTATGTTCAAATCCGCTATCCTACCTCCGGACTACCATGATGGGTTAATGCGCGAACCTTATCAGAGGACTATGGGTTCTTCGGAATCTCTTACGGGTTTTGTGGCATGTATATTGAAGTCATTTCTTTGCCTTTCGGGACCCCTTTCTGAAGAGAAACATCTTCGTCTGATCCGGGAAACTTGACTCCTTTCTATCAAACGTCCTTAGGCCTTGCCCCTATTACTTCGATAGGTCTGCTTCCATCCTTGGGTCGACTACTTGAGACTACCAAAATTTCAGCAGAACGTTACCGACCCCCTTTTTTTCACAAAACGACAAAATTATACTTTTTCTTCTACACCACGTACTTCTGCTCCTGTGCTTGTTCGAACTACACCTAATCCTCGAACTAGTCTTGATTCTATCACTATACCTACTGTTAGATCAAATAATTCTTTTGTAGCTTCTTCGGTTCCTATTCCTGTGTTTATTTCTCCACGTCAGGTTACATGCTCAACTGCGATCAACCTGGTGAAGTGTCGCTACGTTGTATTTGTCCTCAAGTACTCCATTGCCATGGTTGCGGTCGTAAGGGAGTTTCTCGACGCAACTTGTTAGGGTAACTTTCTAAAATAGAAGGATTCTACATTAAATAACAACGACCTTAATTAAAACCGCTAATATAAACGTCTTTTTATGTTATTCTCATAAATAATCCAAACTTAACAAATATTCAAATATTAAAACCGCCCTGCATAAAAATGTTTCTCCGTACATGGTTATATCCTACAACCGTTTATCAATTCGTTAAAAACCAACAATCATTGGCTTCTTTTAAACACCTTTCCTTAAAATACGTGCAAGTTAGGTTATTATTTCAAATAGTTATTCGTCGAAAAATAAAGTTTCGTTATATTGACTGGTCGTTAAACCACTTCTAAAGCCTAGAAGCTTGCCCTAGCAATTCTTCGTAACTCCTGCTCGTTATTTGCATGTAACTATTCGTCGAAAGATTAAATACTTAAATGTGTTGTTATTTGCTCGTGTTCCGTGAAATTCGACTTCACTATATCTACTCGTACTCTCTGCTCAAATTTTATGGGCCATAAAAATCGTCTTCCTAAATTGGATTATTTTGTGGTATGGTGAAATAACTCGCAAGAATCCTTTAAAATGTATTTTGCTTTCCCATTTAGCAACAAAATTTAATGGAATTAATTATCGTATTCTGCTTTCTTTAATTGCCTGTATTCTACGAACGGTTGCTACGTACTTAGACGCAGCCGGAAAAAATTAAATACTAGGCTAACTATCAAACGTGGGAAGTGGGGGATTCACCTAAATACCAAAAAAAAACAAAAAAAATTAAGCTTGTCGCCCCCGATTATCTATCAACAAATAAAAATAAATAAAGGATTCTGTACAAACAAGCGAAAGAAATTAATTCAGAGTTACTATTTTACAGCAAATAATTATATTATACGGACAATTTAGGAATCTAGATACGAAATGCGCATCTCGTATTTCACACAAAATAAAATTAATCAGTAGTAAATCAATATGTGAGAGCTTTGTCAAACGTTTTAAAAATTTCACCTAATAATTTTTGTAAAATAACTAATTAGTAGAAAAGAATTAACGTGTGAGAGCTTTTGTCAGACATCTTTTAAGTTGTACATAGTACCGTTTGTAAAATAAACCAATCAGTATAAAAGAATAAGCGTGGGTTTGTCCAACATTTTTAACAATAGTATATCACACCTGTAGAGCGATAATATCGATTAGCGGCCACAAACAATAGTTCTACAATGTCACGTTTCTTATCACGCAACTACACCAAACGCTGATACGGAATATGTCATTGAAGCACACAAAAGAAATCGAGTTGCATACTTGTAGGTGTCTGGATACTTAGCTTGCAAGTCGTCGGAGGTGAGTCAACACAGAAACGAGGCGGTATTCAAGATCCATTTACCCTGCCATCGTAACTACAGCAGCGATCCACAGACAAAAGCAACTGATCCACGGCAACGAACAGGTGGGCCTGCACAAAGAACCCATTTGGCCTCCAGCTAAATAAGCTAAAAAAATAATCTGATTAGAATGGGTACGCGCGAAGAACTCATCAATACACGCAAGACACCTCCTAGTTGTCAAACAAAAAAAGAACAAACGTGCATTGCCTTAGAAATACGGTGACGAATAATGTAGAAAATATTTCGACGCACAAGCTGCAGAATCCAATTCAACATTGGTTTAAATGACACTAATTCGAACTGCAAATCCTCGCTTATCGAAGCGCGATTAAAACTGGAAAACACGCTATCAAACAGTAGTAATATCTATCATCTCGACAAGTCTTTAAATGGAAAAACCAAGCCAAGCAATTACACGCGGTCGTAATGTATACCAAGATAACGGGTACCTAAAACAGGATATAAACTATTTAATTGTAGCATAAACTGTTCGTTTCAAAGCAACCAGATTTAAGTTGAGAAATTATAATAAAGCGCATTTATGATTAATTATGTTAAAGGATTTAACAGTAGCAACGGAATTTATTCAAGCGGGTATTGAGTTAACCAGGGAAATTTTAAAAGCAAAATTAGAACCTAACAGGGTTTTCTCGGTTGTCGTATAGAATATATATTTTCGATTGTCTTCTCAGAATATTCTACACCAATATTGGTGGGAATGGTTTTATGTTTTACTTCCATGGTTTCAAAGCTGTATAAATACAAGTCCAACTTTGAAAAAGGCTTCTCACTTATTCGACTTCCCTTAATTATTCGACTTCGCTTAGTTACTTCCAGCTTCGATACTCCTGTTATACACCGTCCTGTAAGCATTGTAAAATCGGGCTTTTAAAATGTATTTGTGCTAGTACAGTATAGTTAAGTCGTTCCAGCCCCAACCGCATTTCCAGAGATGGTACCAAAAAGAAGCTAGCTCCAGGTACAATATGTTTTTCGGTTTGTTTTATTTTGTGTTACTGTTTTGGAAGATAGACACTTGCTTTTGATTGATTCCGCAATAAACTGCAGACGTTACCGCACGCTCACCACTCGAAAAATTATGTACTTATTTTTATAAATTGCAATTGAAAATTTTAATGCCTTTAGAGCGCTTTACTACTGTTTGCTTTTTACTGTATAAATTAATGTTGTATAACAGTAAAAGAACGAAGTCGGATAAACAAGAAATTTTCAAAGGTTGAACGTTTATTTATACAACTTTATACACGATGGGGGTACGAAACGAAAAATCATTCCCACCGATATTATTGTAGAATTATTATGCAAAATCAAGCAAAAATATGTTCCAGACAACAACGGCAAAACCTTCCTAGAACAAGCAAAAATACGATAAGTAATTCCATTAAATTTCGTTGTTCGCAGGGGAAAGCAAAATACATTTTAAAGCATTCCTAAAACACGGATACGAAATTTGTCTGACTTTTTAGAAAAGAATAGAAATTTGTATGATTATCGATCCATGCTACAAATATACCACGAAATAACCCAATTAGGAGGACGCTATAAAATCTGAGCGACCGAATACGTGTAAGTAACAAAATACAACTTCACGGAACACGAACAGAAACACCGCATTTAAAGTATTTAATGACGAAGAAATTTTCAGAAACAAAATGTTTGCTTGTTTTTACGAAATGACTGTTGAAATAACAAACGGCGGTTAGAATGTTTTACGAAGAATTGCTAAAGGCAAGCTGCTAGGTTTTTGAAGTGGTTTACGATAGCCAACAATTCGACGAATAACTATTTGAAATAACAAACGCGTATTTCAAGGAACGAGACATTATTTAAAGTCGTTTGAGAAGTAAGCATTTCAAAGAATTATACGTGTTTAGAGAAGCAAATGTTTGTTGGTTTCAACGAATTTCTAAACGGTTATAGAATATATTCCACGTACTGAGAGAAATTTATATAGGATGTATTTGTAAAGTTTGTATAATTTGAGAATAACATAAAAAGGGGATAGATTAACGTTTTTGTATTAAAGTAGTTGCAATTTAATACAGAATCTCTCTTTTAGAAAGTTACCGTAACAACCGGATCATTTAAAATATACGTCACTTTTCCAGGCAAACAAATTCATGGAAGTCCCTTATAGTATGTCTGGAAAAATATACTTTACAGGTAGTATTTGCAAAATATTTTACACATTGTCACTGAAAATTGTTTTGAAGCGCGATTGTCAATCCATACAAATACAGGCAAAACTTTTGAAAATCCTATTCGGTACAACATCCTTTGCCGAAAGAAAATGTAAGTCGCGCTATTAAGATGCTTTGTTGTACTTAGTCTTACAATTTAGTTAAATTGTTTGCTCCAGTATCCAGCCCGTCAATGAGTGCAGACGGTACTTCCAAATGCTTTAAGATGGTACCAGAGAGACAGACAGCTTGTTCTAAGATACAGTTATTCTGTTCTCTTTTCTTTTAATGCTGCTGTGGAAGATAGACAGTTCTTTTGCTAATTGTCGAAGAGTTGTAATTCTTTTACTCGTGATTACATTATAAATTACAGATTGCACATTACAAATTTACAGTCACAGTGCATGAGCGATTAGATACTTACTCTGCAAGTCACAATTGGTAAAAACCAAAACTTGCGTTAGATCACTTTTTACTGTTTCCTATTCTTTGTACATTAATGTTAACGTCAACAACTTGCATAATAAATTCTAAATTAGAGTAAGTAAACACCTGGTTTATTTAAGGTTACATTATTTAAAATTACTGTAACGTTCTTAATTTAAGAACTGCACTTCACATAGCAGCTAAAATTACTGTACATTTTATCTTATTTTTTCCTTGTATATATAATGCTATGATATCGGCATATTTCTATGTATTTAACTCACAGTTGCCTGCTGTCTGCTACCGCTCTGTGTTCCTATATAAACTAAAATAAATTTTAAATTTCACACAATTAGTTTTATGTCTCGACTAGCTCAGTTCAACCCCACACAGAGTGCACGACGATACGATAACAGAAATTTTTACTCCCCTTCTTCTCTAACACTTCATACCTAAATAAGATATGCTGAATAACCAAAAATTTGAATAATCAATCAAGAAATATGTACAATTTGCACTTTTACAACGTTTGTACTATTATTTGAAATTTAGAACTCTTGAAAAAAGTCAAAATGTAAATCTGTTTATTGCCAAACTGTAACCCTATTAAAATATGAAGTCAGTAAAAATAACTCTGTACTATATTGGAAACCTCGTTAAACGTTCATGACCCTTCGTTCTCTTAACGTAATTTCTATGTATCAATCAAAATTTTTGATAACCCTTCACATAAATATCTAAGTACTGTTATATGATTTCTACTTTTTGGTTAATTATGCAGAGGGTGGCTTTAGTTAAGGTGACATAGAGCCAATTAGTGTTACCAAAAAGAGTTATATAAGCACGCGGACTAGTCTCGGGGTCTATTCCTGCGGAGGCATGAAATGGGGGTCTTTATTAATTAACTTGTCTTTATACAATTTTAGAGCGCCACTACGTCACAAACATAAACACAAAAATAATCTTCTTAAGGAAAGACATAGATAAACCTTAAGAGAATTACCTTTTAAAAATTTTTCAAACAAAATTAAATTTTAAAAAAACATGTGAAAATTTTTTTTAAAAACCCCCCAAGCCTTCACAAAATTTTTAAAAATTGTTCCTAAATTTGAAAAATTTCCTTTTAAAAACCTTTTTCCTTTTTAAAAAAAAATTTTGGGGAAAAAATTCCCAAAACCCAAAACCCTCTTAAAAAAATAAAAAACCAAAAGAAAACCTCTTTTTTTTCCCATATTTCCCAAACCCAAAAAAATTAAAAAAAAATTTTCCTTTTCCAAAAAACTTTATTTAGAAACAATCGCAAATTCACTAAAACAGTCCTGCCTCAAATGCACTAACACTAAATTCCTCCTACCAACAACTTCCATACTACAAATTAATTAAAAAAAATTAAATAAAAAATACAAACTTTTCCTTCAATAAATATCTTAACTCAGACAAAATTATAATAACAAAGCAATTACAAATATACTTTGTACAATAAGCATACCTAAATGCCATCAAACCAATGAACTAATCATTATATAAATGTTTTTCACTAATCAAACTTTTGCTAATATCATAAACCACCATCACAAAAATATTCCATTGGTTAAATATTTTCACTATAAAATGTAACTAAAACAACATTTAACGATTTTCAAGAATTTGCATAAATCACGCAAATAGTATGACCTAGTAGACCGTATCTCAAATACTTTCACATAAGTTTATCCCTCTAATAGAAATTCATACTAAAATATGTAGCAAAATTCATAAGAACAATACTAGCATAAATTAAAGAGATCTAAGTTCAATCACATGTAACAACATTAATGACAAGACTTTCTTTTGCCATCACGATAATGAATTTACTCATTTTCTTTAACAAATTAGTCAATCTTAAGCAAACAATTTGATTATTACATCACTGAACATGCCATCAACTTTTATTTTGAAATATACGTTTTGAAAAGTACTACTCATGCTAGAAATTTCGTCTAACATTAACTTAATGCTGTACTAAAATTAATTTTGACGATAATCACGATTTAAAATCTCTAGATCTTACCAAACTTAACCCATGACATACATTCAAAAAACTCACAGTTCTTCAGAATCAACTATATGCACAAAATCATAGGTTCTAATAGCACAATTGCACGAGTAGTCTCAACTCTATGTTCAGCAGTATATGCTTTACAATCACTGACTAAAGAATGTCTAACATACGATTCACTCGAAATTTTATGCTGACTTTGTAAAATTCATGGCAGAATCAAAGTTAATTGAAGATAAATTCAAACATAGATTCATGAAACGCTAGGACTCATTACAATTGGTCCATATTTCAAACTAACTGAAAACCATGATTTGTCTTGGAAGGAATTCGACTAGATCAGATACAAAGAACTCCTTATGTCTCTCAAATTAACGAAGGCCCAATAGAAATTTCAAGGCCCTTTACTTTACTCTAAAACATTATTACAAATTAGGCACACTAACGATTTCTATCAGGACTCTAAACTTTCTAGCCTAATAGGTCATGACATTCTCTGCTTATCTAGATTGGCTAGATACGCTGAAATATTCAATCATCATGTTCGATATGACCAACCAAAATTACTTCAAATTAAGTATAATTCAACAAATTCAGAATCCATGATAATTAAAGAATAACAAATTTATTTACAGAAAGATCTATCAAGTTGACAATGACTTCTTTAAACAGATTCAAAACTATCGAACTGAACACACCGCCATAGATAATTTTCGACGTTGTTTAGCAATTATTTTTACGAATGAACCATACGATAAGAGATGTCCTACGAATAACCATGGACTTAAAATCATTCTAACTTAGATGTTATTCTTAGAAATCACTTCTAACGTCATCTTACTAATTTCTGACGACGAATTAAATTAATGGTTAAACTTACATCTAAAACCATCTAACAATGTCTCGATCACAATAATGAAAATATATGCTCAGAGCTAGAACATTTAGCTTCTTTAATTTAACTAGGATCTAGGCTAATTTAATAAACCTTTTCCAATTAAAATTTTACGTAAATATCAATGACAAGATCAACATTACATTTCATAAACTTTTAGTACTGTTTAAAGAAAATACTTGTTAAACCTAATTTCAAGGCTTTAAGTTCACATATACTAAATGGAAGATTACTCTTAAAATTATTTCTTCTAAAATTTATTTTAACAAGACATGAATTTCAAGGACTTCTCAAGGTACTAACATTCTCAATATACTAACTATTGGTACCAGTTTGAGATTACTAAATTTCTACCAAAGAACTTTCAACTTATTCTACCTCAGACTAAAAGCATCTAATAGCAAAAATTATACCAGGAAATTGTCCACTGATGTAATTTCATTTCCCAACAACGATTAATATTATCATGTTTACGGAAAACGTTGAATACTATCAATTCTAAGTCTATGCAGAATACTGACTCTAGAAGACATGGAAATTCCACCTCGACACAGGACTCCCAATCATCTGCTACTAATACGTTTAATTTTACTCATTAGGCGCATATCTTAACTATCTTCAACTTTGACCCAAATCCTTTTTACGTTCCAAATCATCTCACAGATTCCTTAAGGAACTTACAACAGTTGGCTTTAGGCTTCTCCACAAAGTCATTCTAGACTTAACATACTAACTTACATTAAGATTTCCATTACAAATTATTTTCTATTTTAACCAAGAATTATTCTTAAACTCAGCAAAGCAAATATTCGCAACGCTTCATAAATGTTGAGTAAGAACACTAAGCATTAAGGACACGCTTCCTAACATGCAAATAATATTTCCTACAATGTGGCTTAAGTCACAGATACACACTATTCTTGTAAAATTTGATGATCTTCAAAGGACATGGAAATTTTGGTCCTAACAACGACTAGAGAGTCTTATCAAAACAACATATACGTATCAAGTCACAACGATTATAAACTCATACACGTAATAATCATCTACATTATCTCAAAAATTTGTACTTAAGAGATAAACCTTATGCTTTACAAAATTATTCTCACGTTAATAACACATGAAGCATGTCGAAATGCACATGTCAAAATCCTAACTTTAATTTGAACTTAGGTTAAAGGAATTAACAATATATGAATAATTCAAAACTTACATTCACAAGAATAGATCATTATCAAACAGATAACTTTTTATCATAAACCACAATAGAATCAAATGATCACCTTAAAGTTAGCTTTATTATAACTTTTCAAACGATTATCAGAGTTTATGAACTAAGTGCAATTGATTATACTAAAATTTACCATTTATAATATAACATCTAATTGCGTGTCTAAAGATCAGCTACTGAAGAATTTACAAATTAATTACTTATGGTCAATCAAAATTCCCATATCTAAATAATCACTCTAACTATTGCTAGCTTTTAATTCAATCAAACCTCAATCTAAATGAATGATTTCTTACGACTAAATATCTATAAAACCTTAAAAGATCAGAAATTTCTCATTACAACAACTATAATCATATCATAGATTTAGCACATACCAACAGACTTTAATCAAGAACATAAATAAATCAGCTCTTAATTACAAAACAATAAAATTGACATGCAGTCTAAAACACTACTTGTCATAAGACACCATTAAATTGGAAATATAATCTGTCAAGAAGCTGTTGTAATTATATCAAGTATAGAATTCTAATACTATCAGTACAATCTAATTAATATATTGTTTCATGAAAATAAACCTCAGATATAACTAAGATTTGAATCCAGCTAAAGATTATCATAAATTGAATCAGACAATTAAAAAGCGAAGTACAATCGTAACATAATTTTAGAATCAAATAGAATTTAAAATTCCTGCACATCAATTACACTTTTTCAATTTCAACTAAGACAGAAGTCTTCTCAAGACTAGTACTTATTACCAAATATTTAATTCATATTCCGTTCCTGAAATGTAAATTTATAATAAATCTTTTAGTCGACATTTAACATCTAAATATAATTTCTCTAAAAATATCAATAAATTATAGCATCAAATTTCACTAAATAAATTAACTTCGCATTATATTTAAATGTATAAAAGAAGTAGATTTTCAAGAATTTCAGCGAAAATTTATCAAATAAAACAATCATTCACATCGAAGAATATCATTTATATATTATCTACTTCAGTCATTAGAATAAGATATGTACAAAAGTTAACATCGCGATGTCTGGTCTATTTGGGACTAGATGGAGGTCTCTTAATCAATAATTTTTTACATTTAGGCATACTCTACAAACCTATTCTCAAAGATAACTTAAGGATTACTACTAAACAGTACTTACAAATTTTAATAAATGTCTGAATCCAAATTTACTATTGCGATTTAATCTTAAATGTCTTCAAGCTATATACTTAATAGTACAATAAATCTGATAACAATTATAAATATTAATCAACTAATTATCGATAAACAGTCTATATCGATGATTAAAAGTTACATTTGATCATCATGAATCACTGCATACATTAAAATACTTACAGATGCTTCTAGAAACATGTTCATCAATAAGATTTTCGAAACTAATTGTACAAATAATTTTTAGATCATCATACATTTTTAACAGATGTCAGTGCTTACGAAGTAAATAATTACTTGCATTAAAAAATATAAATTACCAAGAATTAATAAACTTTTTGATTACAACCTGAAAAACATACAGAATTAATCAATTTCTTTTCTTGGATACTTTTAAGAAATTTCTTTGTGTAATGAACTATGTTCGAACTTTGATTCGGACATTATCATCTAAATTAGAAATATTGACATCTAAATAATTTAGTTACTTTAATCTTATTCATTGTCCAGTTTATTACCATAATTTAAGTGTTCAAAATTACAGGTTTGGAACACTACTACCACATACAAAATTATTATTACGACTTATTCTACAAATCGCATAAGTTAGACAATACAGTGCTTAAGACTAAGGGAACGTCTAATCAGAATTATCTACAATTCGCCATATACATTACAAACGTTTATCGATCTTGAACTTCCACAATTCATCAACCTTCAGCATTTATCCACGAATCACCTAATAATCACGATCTTCCAACCTAAATAGATTCTAACTTATATCTCGATAATGTACAAATAACATTAAATCACAGCTACACTAGATCAATACTCACCCATATTGCAACACGGATATAAATGAATTTATATAATCAAATAAACAATATTCTAATAATTGCCTACTTTCACAATTTCATAAGAGTCAACAAAATAAAATGAAGAAATTAAAAGTATCAAAAAAAGTCTAAAAATACTTACAAAAATTGAACAGTCTAAATAAATGACTACCAAAAAAACACACTAAATTAATCGATTAGAATGTCCTATACTTAATTAACATTAAGTGTTTAAGTATCTACAAAGATGAATCATAAATTAGAAAATAATTACAAAGTCACATTAAGATAAAGAATTAACCAAATTAAAAAAGCAAATGAAGTCTCGAATTTAACAATATCAAAAAAGTTCAGTTTTATTCTAATATGTCTTTATCTAAATATTTAAATTAACTAATTGTCACCTACAAGAATTCATGCTAAATAAAAACCAACACCAATCATAACAATTCTCCTGACTAACTTTCACCAACTATATATCTCCAGTTAACTAACATATACGAAGCAAGCTTCTAATATTCAACATGCACAACTAACAACAATAACTACCACCATAATTGTATTACTAATCAAAGTAAATATACCACATTGACAATTCTAAATTAAATATCATAACATTGGCAACAACAACCACAGAAATTCTAAATACTAGAAACGCAAAAAAATCATCAAAAAAACAATATCTGCATTGATTCAAAGAACTACAAATATTAGAATAACTTTCAACTACTTATTTAAAGAATTAAGACAATTATAAGATCAACTCGCAAAAAATCTACTAAAGCAATTCCAAATTCACTAATGAACCATTACTAAGATGTCCTTTTAATAACATTAAAGACTTCTAACATCATCATTTCAAAGAAATTAAACTAAAGACATACTCACAACATTTAAACAAAAAAACTGAGACCAGAATGCAACAATTTTAGATAGCTGTAATTGATCAGGTTCATTTTCTAAGTCCAAAGCTATTTACCATTACATTGTCCATACTCTTCAAATACATAAATGCTTTTTTGACGCGCTCAAACAATTGTAGATTTACTTAAACTATACGCAGACCCTAGATATCACTTTGATCATACTATAGACATAGATTTTCCAACTTAATGTACTGCTCATCACAATTTCCACTAACTACTTTCAATACCAAAATTTCGATACGAGACTATACTGACCAAAGATCGCTGAGCCGATCAGAACATTCACTACTCCAGCTATACCCAAAATACACTGCTAATATCCATTAGACTAAATATAGTAATTAGATATTGATTTTCGCAACTGAGTATCCTGTCAACTAGATCGATGCCTTAAAAATTTCTCATACGTCAATAGTAATGTACTTACAAAATCATGTGAATTCGACTTTCCTAAGAACATTACTGAACAGTCACAATTGATAGCACATAATAAGAACCAACTTTCTTTACAATAAATGGACCTAAGATTAAATTCAACACGTAATTGCGACTTTTCATCTAATACAAAAATTGCATTCTGACCAAGCTGAACAGGACTCTATAAGACCAGATCTAATTATCAAACAACCTCCAATAGACTTTCATCCTAACTAGAACAACAACTAGAATTTAGGAATTAGACATCTTGAAACAAAACTTGTTCCTTATAGCAAGTCTCAGAGCTAATCATTCTCTACTTGATACCAGGACTAGATACTCATCCATAAATAAGATCTTCACGAGCTAAACTAGTAATACAATTTGACAAAGTTTATGTAGGAAGTTATATGCTAACAATATTCACTCAATGTATCATCTTAGCAACAAGCAATATTTTAATCTCAAATACAACTAATGATGAACGATTGTATTCGTATCTTTACAGGGCAATACATGAACAGCTCTTTCATGTTTAATGTATTTGACCATAAGCGACTAAAATTTAGATTGTTGATAATTACTTCAATCAAAATTTCTGTGAAAGAACTCTAAGTGAAGTTTACCTCATAATAACTGGAACATTTCTGATAATAGAGCAAGAATTACTTGCGTATGATACACGCTCTTCATCACATTTTGATAAACATTGCATCAGTATCACTTATGCTCACATAACGGACAGAAAACAATTCGATCAATAAAGTACATGACAATTGACGCATGAACTTTGACCAATGTATTTCTTGACGATATTAAAGAGACTTTTATAAACATTTTAGGATAACACATATAAATTCAAGTAAAATTAATCTTTTATGATACTTTACTCTGGATCTTATTTTCGATTCTAAAATTACTCATGAAACAATTCGATCTCAAGAAATTGACTAGCTATTAAAATATTTCAAGGCTTTCGATACTAATACTCAATTTAAACTCTAACAATTTATTATCATGAAGCAACATGCTAAAGGCAAATGGTTTCAAAGGCTGCCTGATCAAGCTCAATTACTACAAATTTCAGTTCTAACTATCGTCATTTCAGAACTACAAGCAGTTGGATTTAACTTCTAAGCAGTCTATATGCACGTTAAGATTAGACTTACATTTGATGGTTTGCATGTGTAATCACTAACATTCTCACCAATAAATCTTAAACAATATATCATTAATGGCACGTAGATACTTCTGAATATACTCCAAGTCATCTAAAACTTCTATTCAAGATTCTACAATACCTACAAGTTCCTTTAACGGTTCACCGTGACTCATATCTACTAATATCTACATCTAGTAAGCTCTATCTAAGATTACCAACTGAAGTTGAACTATACAATTCGAGTCATTATCCCAAAATTATTCTTAAATACTAAGAGTCCATAAGTTCAATGACTTATTCTACATGAGAATTCTAAAAGCACAAAATTAGATTCGCATGTTCAAGGAACACTACTTTAGGATCTACTCTCCTACATAATATTCTTCTGGTAAATCATAACTCCTTTTAAAATGCAGGATCCAAACATCATCTCTTGACAATGACAGATTAAGATAACTTACATGAGTTACAATCAACTATACTCCTACAAACGAACATTGACCATGGACAAAGAGTTTACACAAAGGACTATTACATTACCTTACCTTTTTAAAACATGAACGAATCCTTAAATACTTGTCGACAAACATACTCTATCTTATATTGCAATGAGCGATATGGAACTTTCCACATACAAATCTTTAAACATATTTATGATAGAATTACATCTACTACAACATTTCTTATTAAACTTTTACCAATGAAAGTACATGATTCACAGATTCTTGTTCTACCTAGATTTTTAAGCTAATAATTAACTTTGAATCTCTGATTAAATTAATCAATCATATAACTTGCTTTATACAACAAGTTCTGGTTAACTTATCAAATTATTGATACAATCTAAATATTTTTTTCATACAAGGCCTCAGCTTCAACTTTACTCATTTATCTCAAATAACTAAATATTTACAATTAACCAATATTATTTCATAATCTTAACAAATTTGTCTCTCAAGGCTTTGAGATATTAACAAACAACCTCATTATGAAAAGACCCTAGCCACCATTTTCTGTCTAATTATATAATCCTATTTCTTAACAACATGTAACCAGTTAAACGGAATTCATATAAAATTTTCTTACCTGGATATAATGCATTATAAATCACTCGAATTAATAATACATCAACTCACTAGTATCAATCTTGATTATATTAAATTTAAGTCCTGGGTTAAATTTTCAAGAGAGATAGGCTTTCAAAACGACATTATAGCAACTATTGAAAGCTAAATTATAGGAAAATTTCTCACTATATATAATCCTAATAGACAATAGCATTTTATTATAAATTAACCTAGTTTTAAATTGTTACGACCAGTATTATAAGCCTTCAAATTACCTTTAGCTAGAAACCAGAAGATTTCTTCAAATTCAGGACATATTTCTTATAATAATAGTGCATTAATTTCAGACATTACTAGTTCTTTTTAATATATCTAAGTGATTTAATTAACAACTTTCAATCACCTAAAATAGTCTCTAGAACGCTAACTTAAAAATTCTAATCACAATTTTATAGTCAAATCTAATTACAACCTGTAATACTTAGCTGAAGATCTATTAAAAAATTCTATTAACATTACTAATTAGACGTTATCGACACAAAATTCTAGTCAACATCAAAAATACTGATAATTTACACTATTAATTTTATTTAATATGCTCAAGTGCTTAGATAAGACAAAGTCAATTATTTAGACAAAATAGACAGTTAATTAGTCACGACAATAAATTTAACTCGAGTAACTGTTTCGGACATTTATATATTTACTTTGTTAATCAATTTCAGAATTAACATAAGCAAAGACATTTAACAAGATATTGATAAAGGAAAGCTATAATTACAACTTGCTTTATATAATCATACTTATAAACAGAGTTCTCTAAGTGCAAATCAAAATTAAAATATTATTACGAGAGATATAACTTAATTTATCCTAATATGACAGTCTTTAAATAACTTAGATAAATCTTAATAACTTATAAACTTATCAAATATTAAAAAATTTAATAATTAAGGAAAATCTAAAATTAGAATACTAAAATGATCTTTAAGACATTAAACATACTAGATTCCAGAAGTAAAATCTTTTTCATTCATACGAATAAGTTAAGATGTACTCACAAATAAAGTTCAAAATTAATTATCACATAAATTGTCTGATTACAAGAAGTAAAATAGTTATCCTGACAGAATGTTACAGTGTTAATTAACTCTATATAAATTTATACATAAATCAAACAATAAGCCTGTTACTATAATAATTTAAATAATATATCACATTACAAGTAACTTTAGATCAGTAATTAAATTTCTAACTACAATTAATAATTAATTATAAATTTGAAACATATTAATTTTAATTTCTTAGGACATTTTATAATAAAACTTTATTACTACTTTCTCAGAACTTTATTTATACTTTACTTTTGAAATTATACTTTTATACATTTTTGAATATACAATTTAAGTATCTTCGGATTCAAAATTTTCGAGGTACATGTTAAAACAATTAAAACTTATATATTTCGATTATTGACACCTAACATTCGAGGTCAGTGAAATACAATTAAGTATCATGAAACATATGAATTTATGACTAGTACATCAAGTGAAATACAAAGAATATTGAATTTGACTATATGATGTTGCTGAAATCAAGGCTATACTACAAATGCCATATGCATGCTTATCCTGTATTTTACTTCAACGACATTGCTCTCCCACCTTTATCTTCCGAGGACTCTCACTTAAATACTGTCCGCTTCATCTAGATTAAATGTATTAAGTCTCAATACTTCCTATCAGTCTGAAGATATACGTCATAAATTTCGATACAATTTGCTATTAATCGGCTTTAATCATCAGTTAATAATATGAGTTAATTTTAAATCAATGCATATTAATGTTAAGTCAATCAAGTTTTATTTAAATATATTCCTATTAATTGTGATTACGTCCTATTCGATTTTTTCCACCTGTGACAGTGCTCTGTCTAACTTTCTGGCTACTGACTCCTATAATCCTATGTTTTGATTGTTTAACTTAGTCGAATTGTTCATATTCCTTTATATTTTCAGTAGTATTGGATTTTCTAGTTCTTAAATTGTAATTTTATGATCGCTTGTAATTCTAATTAAAGATTTACTTACGTCTTATGTCAGGCAATTTGTATATTTAGCCTTACTGACGAAATTTTATACTTTACTTATGAAATGTGTTTTGAATTTCACTTAAATTACGTATAATTTTTTGAATAGTTACACTGAAGCTGTCTTCAGTTATGTAGAGACTGGCTTACCCGCTTGGTGCATTATAAAGGCGCTCTTCACGTCTGATTGACTGGCCGATTATCTGAAGCTGGCCATTTATCATAAAGCTATTTTATAAAGCTACTATCTAAATTTTGTCATCTTCCAAAACACGTAACATAAATTTCATTTAGTTATTTCTATGGTTTGTCCTAATATCTGTTTTCGTATTTTGAATAGGTAATTTTATTAATTTTCCTTTAATTCCGCACGTATACAAACTTGTTTTTCCATATTTTGTTTATCCAATATGCTGGGTTTTATTCGAAAGTGTAGCGCATTCTACATTTAAAACATCACGTAGGCTAAATTTAACAGATGACGTAAGTTAGATTTTTATTGGTTTTTTTTGAAATATACTTGTTTTGTAAGACCTGTTTGTTTGAGGGCTGATTGTTGTCTTACATTAATGCCTCAAGTTTAAAAATTCGTTTCATGTTTCAGTTTGTCACTTTAGATACTGCTAAATTGTATTTATTTAAAATTTCTGAATGTATTTTGTTTCCAAAAGAATCGGATTGTCTAGAGTATTAATTCTACTAAATGTGGTTAAATTATTAAAGCATGAGCTTCCTTTCATTGACTAATTTTTTACATAATTACAACTATATTCGTCAGCTCTACTAAACAAAGGAACTTCAAAGTGCTGAAGAATAACAAAACATCGAGGTCAGAATCACCAATCAAAACGGAGTTCTGCCTGATCTAACTTATGTCACTCAACTCTGTGATCATTCAGTCTCTCCCAGATTACCACAGAACATCAACCATATACTGAAGCATTCAGCTTCCTAAAATTTCAACCTGACAATAATTCAAGCCAAACACCACCATAAACTATTCCTACACCATATTATGATATAGCCTTTATATCCGAACAGGATATAGCAAAACCCAAAATGAACTAAGTTCAAATAAATCAAACATGTTGGTCTACAATCACCCTACTCCAATACTACATACTGGCAAACAGCCAATAAAGAATTTCATCTGACTAAAAAAAAAATAAAAGTATTCCCACTAATAGGAATTCCTTAATTATACTGTACACACTATATTAAATAACCATGAACAAAACAAAAACTAATATTTGGACAAGTAAATTATCCTAAAGCAGCTTATTTAAAGAAGACATACTACCCGCAAAAAAATTAAGATCTATAAAACGCAAGCTCAAAAAAAAACGCGTGCACTCAAATGCACCTTTTCACCACTAAGATGTCCCTACTTAACTTAACATTTCCACTATCTTCACTGTAAGATCACATCTAAAGAAGAAATTAATAAAGTGAAAACATACTAGTTACCATCAACAATTTTCTCTAAAACCAAAAAAATTAACCAGAACAAACAATAAACAGACAAGAATGTCTCTTATTTTTAATCGAGATATCAAGAGCATTGCTTAACTTTCAGAAGTGTCATTTGGATCTAAAGTAGAAAAAGGCTTCAAATCTTTAACATGCCATCTACCGGCTTTTGATCCATCTACATCATTTAAATCATACACCACACCTGAGCACTTTTTCTTGACAACGCTCAACACAAACTTTGGTGCAAGTTTAGCTGTAAACTTATCACCTGCGCTAGAGAGCACTTTGTTCACTCTCCACACTTTTTCACCAACTTTAAAAGATATGTCTCGTCTTCTCAAATTATATTGTTTACTGGAACGTTCATAAGCTAAACGTAATTTTGCACGAACATCTCTAAATACTTTAAGCAGACCTAAACGATCTGAAACATACGATGGACGACTATCAGGAACGATTTCAATATCTCCCTCAGGAGTAACATCATCACCAAAAAATTTACCACTGACTGGAACATGCCTTCCAAAAACTAAAAAATTTGGAGAATAAGTCGTAGACTCATGCTTAGCGGAGTTTATTGCATATTGGATCTGTGGCAGCTCGAGATCCCACGAGTCATGCTCGTCAACATATGAACGGATAGCGGTGCCAACAGTTCTATTGAACCTTTCTACATAATTACACTGGGGAAAATACACAGCAGTATACCAGATCTTTTGAACATCATATTTGTCACACAGAAATTTGAAATTTTTTCCAGACAACTGAGGACCATTGTCACAAATTATAAATTGTGGGACTCCATAAGTAAGAAAAACTTTTTCTTCTAAGAAACGTACAATGAGATGCGCTTTGGCATTTCTTAAAGGTTGCAATATGGTGAATTTTGAAAACCAATCTCCTACGACAAGCAACCATTTATGTCCTGCCTTGGAACGAGGGAACGGACCCATAAGATCCAGAGCAATAATCTGAAAAGGGAACCTCACTGGTTTCTCCTTTCCCATCATACCCATAGGACCCAAATTAGAAAATTTTTGCGCACCACACGTTAGACACTTGCGACAGAATCTCAACACATCTATGTTCATTTTAGGCCAGTAGTAATGTTCTTGTATTCGTGCCATAGTCTTTGAAAAACCAAAATGGCCTGCTATAGCCGGATCATGACACGAACTAATCACTTCCTCCCGCTGTGACCTAGGGACTAGATGCTTCCATTCCACAATATTAGACAAAAGAGATAAATTAGAAGGTAAAAATTTGAATACAAAATCATTTTCGACTTTCCACTGTGGATAGTCTTCAGGCTTCAACAAAATTTTTTCACGCAATGAGAGATACCATGTATCTAAATTATCTAAACTAACTTGAACTAAATTAACAGTATCTTTTCCTACAGAAAATGCTCTACTCAAACAATCTGGAACAACATTGAACTTCCCCCTTTCTATGTACTAAATCAAAAGTGTGTTGCCTCAAACGAACAGCCCACCTAGCAAATTTTCCAGTTGGGTTTTGGATATTATTCAACCACAATAGCGAAAAGTGGTCGGTGACGACAGTGAACCGGGTACCTTCTATCCAGGGACGAAATTTTTCTATGGCAAAAATCACTGCGAGACGCTCCTTCTCGGTAACTGAGTAGTTATGTTCTGTACGGCTAAGAGATTTACTTGCGTATGAGATTACACGCTCTTCATCACCAATTTTCTGAATAAGAACAGCACCTAAACCAGTATGACTAGCGTCACGCTCTACTATAAACGGAACAGAATAATCAGGCTGCGATAATAAAGGAGCAGACACTAAAGCTTGCTTAATTTGAACAAATGATGATTGTGCTTCTGGGCTCCAGTTAATAATTTGACCCTTCTTTTTCTTCTTAATTAAATCATTTATAGGCGAAACTAAGGCAGAACAATTTTTTATGAATCTACGATACCAACTGCACATGCCGATGAAACGTTTTATCTGTCGTTGTTTTTGGACAAGGAAAATTAACCATGGCTGAAACCTTTTCTGGATCTGTTCTAAGAGAATTCGAACCTACTATGTAACCTAAAAATTTCAAGGATTTCTTAAAAAATTCACATTTCTCTAAATTTATGGTGAGATTACCATTCTTAAGACGTTCATTTACTTCATTCAATAACTCAACATGTTCTTCAAAAGACGACGAACAAAGGATGATATCATCCAGGTAGCAAAATACATTAGGCTCAAATTGAGGACCAAATATTGCGTCAACCAGACGTTGTTGCGTTTGCGCGCTATTTCTCAGCCCAAACGGTACAGTAACAAATTTATATTGACCTCTAGAGATGACGCTAAAAGCAGTTTTTTTTTGAGCGCTTTTGGAAAGAGGGATTTGCCAAAACTCTTCCTCAGGTCCACGCTAGATATAAAATTTGCATTACGTAACGAATTAAGTATTCTATCTATGTTTGCCATCGGATAACTATCATGTTTCGTAATATCATTCAACATTCTCCCATCAAAACGAAGTCTATACTCGCCAGAAGATTTCTGTACTAGGAGCACTGGAGAATTCCAGGGGCTCTGACACGGCTTAACTACTCCCAAACGTAACATCTCGTCTAACTCATCGTTTAAAATTTTACTCATGTAAGGCGACATGACATAAGGCTTCCTTCTAACTGGTTTTGCATCGCCTGTATCAATATCCATTACTATTTTATCCGTTCTACCCAATCTATCTACACTACTGATTTCCTTAAAGGAACTTACAACACGTTGGACTTCTACTTTCTGAGCATCTGAAAGGTCATCTAAGTCAAGCAAATAATCTTTACATTTTAACGGCACTGAAGATTGTCCAATATACGACAATTGATTTTCTATTTCTCCATACCAAGAATTATTCTTAAAATCAGCTATAAGTCCAAATAATTTCGCAAAATCGCTTCCAATAATAAATGCATGAGGTAAAGAAGGGACTACTAAAGCATTAAGGACACGGCACTGGGTTCCTATACAGATTGGCAAATCAACTACTCCTACCACGGGCTTTAAAGCTCCATCCGCAGTAGATACTCCTTTTCTATCGGACCTAAATATCTTCACCTTGAGCTCTTCTATTAAGGAGATGGCAAGGAATCCAACTATCGATGTAGTGCATCCTGAATCCAACAGACCAGTGATGTCTCTATCAAATAACTTAACCATGATGTATGGACGATTATCAGAGGGCTTCTCCACAAACAAAGAATCAGTTTTTGGAGCATCGGACTTACAACAGAATTGTTTAACTACATTAAGCCAATCATACCATTCTTCCTTACAAAAATATTCTTTCTGGTTACACAACATAACTGTAGCCTTTTGAAATGAGGCAGGATGTCGGCCACGCAACATCTGCTTCCTTACTCGTTTTTTGAGCAGGATGGACAGGAATTTAATGTGACACCTTTATGACCACAACGATAACAAAAAATTCTCATAATACCTCTACAATTTGCAAACATATGACCAGGACGGGAACAGTTCCAACAGATAGGACTTTTTTTATTCAAAGAATTTTGAGGATTAACCGATACAGGACTAGAAATATTTTTGTCTAAAACTTAGACTTGTGGAGACGTCTTATTTTTATACTCTTGGCTTGTAGATGCCGAAAAATTACGACTCAATACTGGACGTTTATAAACATATCGTGGCTTGGGATGAAAATTACTTTTACTCAAAGCATTTTTATTAGAATTATTTGACATTGCTGAAAGTGATTTTTGTTTCAACAAGGAGGCCTCCTCAAGCTTCTTACACAATTTTCTCAAAGTAGATATACTATCTATTTCAGACAATGCCAGTTGTGAAATTAAATCTGGCAATAAATTTTTTCTTATAATCCTAACCTTTGTAGTCTCTGCTGGGGCTTGTGGTAATCTACAAAACAAACTCTCCATATGAGCAATAAATAATACCACCGGCTGATCCTTCTGCTGTCTACTTGATTTTATATCTTCCCATATTTCATCCTCACAATGAGCAGGTAAAAAATTTTCCTTTAACCGAGACACTAGGGAACTCCAATCATATAACGAATTCTTCACACACCTATACCAAAGAAGTCCTTCTTCCTCAAAAAACTCAACTGAACTATTAAATAAATCTACCTCCGACACCTTACGAGACTGAGCCAATTCATTTACTCTATCTAAAAATATATAGAGCTCCTTAGGGTCTTCATTAAATTTTACAGACCAAGTACTAAAAGGCATTGGCGGCGAAAGATACGTTACTGTGTGCATAGGCACACTGACTGTTGAGGAAGATGCATTAATTGTATCATTATGGGAAGTGGATTCTGAAATTTTCTCCACTTTATCATATAACTCAGCATCTAGAATAATGACAGTAGCTATTGTTTCATTTTTAAATGTGATAGCCTCTTTAGGGTTTTCTAAAGGAATTTGCATTCTCTTAACGCGACCAGACAAATGAGTGAACCTAGATTGAACCCGCTTAAAAACAGAATCAGAAGTATTTTCTTCAAATTCAGGCAAAATATTTCTTATAGAGTCAATAGTGGCATTAATTTCAGCACATTCCACAGAAAATTCTACTGTATATTCTGAGAGATCAATTAAACAACCTGTTTTTCCAACTTCTTTTGCCAACAAACGACCTAGAATGTTTCTCTTCTCAGACACAGACCTAGTACTTCTTATACCACGAATATTTAATTCATATTCCAGTTCCTCTTTGTGTAAATATACAATCTGATAAGCGTCTGCCATTTTTAGATTCAGTACAAAAAAAGTCTGATTAATCCTTACTAAAATTAACGTTCAGTCACGACTACTAATAAATTCATCAACATCGACCAAATATACTAGCTCAAAATTTACTACTATAATAAAAATTTAATACTTCAGGCTTAACCAAGATTATTTCAGTAAATGTGAACTAACAAAGACAAGTTTAATTATTCGAACGACAGTGAAATTAGTCGAGCGACAGTAAAATTTAGTCAAACCACAATAAAATTTAACTCGAGTTCCACGTTTCGGGCAACAGTGTTATATGATTTCTACTTTTTGGTTAATTATGCAGAGGGTGGCTTCAGTTAAGGTGACATAGAGCCAATTAGTGTTACCAAAAAGAGTTATATAAGCACGCGGACTAGTCTCGGGGTCTATTCCTGCGGAGGCATGAGATGGAGGGGTCTTTTATTAATTAACTTGTCTTTATACAATTTTAGAGCGCCACTACGTCACAAACATAAACACCAAAAATAATCTTCTTAAGGAAAGACGTAGATAAACCTTAAGAGAATCACTTTATACCTGAAAATAGATACTGAACAACAGTGTTTCTTATGCACTTAAACCTTGTAGCTAGAATTCTCAGAAATAAAACTATTACCTTGTTTGCAGATATGTAATAACGTTATTTCAAGCTCTTGTATAAACAAAAAAATTAGTCAAATAAATTAATCAAACAACTTCATCAAATAAATTAAAGACAATCTAAATTATCAGACATGAAGTAAAAAGGTTGTATCGATGTTGCATCTAAAAAAGCAGTTACTAGTGGATGAAGCCCATCATAAAATCAATATTTCATAACATTACGCAGATGCTTCAAGCAAAGATCTTTGTTCTCGACTCACAAGGATAAGTTAAAGATTAGCTTATCATATAACTCATTTGTGCTACATACATGTACTTGTTTAGATAAACATGCAAGTCCGGGTGTTTACCTGACAGATGTTAAATCAACATGTGCCTTAATTGACTCTATATAAATTTAACAAATAATACAAAAACAATAAGCCAAACTGTTTAACATATTTTAGATAAAGTGATTTTATATTTACCAAAACTTCTATTCTTGTATTCAAAACACTAAAACTATTCAGAAATCAAGTCAACTGTTTTACTTATTTTCTGTGGCACATACTTTATATTAATAGAAAAGCTTTTACACGTTTGTGTATGAAACTATGTTACAACTTTATGATCGTTTCTCAGGAAACTTTTATACATTTAAAATTTAGAAATTTATTGAATTTTCTCAAAACAAATTATTTAGAGTATTTTCTATTCTTCGAGTAAACTTAATTCTTGTTCGGGTCCATGTTTGAGATAACAAATTATAATGTACTCACCAAAGAAAGAGTTCAAACACTTATTACCCCTGCAGGTTACAGGCACGTACAACACAACCACCATACAAAGGAATATATCATGTTGAAAGTTTATTGACTTCCATACAAATTCAAGATGAAGTTTATAGCTGGAAATACATGTAGGACTATATATGGGACTATATGCGGAACTGCTTGCTGTAAATTCAAAGGAATTATTACCTACAAAGGCGCCATATTGACATGCTTACAAACCGTTTTATTTCGACCTTCTTGCTGCGGACTGTCTTCAATTCATTCAACCTCCCTGCTTTTTATCTTCCAAGCGACATGCCTCTCCCACGAATCCAACTTTGGATCCTTCATCCTGGTAGGGACTTTCCTACCACTTTTAAATTATGTTCTTCGGACTACATCTGCTATAGTAATGGTCGATTAAGTACATCAGACAGCCGCTTCCAAACTCACGCGCATGACAACACGGATCGATAAATGGGTCTACTATATTTTCGCTCCTGAATCACGGCAATCCTTCGAACATATCGGAGTTTAATAATTGCCTATACATTCATAAAACAATTATTGCGTATATATGAGATGCCTCTTTCCGAAAACAAAAAAAAATGAGAGGTTAACAAAACCAAAATAATCAAAACCGAACATTTTTTTTATACGTATCAAGTAAACAAAGAACAGAGCCTAACATAAAATATGACTTGACTTCAAAAAAAATTCGACCTTGTACGGGATTAAATTGGGGAGTGTATTGGACAATAATTAATACACACTAAAATTAATCAATTGAGTGCTACGGTAACTGCGCGTACCATACGTCCGTGAGGAGTCATAATTAGGAATGCACAATCGGGAATTGACAAATATGTAAGTCCAACACTCAAAAGTTAAAAAGAATAGAATGACATAAAACGCAAGTCAAGGATACTTGTACAATTACAAAAAAAATTTAACAAAAATGCCCCAAACTTAAACCGATAAATGTTAATACTAATTTCAAAAAAAGTTACAAGGTTTTTTTTTTAATTCTACTAATATTGACTTTATACCTAAATTTATTTACATAATTACAACTATATTCGTCAGCTCTACTAAACAAAGGAACTTCAAAGTGCTGAAGAATAACAAAACATCGAGGTCAGAATCACCAATCAAAACGGAGTTCTGCCTGATCTAACTTATGTCACTCAACTCTGTGATCATTCAGTCTCTCCCAGATTACCACAGAACATCAACCATATACTGAAGCATTCAGCTTCCTAAAATTTCAACCTGACAATAATTCAAGCCAAACACCACCATAAACTATTCCTACACCATATTATGATATAGCCTTTATATCCGAACAGGATATAGCAAAACCCAAAATGAACTAAGTTCAAATAAATCAAACATGTTGGTCTACAATCACCCTACTCCAATACTACATACTGGCAAACAGCCAATAAAGAATTTCATCTGACTAAAAAAAAAATAAAAGTATTCCCACTAATAGGAATTCCTTAATTATACTGTACACACTATATTAAATAACCATGAACAAAACAAAAACTAATATTTGGACAAGTAAATTATCCTAAAGCAGCTTATTTAAAGAAGACATACTACCCGCAAAAAAATTAAGATCTATAAAACGCAAGCTCAAAAAAACGCGTGCACTCAAATGCACCTTTTCACCACTAAGATGTCCCTACTTAACTTAACATTTCCACTATCTTCACTGTAAGATCACATCTAAAGAAGAAATTAATAAAGTGAAAACATACTAGTTACCATCAACAATTTTCTCTAAAACCAAAAAATTAACCAGAACAAACAATAAACAGACAAGAATGTCTCTTATTTTTAATCGAGATATCAAGAGCATTGCTTAACTTTCAGAAGTGTCATTTGGATCTAAAGTAGAAAAAGGCTTCAAATCTTTAACATGCCATCTACCGGCTTTTGATCCATCTACATCATTTAAATCATACACCACACCTGAGCACTTTTTCTTGACAACGCTCAACACAAACTTTGGTGCAAGTTTAGCTGTAAACTTATCACCTGCGCTAGAGAGCACTTTGTTCACTCTCCACACTTTTTCACCAACTTTAAAAGATATGTCTCGTCTTCTCAAATTATATTGTTTACTGGAACGTTCATAAGCTAAACGTAATTTTGCACGAACATCTCTAAATACTTTAAGCAGACCTAAACGATCTGAAACATACGATGGACGACTATCAGGAACGATTTCAATATCTCCCTCAGGAGTAACATCATCACCAAAAAATTTACCACTGACTGGAACATGCCTTCCAAAAACTAAAAAATTTGGAGAATAAGTCGTAGACTCATGCTTAGCGGAGTTTATTGCATATTGGATCTGTGGCAGCTCGAGATCCCACGAGTCATGCTCGTCAACATATGAACGGATAGCGGTGCCAACAGTTCTATTGAACCTTTCTACATAATTACACTGGGGGGAATACACAGCAGTATACCAGATCTTTTGAACATCATATTTGTCACACAGAAATTTGAAATTTTTTCCAGACAACTGAGGACCATTGTCACAAATTATAAATTGTGGGACTCCATAAGTAAGAAAAACTTTTTCTTCTAAGAAACGTACAATGAGATGCGCTTTGGCATTTCTTAAAGGTTGCAATATGGTGAATTTCGAAAACCAATCTCCTACGACAAGCAACCATTTATGTCCTGCCTTGGAACGAGGGAACGGACCCATAAGATCCAGAGCAATAATCTGAAAAGGGAACCTCACTGGTTTCTCCTTTCCCATCATACCCATAGGACCCAAATTAGAAAATTTTTGCGCACCACACGTTAGACACTTGCGACAGAATCTCAACACATCTATGTTCATTTTAGGCCAGTAGTAATGTTCTTGTATTCGTGCCATAGTCTTTGAAAAACCAAAATGGCCTGCTATAGCCGGATCATGACACGAACTAATCACTTCCTCCCGCTGTGACCTAGGGACTAGATGCTTCCATTCCACAATATTAGACAAAAGAGATAAATTAGAAGGTAAAAATTTGAATACAAAATCATTTTCGACTTTCCACTGTGGATAGTCTTCAGGCTTCAACAAAATTTTTTCACGCAATGAGAGATACCATGTATCTAAATTATCTAAACTAACTTGAACTAAATTAACAGTATCTTTTCCTACAGAAAATGCTCTACTCAAACAATCTGGAACAACATTGAACTTCCCCTTTCTATGTACTAAATCAAAAGTGTGTTGCCTCAAACGAACAGCCCACCTAGCAAATTTTCCAGTTGGGTTTTGGATATTATTCAACCACAATAGCGAAAAGTGGTCGGTGACGACAGTGAACCGGGTACCTTCTATCCAGGGACGAAATTTTTCTATGGCAAAAATCACTGCGAGACGCTCCTTCTCGGTAACTGAGTAGTTATGTTCTGTACGGCTAAGAGATTTACTTGCGTATGAGATTACACGCTCTTCATCACCAATTTTCTGAATAAGAACAGCACCTAAACCAGTATGACTAGCGTCACGCTCTACTATAAACGGAACAGAATAATCAGGCTGCGATAATAAAGGAGCAGACACTAAAGCTTGCTTAATTTGAACAAATGATGATTGTGCTTCTGGGCTCCAGTTAATAATTTGACCCTTCTTTTTCTTCTTAATTAAATCATTTATAGGCGAAACTAAGGCAGAACAATTTTTTATGAATCTACGATACCAACTGCACATGCCGATGAAACGTTTTATCTGTCGTTGTTTTTGGACAAGGAAAATTAACCATGGCTGAAACCTTTTCTGGATCTGTTCTAAGAGAATTCGAACCTACTATGTAACCTAAAAATTTCAAGGATTTCTTAAAAAATTCACATTTCTCTAAATTTATGGTGAGATTACCATTCTTAAGACGTTCATTTACTTCATTCAATAACTCAACATGTTCTTCAAAAGACGACGAACAAAGGATGATATCATCCAGGTAGCAAAATACATTAGGCTCAAATTGAGGACCAAATATTGCGTCAACCAGACGTTGTTGCGTTTGCGCGCTATTTCTCAGCCCAAACGGTACAGTAACAAATTTATATTGACCTCTAGAGATGACGCTAAAAGCAGTTTTTTTTTGAGCGCTTTTGGAAAGAGGGATTTGCCAAAAACTCTTCCTCAGGTCCACGCTAGATATAAAATTTGCATTACGTAACGAATTAAGTATTCTATCTATGTTTGCCATCGGATAACTATCATGTTTCGTAATATCATTCAACATTCTCCCATCAAAACGAAGTCTATACTCGCCAGAAGATTTCTGTACTAGGAGCACTGGAGAATTCCAGGGCTCTGACACGGCTTAACTACTCCCAAACGTAACATCTCGTCTAACTCATCGTTTAAAATTTTACTCATGTAAGGCGACATGACATAAGGCTTCCTTCTAACTGGTTTTGCATCGCCTGTATCAATATCCATTACTATTTTATCCGTTCTACCCAATCTATCTACACTACTGATTTCCTTAAAGGAACTTACAACACGTTGGACTTCTACTTTCTGAGCATCTGAAAGGTCATCTAAGTCAAGCAAATAATCTTTACATTTTAACGGCACTGAAGATTGTCCAATATACGACAATTGATTTTCTATTTCTCCATACCAAGAATTATTCTTAAAATCAGCTATAAGTCCAAATAATTTCGCAAAATCGCTTCCAATAATAAATGCATGAGGTAAAGAAGGGACTACTAAAGCATTAAGGACACGGCACTGGGTTCCTATACAGATTGGCAAATCAACTACTCCTACCACGGGCTTTAAAGCTCCATCCGCAGTAGATACTCCTTTTCTATCGGACCTAAATATCTTCACCTTGAGCTCTTCTATTAAGGAGATGGCAAGGAATCCAACTATCGATGTAGTGCATCCTGAATCCAACAGACCAGTGATGTCTCTATCAAATAACTTAACCATGATGTATGGACGATTATCAGAGGGCTTCTCCACAAACAAAGAATCAGTTTTGGAGCATCGGACTTACAACAGAATTGTTTAACTACATTAAGCCAATCATACCATTCTTCCTTACAAAAATATTCTTTCTGGTTACACAACATAACTGTAGCCTTTTGAAATGAGGCAGGATGTCGGCCACGCAACATCTGCTTCCTTACTCGTTTTTTGAGCAGGATGGACAGGAATTTAATGTGACACCTTTATGACCACAACGATAACAAAAAATTCTCATAATACCTCTACAATTTGCAAACATATGACCAGGACGGGAACAGTTCCAACAGATAGGACTTTTTTTATTCAAAGAATTTTGAGGATTAACCGATACAGGACTAGAAATATTTTTGTCTAAAACTTAGACTTGTGGAGACGTCTTATTTTATACTCTTGGCTTGTAGATGCCGAAAATTACGACTCAATACTGGACGTTTATAAACATATCGTGGCTTGGGATGAAAATTACTTTTACTCAAAGCATTTTTATTAGAATTATTTGACATTGCTGAAAGTGATTTTGTTTCAACAAGGAGGCCTCCTCAAGCTTCTTACACAATTTTCTCAAAGTAGATATACTATCTATTTCAGACAATGCCAGTTGTGAAATTAAATCTGGCAATAAATTTTTTCTTATAATCCTAACCTTTGTAGTCTCTGCTGGGGCTTGTGGTAATCTACAAAACAAACTCTCCATATGAGCAATAAATAATACCACCGGCTGATCCTTCTGCTGTCTACTTGATTTTATATCTTCCCATATTTCATCCTCACAATGAGCAGGTAAAAATTTTCCTTTAACCGAGACACTAGGAACTCCAATCATATAACGAATTCTTCACACACCTATACCAAAGAAGTCCTTCTTCCTCAAAAAACTCAACTGAACTATTAAATAAATCTACCTCCGACACCTTACGAGACTGAGCCAATTCATTTACTCTATCTAAAAATATATAGAGCTCCTTAGGGTCTTCATTAAATTTTACAGACCAAGTACTAAAAGGCATTGGCGGCGAAAGATACGTTACTGTGTGCATAGGCACACTGACTGTTGAGGAAGATGCATTAATTGTATCATTATGGGAAGTGGATTCTGAAATTTTCTCCACTTTATCATATAACTCAGCATCTAGAATAATGACAGTAGCTATTGTTTCATTTTTAAATGTGATAGCCTCTTTAGGGTTTTCTAAAGGAATTTGCATTCTCTTAACGCGACCAGACAAATGAGTGAACCTAGATTGAACCCGCTTAAAAACAGAATCAGAAGTATTTTCTTCAAATTCAGGCAAAATATTTCTTATAGAGTCAATAGTGGCATTAATTTCAGCACATTCCACAGAAAATTCTACTGTATATTCTGAGAGATCAATTAAACAACCTGTTTTTCCAACTTCTTTTGCCAACAAACGACCTAGAATGTTTCTCTTCTCAGACACAGACCTAGTACTTCTTATACCACGAATATTTAATTCATATTCCAGTTCCTCTTGTGTAAATATACAATCTGATAAGCGTCTGCCATTTTTAGATTCAGTACAAAAAGTCTGATTAATCCTTACTAAAATTAACGTTCAGTCACGACTACTAATAAATTCATCAACATCGACCAAATATACTAGCTCAAAATTTACTACTATAATAAAATTTAATACTTCAGGCTTAACCAAGATTATTTCAGTAAATGTGAACTAACAAAGACAAGTTTAATTATTCGAACGACAGTGAAATTAGTCGAGCGACAGTAAAATTTAGTCAAACCACAATAAAATTTAACTCGAGTTCCACGTTTCGGGCAACAGTGTTATATGATTTCTACTTTTGGTTAATTATGCAGAGGGTGGCTTCAGTTAAGGTGACATAGAGCCAATTAGTGTTACCAAAAGAGTTATATAAGCACGCGGACTAGTCTCGGGGTCTATTCCTGCGGAGGCATGAGATGGAGGGTCTTTATTAATTAACTTGTCTTTATACAATTTTAGAGCGCCACTACGTCACAAACATAAACACCAAAATAATCTTCTTAAGGAAAGACGTAGATAAACCTTAAGAGAATCACTTTATACCTGAAAATAGATACTGAACAACAGTGTTTCTTATGCACTTAAACCTTGTAGCTAGAATTCTCAGAAATAAAACTATTACCTTGTTTGCAGATATGTAATAACGTTATTTCAAGCTCTTGTATAAACAAAAAAATTAGTCAAATAAATTAATCAAACAACTTCATCAAATAAATTAAAGACAATCTAAATTATCAGACATGAAGTAAAAAGGTTGTATCGATGTTGCATCTAAAAAAGCAGTTACTAGTGGATGAAGCCCATCATAAAATCAATATTTCATAACATTACGCAGATGCTTCAAGCAAAGATCTTTGTTCTCGACTCACAAGGATAAGTTAAAGATTAGCTTATCATATAACTCATTTGTGCTACATACATGTACTTGTTTAGATAAACATGCAAGTCCGGGTGTTTACCTGACAGATGTTAAATCAACATGTGCCTTAATTGACTCTATATAAATTTAACAAATAATACAAAAACAATAAGCCAAACTGTTTAACATATTTTAGATAAAGTGATTTTATATTTACCAAAACTTCTATTCTTGTATTCAAAACACTAAAACTATTCAGAAATCAAGTCAACTGTTTTACTTATTTTCTGTGGCACATACTTTATATTAATAGAAAAGCTTTTACACGTTTGTGTATGAAACTATGTTACAACTTTATGATCGTTTCTCAGGAAACTTTTATACATTTAAAATTTAGAAATTTATTGAATTTTCTCAAAACAAATTATTTAGAGTATTTTCTATTCTTCGAGTAAACTTAATTCTTGTTCGGGTCCATGTTTGAGATAACAAATTATAATGTACTCACCAAAGAAAGAGTTCAAACACTTATTACCCCTGCAGGTTACAGGCACGTACAACACAACCACCATACAAAGGAATATATCATGTTGAAAGTTTATTGACTTCCATACAAATTCAAGATGAAGTTTATAGCTGGAAATACATGTAGGACTATATACGGGACTATATGCGGAACTGCTTGCTGTAAATTCAAAGGGATTATTACCTACAAAGACGCCATATTGACATGCTTACCTCCCTGCTTTTTATCTTCCAAGCGACATGCCTCTCCTACGAATCCAACTTTGGATCCTTCATCCTGGTAGGGACTTTCCTACCACTTTTAAATTATGTTCTTCGGACTACATCTGCTATAGTAATGGTCGATTAAGTACATCAGACAGCCGCTTCCAAACTCACGCGCATGACAACACGGATCGATAAACGGGTCTACTATATTTTCGCGCCTGAATCACGGCAATCCTTCGAACATATCGGAGTTTAATAATTGCCTATACATTCATAAAACAATTATTGCGTATATATGAGATGTTACAGTACATGCAAGTTTTAAATGTTCAAAAAAATAAGTTTTGTGCTATTAATTAGTGATCGCTAACCCGATATTTTTCTAGGTTTATTCCCTGGTTCGAATGTGTAGCTCTACGTACACCCCAATCCTTTGATCTGCCGCTACCTGCTGCTAACCAGTGCCCTTGGGTTGCTTTCAACTTAACGTCCTGATTCAGAGCTTCCCCTTTATTATATCTATTACTTGTAGTATTGGATTTTTACGTGTCTTATTGAATTTGTTTCGTGAATTGTTTATTGAATCGCTTTGTAAATTTCGCAGTATATTACGAGTAGATTTTCTCAGTTTCCTTAAAGCCCTAAGTTAATAAATGTTAGAGATCATGTTTGCCTTAATTAAAATTTGGACTTACGTCTTATGTCGACGGCGAATTTGTATATTTAGCCGTGCACTGGTACTTGAAATTTTTAATTATGAACTTTCACTTATAAATCGTGGTTTTAATTTCACACTTGAACTTAGCGTAGTATTTCTGTTCAAACTAGTACAGCTTGTGCTTCAGTTATGTAGAGACTGGCCATTACCCGCTTGGTGCAATATATAAAGGCAAGCTCTTCTACGTGCTGACATTGACTGGCCACGATATATCTTGATTGAGGCGTGGCACTTATCTTATCATGAAAGTCTTTGGATTTTACATAAAGCTACCTATCCTAAATTTTGTTGCAATGCTTCCCAAAACACGTAGACATCAAAGCTTTACATTATGGAGTTTGTTGGCTATGGTACTTTGTACCGTTCAATATCATGTTTTCGTATTTTGAATAGGTAATTATTCAAATTTTCCTTTTAATTCCGCACGTATACAAACTTGTTTTTCCATATTTTGTTTATCCAATATGCTGGGTTTTATTCGAAAGTGTAGCGCATTCTACATTTAAAACATCACGTAGGCTAAATTTAACAGATGACGTAAGTTAGATGCGTTTTTATTGGTTTTTTACTTTTTGAAATATACTTGTTTTGTAAGACCTGTTTGTTTGAGCGCGCATGATTGTTGTCTTACATTAATGCCTCAAGTTTAAAAAATTCGTTTCATGTTTGTTTCACTTTAGATACTGCTAAATTGTATTTATTTAAAATTTCTGAATGTATTCTTGTTTCCAAAATGAATCGGATTGCGTCTAGAGTTATTAATTCTACTAAATGTGGTTAAATTATTAAAGCATGAGCTTCCTTTCATTGACTGATTGATATTTGCTTTTTGCATAATTAACGAATTGTGTACTTTTAGGAATCAAATGTTTAGTTTCCTTGATTTTGGTGTTGTTTACATGAAGTATACTACCCTTGTGACCCTATGTACCCCTAAATAACCTTATTATCATAGCAATATATATACCGCTGGTGATAGGAGATTGATACCGCAGAACTAGGTTTTCTAGGCTTAGAACAGCTCAGAAGAGAGAGTTAGCCATTGGAACAGAAGAGAAAGGCTATGTTTGCTCTTATCGATACAGTAAAAATATCGATTTTTGGGAGAACTGCTGGTGATATGAGATTTATACTGCACAACCATGTTTTCTAGACTTAAAGCAGCTCAGAACAAAAAGTTATCCATTGGAGCAAGAAGGAAAATGTATGTTTACTCTTGTCCCAGCAGTCTTGTTTGTCCAAAAATGTTTTTTCCGTTTTTTTAAAGAATCGTTTAGATATGGAATTGTCTTTTTGGAACAATGTTTGGAACAACAAGAACAATGTTAAGCGATGGCCAAAACTGCGATTTTCGATAAATGGGGTGCCAGTAACAAAATGGGTTTTTTCCAAATTTTTGAGGAATCTTTTGGAATAAAATAATGTCGAATTGGAACAACGCGGTACAATCTGGAAGAACTTTTAAAATTATGATTTTTAAAAATGGGGTGCTAACTTCACACACATCCGGGGCACCCGCATGAGCTTATGTAACACAAATGACATCAAAAGCTAGTTGGATTTGGTCAGTGTTTTGTAAGTAAAAGCTAAATTGAAGAACTCGAAAAAAAACGGGGGCATAGTCGTCAATTTGGTCCCCTGTATAGGTTTTTATTTTTTTTTTGGTATGAGCAATTAAGCACAATTGCGAATAAAACGAGCACAATTCAATGAACCAAGACAAAATTGAATACTCAAGAAAAGCGGAAAGTTAGTCGTCAACTTCGCCCTTCGGATGTTTTCAATTTTTTTGCCATACGCAAATAAGCACAATTGAAACAAACAATGGCACAATTGAGCACAAAACGAGCAAATGAAATAGAAAAATTGAAAACTCAAAAAAAACGGTGGCTAGTAGTAGAACACCCCTCTCCAATGTAGTTTTTTTTGCTATAAGCAAATGAATACTAATGTAACAAACACCGGCTGAGGACAAATTGAGCACAATACACTGACCCAATTTAAAATGTTGTGCACAAAACCGTTTACGAGAATGAAACGCACCAAGCACCCGCTTGAGCCTATGTAACTTGGATGATATCAAAAGTTTGTTGGGTTTCGTCAGTCCCTTAAAAGTAAAAGCTAAATTGAAAAACTCGAAAAAAACGAGTTGATGACTAGGCCCCCCGTATAGGTTTTCATCTTTTTTTTGGTATGAGCAATTAAACACAATTCAAACAAACACCGGTACAATTGAGCACAAAATGACTACAATTCAATGAACCAAGACAAAATTGAAAAACTCAGAAGAAGTGGGATATATTTTAATTTTTTTGGATATAAACAAATGAGCACAATTGAAACAACCACAGACATAATTGAGTTCATAACGAACACAATTCAATGAACCAAGAAAAAACTCAAAAAATAGGGGGATAGACGTCAACTTGATCTTCCGGATACGTTTTCGTTTGTTTTGCAATAAGCAAATGAGTACAATTGAAACAAATACCGGCACAATTTAGTACAAGACGAGCACAATTTAATAAACCTAGAAAAAATCGAGAAACTCCAAAAAAAGTGGGTGTTGGGGCTAGTCATCAACATCGCCCCACGGATATATTTTCATTTTTTTCGCTGTAGACAAATGAGAAAGATTGAAACAAACACCGACACAATTGAGAACATCACAAGCGCAATTCAATGGATCAAGAACAGAAGAATGTGTATTACGTAAATGTGTCAATTTCTAACAATGTTAATAATGATGAGTTATAATGATAATTTAATTGTTTTACTCAAGAGAAATGCGCAAAAAGGTGTTTTCATATAGAATTAGCCAGGCTAATCATAAAGCTCTCATGGAAAAATAACAGTGCGTACCTCTTTTTTTAAAAAAAGGTATCAAAGACATATTTGCGGGGATTAATATATACTAGAATTGAAAATAATATCTTAAGTATTTTCGGGATATTAAAAGATAACGATTTACAAAATTTCAATACTCTGTATCGTTAAAATCATCTATGCACTGCTATTGAAATATTTTAAATTTCACATTGCCGGTATTTTTCTCATTAAATATTTACACTACTATTACTTAAATTGAGAATATGATATTTCTACGTGGCCTTCAAAACTCACACAAACGGCAAGCTTTTGATGATAATCTAACAACAGTTGTTTATGGTCAAAATTCTATGAATCGGCACCGGATACAAAGACATAATTGCCTCTTGTTGCCAATTAGATAAGTTTAAGAATGTTCCTCAGTACTTCAGTAATCAGCTCTATTCTGATAAAAAATTGCTGACATCCCAATCTCTGCTTCGCACAACTAGATTACTATTCGAAGAATTAGAATAGCAAGGATGCAGCAAATGCTATACGAATTGTAGAATTAATTTTTATGTTTAGCCCAGATTAAGTGTGATAGGAAAATTAATATCTTTAATTTTGAAAAGTTGTTGAAAAATATAAACTGTAGAATAATGACGTACAATGGCTGAAAAATCGTATGAGGCGACTCGAGCAAGAAGTGCAAGGAATATAAATATCACGTGTATATTTAAGGAAAGCTTTCTTAAAACTATAGTTATTATGCATGATATCTACATCCAATACAAATACAAAACCTGAAGTATAAGTTGCACAAGGTTCCCATGGAATTTCATGCTGGGAGTCTCAAATAATGTGTCTAAATTGCTAATTAGATAATTTTAAGATAAGTTTCTGAGAATCATTTAGTTATCACCTTCGCATTCTGACTAAAAATTGCTGACACGCTATATCACCATCGTTACAGGCTAAAATAAAAGAATTCAGGAAGTGGCACAAAAGACAAGAGCGTGTACACCCATTATTTTAACACATTTATATTTCAATCATTAGTAAAAGATATGCGTACTTAAATGAAGAAAATTATTAGCTTCTTGCAAAAAAACTTATTTTAGTATTGTATTGGTATGAATGCACATTTTCTGTAGCTGATAATTTTTTATTGTTGAATTACTTTTAAGAATGTCTGAAGTTGCAACAATAACATATGACGCATTTTCAAAACTGGTGAATTTTGTTGCCATCAAAATGGGCCAAACACGTCCTTAAAATGAAATTGTTTATTGATCCACTAGGATAAATGTGCAGGTCAGTTACCATACATGATGGTTATTTTTACAACTAATGATTTGGTCTGTAT
Source organism: Platerodrilus igneus (assembly GCA_036346225.1). Classification (NCBI taxonomy): domain Eukaryota; kingdom Metazoa; phylum Arthropoda; class Insecta; order Coleoptera; family Lycidae; genus Platerodrilus; species Platerodrilus igneus. The sequence continues at coordinate 725,312 of JARFIW010001453.1, read as the reverse complement.
ACAATAATGTTCCAACAAATTCTTTATTGGGAGTTATTTAATAGTTTTCAACAAATTAAATTTAATGACTTCAACAAAATATGTCAAATTTGATGAAGAATGCAAAAGTGTGTACTTTACCAGTAGTGGGGTAAGGCCGGTCCTAATTCAAAACGTGCTCACACGTATTTTACATATGCAAAATACACGTGCACCGTTTTGAATTAGGATCGGCTTTATATACTTTCAATGTAAAATAGCTGTGAAAACATGAATTAAGACCGGCCTTGTATACTTTCATTGTAAAATACTTGTGGGCGCGTTTTGAAGTCTAGACCGGCTTTATATTACTTTCAATGGAACATACATACTTCAAAACACACATACACATATGTTCAAAAATGTAAGTGCAGAGAAAATGTGTGTAGCTGTTTTGAATTCGGTTTTCTAGCGAGAAGTTATAAAGTATGCCAGATGCAAAATATCGCATTCAAGTCAATTGTGTTTAATTAAAGTGGATTCTGATTTATGTTTTTTACTTATGTTTAGAGACTGCAAATACACATGGGCCGGTTTCAATTCAAAATGTGTGTTCACTCTTGTGATAGGTTGAAAAGTGGGTTGGCAAAGTACGCATATGGTGGTAATCTGCTATATAAGGAGATTGCTCCTAATATTAATTTAATTAGTCGAAGAAAAGCAATATGGATTTTAATACTCTTAATAAAACCACATATTTTACATGTGATTTTCCAATGCTCCACCCGAAGGTACTACATTGGCCAGAAAGCGAGATTTTTTTTTACCTGGAAAATTTGGAATTTTGCCGAATCCTTGCTGTTCCAAGCAAGGTAGGGATCTTTAACGTGCGTGACAACACTCACACACGGGACCTCCATTTTACCTCTCATCCGAACGAGAGTGTATTTTTGTGAAAAATGCTCGCCTAACATTTTTCAAGCGGACCGTGTCGGGATTCGAACCCGAGACCTTGGGCGTAGTAGTCACACACATACCACTACGCCACGGAGCCGCCTAAAAAAAAAAAAAAAAACACATATCGCAAACCTTATGTAAATTCAAAAGATATTGTAGTGAATAAGAAGTTTGAAGTTTTAAAAGTGGAAACAATCAAGACAAAATGCGGAGAAGGAGTATTAGTGGAAACAGAAGAGTTCAAGAGTATATTGCCATTGAGATATTTTGAATACCTTCAAGCACATGGAGTGAAACAATTAAATGAAAGTATTGGCTCGAACAAACACGTATACATAACTAGTAAGGGATCGATCGGTCTAACTGTCAACATAGAATTTTCAGAATAATATGTCACTAATCTAAGAAATTAGTTTATTATTATAATAATATACATCTTGTTCTTTACTGTTTATTTTATTATAACACATCTAAGTCGATTTTATAAAGAATGATGTATTTAATTAAAGTGGGTTCTGATTTATGTGTGTTTTACTTTGAGGTTACTACCTTGTTTAGAGAAAGTCTTGTTTCAAAAGAGAAACTTTTATAAAATACTTTTTTTATTTTACAAATTGTTGAATATTTTGATCTAACTATTTACAGTTAAAATCTAACTATTTATAAATGAAAAAGTATTTATTAACTCCCGTTCTTGAAGTATCTGCTGCTCCCTCGCAGCCAGTTCATCTCTTTTTTGCTTTATTATTTCTAGCTCCAAATCTAGACTACGCAGTAGCTTCTCTCTACGCTTTTTAAATGCGTTAAGCAACTCTACTGTGTCATCTTCGTAGGATTTGTCATCTTCACAGCAAATAGCCATATTAGATTCTGTACATAAATTTTTCATAGCCAACATGTTTTTGCCGGATCTGTGAGCATAACATAAAAGATTATTGTAGGTTCACCTTTTCTTTTGTATACTACCTGATGTTTCTGAGAGGATCAGAATGTGCCAACGATCCAACGATAGCCTCAGAATTTCCAGAATAGTTTTTTGATCCTAATCTAATGTAACTTATAAATTAGTAGTGTTTTAAAACACATGTATAAATGTGAAAAAGCACTTACCGTGATATGTCTATTACATTACTATCAAAAATAGCAGCAGTGTCAAGTTGAGGTGAAGAAGAACCAAAAACTTCTTTAATCAAGTCTTCGTCAGAATGTAATATAAATTCTTCTAAAACTTTTACGTTGGTACTATTACAATTTTTGATCGATGATAAGTTACTCATTTTTTTAAAAAGTTGCTAGTAGTAGTAACTAATAATTATACAAGAGATCTGATTGAATACTGTTGGTAAAATCTACGTGAAGTATTTATATTAAATAATAAACTGACCTGTTAGAAAAAATTTAAAATTTGCATCGTTTTCTGAAAAAATTGCAAATGTTTTATATATTCAGCTCTGTAATCTATTCTAATGAATAAAAAGCAGTATGTAAGCAAATATAATTATGTCTCAGCAGAATGCAATGCAAATGGTCCTTAACTAGTAATATTGAGAATAAGTTTTAGATTTCTGCTAGCATAATTTATTTTTCAGTAAAACTTAACAAAATTGACTTTATATGCATATATAGGTATATAGTAATTGCGACCATGCTGCATAATAAAATTCTTTAATTCTCTCAAGGTACTGCTATATATAGCTTTAAATAAATTAAATTGCACATATTTTAATTGTATTATGATAAAAACTGCAGAATGTTTTTTTTTTTAAAACCATGAGTGCGTGTAAATTATTAAACAACATTGACGGTTTAATCTAAGACATTTTTTCAAGTTTGCTTTATTTTTTATGAATTTTTTTTATATGTAACCATAAAAATAGCGCTGTAATGCTAGTGTACTTTCTGTACACACTGCATAAATCAAAGGTCGTATAAAAACATTTTTATTACTATACTGCAAACAAGCAAATTTTTGCCGTAAACGCAGCTGAATGAAAAATGATGTTGTATGCTAATTCTTTTACAGTTGTTTTGCTTACGTCAGATGATATGTTTGCATAAATAGTAAATAAAGTTCTACATATATTAAGTAGTGTGGTGATTTGTATAGAATCATGAATTCTGAAACGGTAGCCGAGGTTAGTAGCGCTATTTTAAAGTTAACTGTGAAATGCGTAAATCTAATCAGATCAGCCGATGAAATAACAAAACACATGATAATTTTAAAAGCAAATATAAGTATATTGAAGCTTGCTATTAGAAATAAAGTATGCTAAGACAACCGTCAGGAAAATCCTAGTAGGCTGGAATCTAATTTGGCGCATTTTAAAAGTTACCTTGTACGATTGAGGCACTTGAAACGCTCTTTGGAATATCAAGGTAAAGGTATTGATGCAACGCTTTCTAGAGGTCGTATTCGAAAAAATTTGATTTGGCATAATGTACAATCATGTTTTGGAAGTCGAATAATTACGGGACTTATTACCAATTTAAGTTATAGAGATCCTCTAGTGTTCTTAGACAAGGCGTTCGCTAGTTTTAAACGCAAGATTGTTGCTTGCTTAAAAAAGTCTATGTTAAAAGTTAATGTAATATTGTCCGCTAACTTTGTTAAGCCTACAACTGGTGAAATAGATTTGAAGACGTTTCCTACTGCAAATTGTCACATCGATATAAACACCAATCTCAAGCGGTGGTATGAGGAGAACGTATTGGACAAGATTTCGAAGCGATTGGAGGAATATAGTGAAAAGGATTCAGGTTGGGCAATCCAAGAAGTTTTACACTTGAAGGTAAATATAAACAATCATGATCCGCTTAAAGGAGGGTGTTCAACTTTTTTTCCGGTTTCGGACTTTATAGCAAAAAAACGAGTTGTGGTAAATGTAATAAATAACGACCAACATTGCATTCTTTGGACCTTGGTTTCCGCTTTATATCCTGCTAAACAAAATAGTCAGAAAATATCTAGCTATCCACATTTTGATACAGTATTACGCTACAATTCAATTCAGTTTCCAAGCGCATTAAAAGACATAAAAAAAATTTAGAAGCTTAACAATCTCGCAATTAACCTATATTGTATAGAAAATACTAAAATACTGCCATTTTGTTTAAGTGAAAATTTTAAAAAAATAGAACCTATTAATCTGTTAGTTTTAAATAATGATTCCTTACAATATTCTCGTCCGATAAATGCTAATGAGAATCACTTTCATTTTACTTGGATTAAGAAAATGTCAAAATTATTTGCAAAACAGTTGTCTTCACATCACCATAAAAATATTTTTTGTTATAGATGTTTAAATAATTTTAGTACAGCAGCATTACTTAAGCATCATTCGAATTATTGCGAAAAACAGAATACTTGCTCAATAAGATTACCCAAAGAATCCGAAAAGTATCTAACATTTAAACATTTCCACTACCAAGAAAAAGTATAATTTGTAGTTTATGCGGATCTCGAATGTATATTAGAACCATGCAATGAGCCGGAGGTAATATTAAACACAGCCCGTTACCATAGGCATATACCCTTTAGTGTAGCGTACTATTTGAAATGCTCGTATGATAATAAATATTCCAAATCAATTGTATCGCGGAAAAGATTGTATAGAATGGTTTGTTGCTCAATTGAAACTGATTTCAGAAACGACGAATAAAATTTTCTGTAACCCAAAACCTATGAATCCTTTAACAGAAGAACAAAAATCTGCATTTAAATTTGCCCTTTACTGTCACATTTGCAATAAACCTTTTAGTATAGATGATATTAGAGTTCGCGATCACTGACACTTTACAGGTGAATTTCGAGGAGCGGCTCATCAAGATTGCAACATCAATTATCATAATTCTTATATGATACCAGTAGTTTTTCATAACTTATCAGGCTACGATTCGTATTTCATTATTAAAAAAATCTCGTTAGAAATTTCAGGTTCGTTAAGCATTCTACCAATAAATAAAGAAAAATACATATCTTTTACAAAATATGTAAAAGGTATGAAAGTTAGTTTTAGATTTATCGGTTCATTCAGGTTTATGGCATCTAGCATCGAAAAATTAGCTTACTACTTAGATGATAATAAAAAATCTATCACCAGGGAAAATTGTAACACTGATAATGGGTTTCGGTTACTTACGCGTAAAGGCATATTTCCCTAAGATTACATTAACTCTTGGGATAGGCTCAATGAAACCGATTTACCCTGTAAAACAGCATTCTTTAATCGTTGGCGCAATGAAGAAATCTCAGATGAAGACTACAATCATGCTAAACACGTTTGGCAAACATTTAATATAAAAACACTAGAGGACTATTCAGATCTATATTTAAAAACAGATGTACTGCTCTTGACTGACATATTTGAAAACTTTAGAAAAACTTGCATGTTCACGTATAAGTTAGATCCACTTCACTACTTTACGGCTCCTGGTTTAGCTTTAGATGCAATGTTAAAAACGACAAACGTTAAACTCGAATTGCTTACTGATATTAAAAAAATAATGTTTTTAGAACGGGGAATTCGCGGTGGTGTTTCTCAATGTTCGAATAGATATGCCAAAGCAAATAACAAATATATGAATGCAGATTATGATCCAAATTTCGATTCTAAATATTTAATGTATTTTGATGTTAATAATTTATATGGGGCTGCAATGTTCGAATATCTTCCATATGGAGAATTTGAATTTTTAGATGGCACCAATCCAGATATAGTACGTCTAGACATACTTAATATTCCCGATGATTCTGATGTAGGATATATTTTTGAAAGCGATTTACACTACCCAGTATCTTTATATGAAATTCACAGTGACTTACCTTTGGCGCTTGAACATATGATACCACCAGTACCTTCTAATAAATCAAACTTAAAAAAATTACTTACAACTTTATATCCAAAACTCAACTATATTATTCACTACAAGAATTTAAAAATGTATTTAAGCTACGGTTTAGAATTGAAAAAGATTCGTAAGGTTCTTAGGTTTAAACAAGCCCCTTGGTTAAAAGAATACATTGATTTGAATACGAAATTATGACAACAGTCAAAAAACAGTTTCGATATATGCTTTTATAAAAATATGATAAATTTAGTTTATGGAAAAATGATGGAAAACGTATGGAAATGGAAAGATGCGAAATTAGTGACCGAATGGGAAGGACGGTTTGGAGCTCGTAGTTACATAACGAAATCTAATTTTCACAGTTGCACTGTGTTAGACAAAGATCTGGTCTTAATAGAAATGAATAAATTAGAGGTTTATTTAAACAAACCCATTTATGTAGGTTTCTCTATTCTAGATATTTCAAAAACCTATTTATATGAATTTCACTATATATATATAAATAAAATCGCAATTTGCTAACAAAGCAAAGCTGCAGTACACAGATACGGATAGTTTGATATACGCGTTTAGCGTTGAAGATATTTACTCTTATATCAAACAAGATATTCATAGATTTGAAACTTCCGATTACGACCCTTATAACAAATATCATATCCCATTATCAAATAAAAAGGTTCCTGGTATTATGAAAGATGAAAACAATGGTGATATCATGCTAGAGTTTGTAGGGCTTAGATCTAAAATGTACACTTACAGAGTTCAGGATAGGATAATAAAATAGTCAAAGGGATCTTTCTTAGCAAGTATTAAGCAAATTTCTTTTGATGATTATAAGAATGCTTTGTTTTATAAACAGACTGTACAAAAACAGCAATGCTTAATTAGATCAGTCAAACATGATGTTTGTACTATTAAACAAAACAAAATTGTTCTTAATCCAAGTGATGATAAAAGAATTCTTAGTACCTCAACCACTGATACTAAACCTTGGGGGTATAACTATACACTCAGAAATGACTTTGTAAAGCTTCAACCACTGGCTCAAATAAAGAATGCAATTTATTTTATCCTGATTAACATATAATATTTTTTTAGTTATAAAAACTTCAGTGTTATGTTTATACCTGCACAAGTACACCGTTTTTCTTTTTGGATGTGTCTAAAAATAGGATACCTTTCAATCTGTCCGAGTTGAACTATATTAGTATAAATGTATTGTAGAGAAAAAAATAGTAGTAGTAACCGTACTGTTTAAAAAATCCAGTTAGTTTATTTGAAAAATGTATAACAAAACTTTTATTTAAATTTGACAATGTTTATGACTGTTTACTAAATCACTTAGTAATTCCAACATGTAAAAAAAATATTTAAGCAAAAATTATTATTATAACCCATTAACATGTAAAATAATAATAAATAGACTGTGATTGCTAAATGATTTATTGTTTTTTTTCTTTATTCATAATTTGTAAAATTACAGTAATAATAAAGTAATTATAATATTCTTATGCTGTTTGAGAGTGGATTGTATTTGACTATCTTATCATGAAGTATAAGGCAATGACAAGATGTATTTGGCAAATCGTTTCTGCTAGTTTCAAATTCTAATCTAATATCGACAGTACCAGATTTTAACGCTTCGTTTTGTCTAGAACAATCTATGACTACTAATGGTGCAATACTTCGTAAATCTTCAGGATTAAAAAGTGGTTCATTTTCCTTTTCGTAGTATGATTGCTCTAACTGGGCATACATCTCATATAACAACGCAGTCTGTTTATTCTCGAACTTCAAATTTAAGTTATCGTACGGGAAAATTTCTGAATTTAAATAGAGTTTCATGTTGGTTAAATAGCAATGATCAAAACGACTGTAGTTGTTCATGTATCTATTTTTTCGGTTGGTTTAGAAACCAACAATCACAAATCTTGGTTTTTCTAATTGTGTTGTTGTTTTAATGTTCCATGTATGACGTTGCGTTTCTTGTAGAAGTTGATATTCATGCAACTCCCATCCTCTAAACGGAATATGCAAATCCTGATTTTGGGCAACGCATTCTATTAAATTAATTCGTTGAGTATCATCAACGGCTACAAGAGGCATTTTCCATAAAACTTTGTTTAAAACAATTTTTATTTCCTCATCGGGTGTAGGATTAACTATAGCATTAATATCAAAACTAGAACGTAGTAAAACTAACTCATGACGGAGGTTTAAAATAATTTTTTTAAAATCTTCGCATAATCCGAGAACCATTGAAAGGTTTATTGCAACGTTAAAATTCCCATTGGCATCAACTATTTGCGAATTATCCATAGGAAACCACCCAGCGTTTTGTAAATGTTTACTTTGATTGCTATTATATAAAACATATCCCTTCATTATAGACGTTAATCCAGGATTCCGCACACGATCTACAACGACACCACCAATCTCATATCTAATTTCATCAAAAAGCAGCAAAACCCCATTATTTACCAACTTTGCTGTCTGAGACGGCGTTCCATCTGTTTTAATTAATTTGCCTTCCATGTATAGCATGCTCTTTGATGGCACGGTGTATATATCTTGTTGTTGTATAGGAATTCGAATTTCATCATTATTATTTAAAGATGTGTTAGCATAAGGTTGATGAGTATGTTTTTCAATATTAACAATTGCATTGTCGAAGTAAACTTTTTCACGCACGTTCAGTATTTCACTATTCATTTTACTTTTTAATTAAATAAATGCAGTCCTAACGACTGTAGAAACTGCCGGTTTTGTATTGTTAACGGTCTTGAAACAATCAATCGAGTGTCGATTGCTTTGAAATTTCCAGCATTTATAGCAATTCTTGACATGTTGCGTGCATTATACTTAATACCCATGGTTATTGCAGATTTTTTTTAAATGCAATCTTACAGTTAGCAGTTCTCCTCTGAAATTAACTAAATTTCCATCTTGATGTAACACTTTAACTGTTATTTCATTTATTATACGTGACCTGATTGGTAGATATACAATCGTAGATGGGCACTCGATAATTTTAAAACCTACAGGTACTTGAGAAAAAAATTCATGTATTACATGGGCTGGTTTACAACTTAAATAGGATCCACTTGCAATATTACAATCGATTAAAACTGCATTGACTTTACAAATGTTGATCGCGTAGTCTGCTTGATGTGTGGCATATGCTAGCAATTTTCGTGGATTGAAACCGAGTAGAGAACCAATTGAATCCTTTTTGGTAAAATCCACATCTTCACTACATTTAATACTACATTTAAGTGTATTATTGTCAGCTGTAATTTCTATATACACTGGTGTCTTTCTAGCGCTTCGTGATTGTTCCATACGATCACGCCAACTTTTATCCCCTAAAGCTTTTTGAAGATATTTATTAATTTCTCTAATCTCATAAGCACCTTCAGGTATTTCTATGAATTCTCCGTTAGATCCATAATAAAATTTATTATTTATTCCTTTTTCAATGTTTAGAATTGTGTTTATAAGACTCAAAATTTGTTAATCCTAATACGTACTCCGAATCATTATCCAAGTTTCATCATCATTAGGTCTTCAGTCCTAGAACTGGTTAGACCCGTACCATCATTGTTTCCTATTCTGAACTAACCTACAGATTTCCCAGAAATTTGCACAGTTTGCGTCTATAACTATCTCATCTAGGTCTACATCTACCTCTTTTTTCCTATCTCTGCTTGTAATATATCCCATACTATTCCCCAAAATGCCTTAGAACGTATTCCGCCCTTCTATTTCTCTTTTTCCCCAGATATCCTTGTTCTCCTACTATTTCTATAACTTATTTGTTATTATCTCTGTGTGTCTATGCTTTCGTCCTCATACATCTGAAGCACAGCATTTCAAAAGGCTGCTACCGTTTTTCTGTCTGCGTTTCAGACTGCCCGTATTTCATAGACATACTGTGGTTTGCTCCAGACATATGCTTTCAACAATTTTCTTCTTGTTCTATGTTTGTTGCCTTTCCTCATAGGCGCTGTTCTTTCTTGTTAGATGCAGTTCGATCACCTTCTATCGTTTTACAGTTATACGCCCTATTTCTCCGACCTTTAGTGGTTGGGAAGGGAGGTAAGCAACCTGTGGCTGCCAAGTTCCCCCAACACTTAACCATTTAACGATTTAATATATTTTCCAATTTATCTCTTCGCACAGCCAACATTAGTTGGAGAAATTCGCAACCAACAACTAGTTGTTTTAATCATCAGATTTATCTGCGCTTATTTTTTCGTCATTAGGTTTTCCGTCTCAAAACTGGTTGGACACGTGCCTGCACTTATTTATATTCTGAGCTAGCCTACATAGTTCCCTGAAATTCTTACACAGCATGTGTATAAAGCTCGTTCCCCTTCTATTATTTTCTAATTTTATGCCCTATTTTACCGAGATTCAGCGAAGGAGGTTAAGCAACCTGTGGCTACCAAGATCCCCCAACACTTAGACATTTGCCGAAATAATGGTTTTCCAGTAAATCCTTTCACACACTTAGCATTATTCGAGAATATTGCCCAACCAATTCTTGTAGTTACTTATAATAATCATCATGTTTAAGCACAGTTATCTTTTCGTCATTAGTTTATCCATCTTGGGATTGGTTGGATGCATACCTCCATTGATTTCTATTCTGGGCTAGCCTACACATCTCCCTGAAACCCCTACAGCCTACATCTTTTACTATCTGTGTGCAGTAGTCTAACCTAGGTCTGCCTCTTCTTCTGTTTTTTCCTATCTTTGCTTCTAATATATTCCGCACTATTCCCTCATGCCGTAGTATGTGGCCTATCATTCTATCTCTCCTATTTTTTACCGTTTTCCACATATTTCTTTCTTCCCCTACCATTTTTAATACCTCTTCGTTCTTAACTTTGTCTGTCCATGATATCTTCATCATACGTCTGTAGCACCACATTTCAAAGGCTTCTACCTTTTTTTTGTCCGCTTCTCCTACTGTCCAGGCTTCACATCCGTACAGTGCTGTGCTCCACACATATGTTTTAAGCAATCTTTTCCTTGTTTCTATGTTTGTGGTCTTTGAGCACAGTAGTTGCTTTTTCTTGTTAAATGTAGCACGACCTTGTGCTAATCTTTGTTTTATATCTTTTGTGATTTTTCCATTTTGCGTTATTTGGCTTCCTAGGTAGCAGAAATCCTTAACCTCTTGTAAGTTCGTGTTACATACTTGTATTCTTGTTTTTGATTTATTTTCCCCACCTTTACATACTAAAACTTTAGTTTTAGTTTTGTTAATTTTTATACCGTATCTCTCTGTTAGAACCGTTTCCATTTCATTAAGAGCAGCTTCTAACTCTTCCTTGCTAGACGCTAATACCGCTATATCATCTGCAAATCTAAGCATATCAATTTTTTGTCCCTGCATAGTAATTCCAAATGTCTTCCTGCATTTGACAGTATTTATTGCCTCTTCTATGTACAAGTTAAAAATCAATGGGGATAGGGCACATCCCTGTCTCACTCCTTTCCTAATGTTTACTTCTCTACGTTCCTGCTCTAATTCTATTACTGCTGTTTGCTCTTTGTATAAGCTATGTACTATTCGTCTATTCCTATAACTCATTCCAATCTTTTTGAGTATTTCGAACATTTTTTTCCATTTTACATTGTCGAATGCTTTTTCCAGATCTACAAACCCTATATACACGCTTTCCCTTTTTTCTATTTCTTTCCTCATTATCACTCTCAGAGCTAAAATAGCCTCCCATGTTACCCTGTTTCGCCTAAACCCAAATTGATCTTCTCCTAGTATTTCTTCCGCCCGTTTTTCCATTCGTCTTTGCACAATTTTAGTTAATATTTTTGACACGTGTGCTGTCAAACTTATTGTTCGAAAATTTTCACATCTATCCGCGCCTTTCTTTCTTGGTATAGTTACTATGATGCTACGTTTGAAATCTTTGGGTATCTTGCCTGTCTCATACATATAGCTTACAAGTTGGAAGAGACGTTCTGTTACTGCTTGTCCAGCTGCTTTTAGAGTTTCTGCTTGCACCTTATCTGTACCCGGAGCCTTACCATTTTTCAGACTCTTTAATGCTAATTCAAACTCGTCTCGAAGTATAGGATATCCCAAGTCATCATTTTCAATGTCTGATTCCTGTTCTAATGCAGTTAGTTCCTCTCCTGCATATAAATTCCTTATATATTCTTGCCATCTACCCACTTTCTCTACGTTTTCAATGATGACGTTTCCTTGTGCGTCCCTTATATTTTTGCTATACGGTTTTATATCCCTAAAATTCATTCTAATTAATTTGTATGCTTCGTCTGTCTTTCCTATTTCCATCTTTGTTTGTACCTCTTTGCACTTTTCATCAATCCATTGTTCTTTAGCTTTCCTGCATTTTCGAATAATTTCCCATTTTATGGTTTTGTATCTCTGTTTTCCTGTTTCGTCAGATTTATTTTTGTATTTTCGTCTTTCTTCTATTAAATTCAGGATATCCTTTGTTATCCATGGTTTCTTATTTTCTTTTTGTGTATACCCCAGAATATCTGTGGCCGCCATGTCTAGGCTGGATTTAATGTTATTCCATTCTGTTTCTACTTCCTTAGTATCAGATATTTTCCCGATAATTATTCAGCAATTCATTTGACTTTTTTTCGAATCTTTCTTGAATATCTTTATCTTTTAGTTTCTCTAAGTCCAAGTGCCCTTTCCGTTCCTTTTTTTTAGATTTTTAAATTTAAGTGCGGCCTTCATAATTACGATGTTGTGGTCAGTATCTATATCTGCTTCTGGGTAGCTTCTACAGTCTTTTACTTGACTCCTAAACCGTTGTCTAACAAGAATGTAATCTATTTGATATCTTCCTATATCTCCTGGCATCTTCCACGTATATCGCCTTCTAACATGATGTTGAAATAATGTGTTTGCGATGATTAAATTGTTCTTGTCGCAAAATTCTACCAGCCTATTTCCCCTGTCGTTTCTCGTGCCTAAACCAAATAAACCTACTACCGCTCCTTCCCTACCCTCACCTACCACGGCATTAAAATCCCCCGTAATTATTAAATTTTCATGTCTTTTTACGTATCTTAATATGTCTTCAATATCTTTGTAGATGGTTTCTACCTCTTCGTCACTGTAACTAGAGGTGGGCATATATACTTGTATTATTACTGTGTTTACCGGTTTAGATTCTAATCTAACCATGAGTACTCTTTCGTTCTTTTGTAAGTAATTTTCTACACAGTATCCTATCTTTTTCCGCATAACTATCCTCACACCAAAATTTCCTTCCCCTGCTCATGTATCTGAAGTCTCCACTCTAAAAATCCCCCGCCTCTGGCAACCGAACTTCGTTGATCCCTACTATGTCTAGTGATAACCTATTCATTTCGATTTTTAAGTTCTCTAGCTTACCTACTTGCTTCATACTTCTAACATTCCACGCTCCGACTCGCAGAATGTTTCCGACTCTTATTTTTACCTTTCTAATCGCATCCTCCGAAGTAGTCCCCTCCCGGAGATTCGAATGGGGGACTATTTTACCTCCGGAATCTTTTACCCCAGAGAATGCCATCATGTTTATTACAATTTAAGTACGTTGTGTACTTGGGAGATACTGTGGTGGTTTCCCGTTGCCTTCCATATCGCGGTAGTGTGTCTTAGACTCCCATACCGACCCCTATGGTCTCTGCCAATCTAAGTACCGAAAGAGCCGCTGCCCTCTTTCGGGGACCTGTCTTAGTCTGGTTCCTTACTAACGACCCTACTACTTTGGTTGGACCTGTAGTTTGGCTTTTTAGCTCATTAGAACACGCAAGCCATTTCACCTGTTCCAGTAATTTAGAACTTCGGCAAGGTGCAAGTCCATTCGAAATGGTATCCAAGTTTATAGGCAGATTAAAGTTGCTTGTTAAAACTGAAGTGTTTCCCGTTAGAGTAAAAGTGTACGACATGACAACTTCATACGCAGTTCTATGTACTACTTAGAAATTGTAAGCATAAATGTCCGCAAAACACAGTACAGTACGATTGTTCTTGGTTAATGTTATAAAGAATTTTACATTTACCCCCGCTATTCAAATAACTTATCAACTCTGTTGGCGGTCGCAGGTTTCCGTAGCAGTCATAGTAAATAGCGCTACTACCGTACTTTTTATAAGAGGTCCAATGCGTACTTAAACCTTCTATTCCATCTAAATTAATTATTTCACATTCTTTTAAATTAACTTTCTTGGGAAGATTGTTTCTCATGAACACTCCACGGAAATATGGTACTTATAATTGCTTAACAAACTCTATTAACGCTACATTGTTTAGTGCTTGATTAGGTAAAATCAAGTTGCGGTCCTTTGAGGTTTTGCAGGGGCTAAAAAAAGACCAAAACCTTTTTTATAATGGTTGATGTACATGCCGTTTCCGACTGCAATGTCCTCCATTGCCTTGTTATGACGTTGTTTTTCCGCTAGTTGTTCCTTAGCTATTTTAGTATCTGAAACTGCTTTTGCAACAGCAGCTGCACCTCCAGTAAGAGTACCAAGGGCGCTTAGGCCTGCAAAAATTGGTATTAGTGGTAGAAAACCTCCTGTTTTAGGAATTGATATAATACGAGCTGATTTAGTATGCTTCTTTTGTTTTGCTGTATTGGCGGCCTTAATTGCTATGTTGATTGCATCCATAATATTAGATCCTTTAGCCTTTTTTAAAGCTGTACGTGCTTGTTCGATAATACTTTTAATACCTAGCGTACTTCTTATTTTACGTTTCTTTATCAGTTTTTTTATTTTATTGATATTTTTGTTCTCAGTGATGCACAGGCACCCATACCAAGTTTTACTTTAGCTTTCATTGCGGTAGCTACTCCAAATGCTGCTACTTTTTCACCTAAAGACGAGTCACCAGAATTTAGTCTTTCTGTAGCTAACTGAGCTAACTTCGAATCTGCTTGATGGCGGTTAGATAGATCTTTTTCTTTGGAGTATGCAATATCGTGCTCCTTACAAGCCTCGTCTAACTTGTTTATTCCCTTGTCTCCCCGAGCTAACCGTTTGATTAGTTTTGTACCCGGACCGCAAAATTTGTAACCCGGAATATGCGCTTCAAATGGTAAATTGTTAATTACAGTATTTAACAGTCCGTTCCCAGTAGTTTTAGAATTATTATAGGTAATCATTAGCCGACAACTGCCCTCTCAAGCTGTGCAGTAAGTAAATAAAATATTGTAAATTAATGATTCTTTATATACTCGCCGTTTCTTATATATAATTCCACTTTTTTTACAATCGAATTTAGTACTTGCAAACATACGTGTTGTGAAACAATCAACATCTTTAACCATAAACAATAATGACATTGACGTGCAATCCTTAGCTAAAAAAAACATAGCGTTCTTCTGCCTTCATCTATTCGATATTCGATGTCTAGTTGTTGGTCCATCAAATTGCGGTAAAACCAACGTTATGATTGGGTTGATAGAACATCCTAATGGTTTAAAATTTGAAAATGTATGTTTATTCTAAATCATTTTATCAACCAAAGTATCAATACCTTGAAAGTCTACTGCGACCAATAAAAGGGATCAAATATTACACATTTTCCAGTTCTGATAATATTATATCACCATCTGATGTTCGAAATAATTCTATATTTGTTTTTGATGATGTAGCTTGCGATAAACAAGGTATAATTAGGGAATACTTTAGTATGGGGCGTCATAAGCAAGTAGACAGTTTTTACCTTTGTCAAAGTTATACTCGTATACCTAAGCACTTACTACGTGATAATGCTAATCTTTTAGTTTTATTTAAACAAGATGATTTAAACTTAAAACACATATATGACGATCACATTAATACTGACATGAAGTATGATAAATTCCGTGAAATATGTGGTGCTTGTTGGCAAGACAAATACGGTTTCTTAGTTGTAGACAAAGATAGTGATCCAGGTCAAGGAAGGTACCGAATAGGTTTTGATCACTTTATACATATTTAAACCTTGAGAGGCACAAGTATCGTTAGTATCGAAAAATTTTTTTTATTACAATAAACCTTTTACGCAATGAACAAGGAGGCGATAAAACTTAAAAGAATTTTAATTAAGAAAAGAAACATTGTAAAAAACAAATTGTGTCACTTAAAAGATAATGAAGTCGTCCAAGTGGAATCAATCTTACCCATAACATAACGATTAGAAACTATTGCTAATAAACTGGATGGGGAAAGTGTGGTAAAGAAAGAAAAATTTAAAGAAGAAGAAGAACAGCCTCATAGCAGTGTAAAAAAAATTAAACCTAAATTGCTAGAAAGGAACGTTGACTATATTGATTCGCCGGTTATTGCTCAGCATATACCGAATATAAAAAATGATGCCATAGAGGAAGATGATGATGATGATGTTGAGAATGAATACGAAGCAGAAGTTAATCGAAATGCTCAAGAAGCCCAGGAATATATACAAAGCTTTGCCGATTCACCTGGTATGACACATTATCTCGAACAGCTACATCCGCTACCTCGAGAATATATTTACAATATGTTTAAAGATGTTAAGAACGAATTTGATCATAAATATGGTATTAGGTTTAACCCTGATTCAAATGGTCTTATGATAGGCAATTCGAATTTCGCGTTGGATGATGAAAATGTTCTAATAAATGATTTGAAATATAAAGGTACTCCTGGATTATACGAACTACTGTTTAAAAAAATATCCTGTGGGGTACAGATCGCAAGATCTAAAGTCGTACCTTGATATTGTGAAAAGAACAAATGCTAATAGAAGATATTATTCTGAAACAGAACAAATTCAAGGTAATAATTCATATAAATACAAAAATATAATATCTACATTAAACATACTTCCCCAAACACCCCGTAGACCTAGAACATTACCCTATAGAAAGCGTCTTGGAGACGGTATGAGAATGGAAGTATCAAATAACGCCATAGATTATTTATATTGGAATGATCCCAATGAACTTGTTGATAGATTACGGCTTTTAGTTTTATCTCAGACTGCTGGACACACAGGTCACGGCAACGAAATAAATTCAATCATTGAAGAATTGCGTGAGGCGAAAGTGATTAGATGATATTACAATTGATAAATTTGGAAGGCACTTACATAACCGTAAAATAGATATAAGTGAACAGGAATATGAAAACAAAAATGAAGGTTTTGAAACCTTGATTGAGTACAAGTTACATATGCTACATTACACGCTAGTAGCAACGTTTTACTCTAGTACATTCCTCGACGGTGACAAGACATTGCTTACTTTCAACATTAAACATAATTATGAATTTCCTTATGAGAAAGCAGTCATTGAGAATATTAAAGGATACCCGCAAGACATTGAAATTCTTATAAACGAAAAAAGTTATGTAATTGCACAGTTACAAGGATTTTTGCTTAAACGTATGGATATAATCAGCTTTCCTGACAGCGGTGCTATTATAAACAATACCACAATGTTTTTTAATTTTATATTAAAAGTTCCTTTCAAAGCAAGTGGAGCCCTCGACATTCAAACGTAGAAGTATTTATTAATTGTATTTAATAAATCCTGATTAGAAAAAAGTATTATGATAGTTGCTCAATCAAAAGTGAAAGAGGATATAGTAAATGAACTTCATGAACCAGCAAGAATAAATTTCAAAAGACGCAAAGTGATAGTAAAAGGTTTAAATGACCTTCATCAGACCGATTTGATTCAAATGCTACCATATTTGCAAACAAACAAAGGATTTAAATACATTTTAGTAGTTATTGATTGTTTCTCCAAATACGTATGGGCTGTACCACTTAAAAGTAAGACTGGTATTGATATTACTACTGCAATGAAAACAATTTTAAATAAATTTAAAAATCCACCAAGAAATTTGCAGTCTGATTTTAGTAAAAAATATTATAACAAACACTTTCAATCCTTAATGCAGACATATGGCATAAACCATTATAATGTTTTTTCTACAAAGAAAGCATGCATTGTTGAACGTGTAATTAGAACTTTAAAGGGAAAAATGTGGCGCTTGTTTAACCTGAATGGTTCTTACAATTGGATAATAAATTTAAGCCTAATTGTAAAACAATACAACAATACAGTTCACAATACTATCGGAGCCAAACCTGTAAAAGTTGATAAATCAAATGAAAAAACTATTCATAAATCATCATTTACCCACATCAAACTTGCAACCAAAATACCAAAATATTCAATTAAAGACAGTGTGAGGATTAGTAAACACATGGAAGCATTTACGAAAAGTTACACACCAAACTGGTCAAATGAAATTTTTAAGATTAAAAAGGTAAACGTAACCAATCCGACAACATATATATTAGAAATCAAGACGAGAAAAAAATCAAAGGTGCATTTTATGAAATGGAGTTGCAAAAGGTTAAACATCCAGGAATTTACCTTGTAGAAAAAGTCCTAAGAAAGAGTGGAAATAAAGTCTTTGTAAAATGGTTAGGCTTCTCTAACGTACACAATAGCTGAATCGATAAAAATAATGTTTGCTAGAAGTTGTTATAATAATAATAGTTAATAAGGCTAACATTGTAAAATTATATTAAAATAAATAATTCAGACACAATCTTTCTATTGTTTTTTATTATTATCAAACCATTCTTTTAATAAAAAGGTATTTTGTTTTGCGCATTGCAGATTATTATTGCTGTGTCTACAACAATGGATGTTATATGTTAAACAATTGTTGATTTTTAACTCCGATAGCTTAGGACAACCTAGTGCAAGCATATCTGTTACAACGTTTTGCATTAGATAGGTTTCAATCAATTTCTTCTTTTCTAGACCCTTCACAAATACTTCTTCACCGGGTCGGATAATTTGCTTCAAATAAAGCGCTATATATGATGACACCATTCCAGCCGTTGAAGATTCATCCCAAGAAAGACCATAAATATTCCTTGTCACCCAGTCGTTATGTTTTATATGATCTTGACTCAAACAACTAGACTGCATTGGCAGTTTAAAAATTTGATGCCAAACATCACCTAACAACAAGTCCAAAACCGCAATTTCTTTGCACACAAACTCGTTTTTCTTGTATTTAAATCCCTGAATATCAATTATATACAAGTTTGTATATGTAGGTATGTAAATATATGCAGTAAACTTCGACTAATTAAATTGATATTAGGTGCAATCTTCTTATATAGCAGATTACCACCATCTGCGTACTTTGCCAACCCACTTTTCAACCTATCACAAGAGTGAACACACATTTTGAATTGAAACCGGCCCATGTGTATTTGCAGTCTCTAAACATAAATAAAAAACATAAATCAGAATCCACTTTAATTAAACACAATTGACTTGAATGCGATATTTTGCATCTGGCATACTTTATAACTTCTCGCTAGAAAACCGAATTCAAAACAGCTACACACATTTTTTCTGCACTTACATTTTTCAACATACGTGTGTGTGGTTTGAAGTATGTTCCATTGAAAGTAATATAAAGCCAGTCTGACTTCAAAACGTGCCCACAAGTATTTTACATTGAAAGTATATAAGGCCGGTCTAAATTAAAAACGGTGCACGTGTAACTTCTCGCTAGAAAACCTAATTCAAAACAGCTACACATTTTTTTCTGCACTTATATTTTTCAACATATTTGTATTTTGAAGTATGTTCCATTGAAAGTAATATAAAGCCGGTCTGACTTCAAAACGTGCGCACAAGTATTTTACATTGAAAGTATACAAGGCCGGTCTTAATTCATGTTTTTACAACTATTTTACATTGAAAGTATATAAGGCCGGTCCTAATTCAAGACGGTGCACGTGTATTTTACATATGTAAAATACGTGTAAGCACGTTTTGAATTAGGACCAGCCTTACCCCACTACTTTTACCTGATGCTGGTTATTGCCATACCAGCTCTCGACCTGCATTTTGTTACTGGCACCCCATTTATCAAAAATCGCGGTTTTGGCTATCGCTTAACATTGTTCTTGTTGTTCCAAACATTGTTCCAAAAGGACAATTCCGTATCTACACGATTCTTCAAAAAAACGGAAAAACATTTTTTGACAAACAAGACTGCCGGGCCAAGAGTAAACATATGTTTTCCTTCCTGCTCCAATGGACAAATTTTTGTTCCGAGCTGTTCTAAGCCTAAACAATATAGTTCTGCAGTATGAATCTCCTATCACCAGCGGTTCTCCCAAAAACACACCGGTGCGTGAAATAGCACTTCACGTATAAATATTGATGTGTGAAGTGGAACTTTATACACGGGAGTAGAAAAACTGCTTTAAAATACATTACACCAAAATCTTGGCAAATGTAAGACTTATTTTATTATTATTATTATTAAATACTATTAATATTGTAGCGGGCTACTACTACCGCGTTTCAATAATTTAAAACAAGTAGTAATAAAAGTCTTTATTACTCACTGTTCACAAGTCTAATCAACAGTATATGCCTTATTTATAGATGTTTTCAGTCCAATTAACAATGAAGCACTATCACACTAATGAATTCACAAGCACTAATATCTTCTTAACTAAATTCTTAACCATAGGTCTATTAACAACACTAATACTACTATAATTTATTTATTACACTTTCGTCTATTTATGTACAGCTGTCGGTACAATATACACTTTCACATAATACAAATTAATGTTTACTCTTGGACTTCCAAAAGCTTAACTATTTAACTTTACACGATATAATTTATAATCGACATTCTAATATAGACTAAACTCTTACATTTACCAGCGGTCTTATATATACCCTGAATTAAAATAGATGATTCATTTTCTGGAATGTGCTCGAACATCCTCGGTTCCTGGAGAATATATAGTGCTTACGGCGCTTGTGTGTTTGACGGGTTGCCTAATAGTAGCTCGTAACACTGCTCTCTCTTTAAAACCGTTACGTCTCGTAACTGTAAATACATTTTGACGCCAATTCGATGACTGATGACGGTATCGGCAGCTATCCCCTCTGGTGCATCAACCGCGTCGTTGGAAATAACAGTCAACACTCTTTTCTAGTTCTTGGTAGGCAACCGGTTGATAGCAACAAACAAGGACCTGGCCGTTGGTTCCCTGGAAAATTACTTCTAGCATTGTAATAAAAATTTTTTTTCTTAACTGCGTTTTTATTAAATTTATTTATTCTCGTGACTATCAGCTAATAACTTACACTTTTAAATTTCCTAAACCCTAACCTGATATCACAAGGTCGAGAATTTTTTATTATTAATGCAAGCCCAAGGTAAAGTTGGATGGAAAATGGCTTGAGAAAAAGAAAAACTCTTAAGACATAAACGGCTAGTCGAATGTTAGCTCTGGGTAGATCATGAGCTTGGGTCATGGGTTGTCAAAAGACCAAAAATATATTTAATGAGCGCCACCGTATTTTTCAATACAATAACCACCAAAATTTAACTGTGCTTGTATTAGGGGAATGCGGAAACCTTATGTCAACACCACTAACATAGCCATAAAACCTGAATTTCACTCTTTTAAACACACTTACCAAAGCCATAAACACCAGATGTCATACGGATGTCTCGGCTTGACCTGTGAACAAACAAAGGTACAACATGGACACCATTTGTGTCCTCAAAAATATTTGCCAAAAATAAAATAATAGAATTTAAGTTTCTAAAATATACACCCAGGGTACTTGTTTTCATTACACACAATTTCTGATCAGGGATGACTTGTAATTTTTACTTGAATTTTAAATAATAAAAAGTCATGCAAAAACAAAATAGATTCTATTTGAATAAATTTCTGGATTCATGTTACTATAATATTTTCAATTCGTATTTCTATAATATTTTCAATTAATAATTTTTATGGAACAGAAATATACTAATAAAGAATTGTATTCAATAATATAAATATCTCTGAATGGATCTTTCTAAAAAATTTAAATGTAAGGATTTGAGTTTTCTTAATTATTCATATTACATATTTTCTTCAAGCCATAGAAGTACTTCTTCGACCTTCACAATGAAATTTAATTACCTAAGTGCTGATAAACTAGCATCGATCTACCTAAAGTTACTTTTACTTAACAGTTATTACGCGAATTCCACATGTACACTAAAAATCAAAGTTTATGACCTCAAAATATTTGAACATATTTTAAATTAAAGTAAGATGACATGTGAGGTCTAAATAAGACAACTGAATCTATGTTTTTTTTTATATCTGACATAAAATGTCATTCACAACTTTTTAAATGTAAGCTTTGTGTGCATGTGCAAACATTCTGACAAACAATAGACTTGTTATTTAATTCTTTCTTTCCTTAAACGCTTTTTACGTTACAAAATTTCAATGTACTATTTTCTTATTGCAACTTAATTAATATTCAAAGTGATTAAATTCTAAAGAACACTCACGTGTAGTAATACTGCTCTGATCGAAAGAAATAGGACTTTGACCTCAGCTGTCGGAAATTTTCATAACCATCGATTATCTGCGACGCACAAACAGAAACCATGTGAATACTTACAAAATTATTACTGGAATTACCAAAGCTCTTCTGAATACAACCATTATTTAACAAAACTAACTTTTGCTTAATTTTACATGATATTAAATTTAGTACTCCAACAAATTTTCTAGATCCAAGATTTGCTTATTCGATATTATTTATTTATGATGTTGAATTATATGAAACTGCATAACATGAAATTACCATATACCATATTGTATAAAATTTTATCATATCCAATATTGCACTATAAGGAAAATGTTAAAAAATTTATTTAAATAATTTTATACCAACTGTATTAATGATGAAAAGGGAGCTTCCATCTCCTTAGGCCTGCAGGGATCAACTGAACCGCTCTAGGTAGAACTTATACAAAAACATCCTCACGCTACAGCTGCTAGGTTCAACCTCCAGACACGAAGAATCAATCAATTATCCATCTTTTTTTTCGGACTGTGTTACAGGCCACGTGTTTAGACACGACCATCTTGACTTCACTATCCTGCCGAGCAGCTTATCCGTTCGAACGCTGATAAAGAAGTGAACAAATTGACAACTCGACGAAGCTTAGTAACGAATCTTAGACCATAAAGGTAAAGGAGTCTATATGCTATTATTAATTTTATGTATTAATTTTTTACTGAACGGAAATTTATAAATTATATATTTTATATTATTGCTGATTTATTTTATATTAAAGAACGAAGCGTAACAAGAAAAAAAATACGTTACAGCATATTTCGGACTATTCTCCAATCTAAGCGATCCAGGCCACAGCCTAGCTTAGGCACCGCTAGTGTCGTTACTCCATAACTAGGTCTCTGCTATGAAGAATTTTTGATGACCAGATAGTAAACATAACGATATTTATCCTGAAGAGCCAAAGCTTTTCCAACAGTTGGCCGCTGTTGTACTAATTCATCCACACATCCAAACTTTTTCTTAAAAACAACAGCTATTTCTCTTGACAATTCCAAATCTTAAGCTACGCAATGTGCAAGGGAATACTCTTCTGGTGCTCTAAACAGATCTTGCTGTTTTTTAACAACAACGCCAAATCTCGCCTTAGCGAAACCACCATACGCCGCCATAAAACTTTTAAAATTACATTTGGCTCATAATTAATAACTCGTCGAACACCAATTTCATTATTCCAGCCTTCCTGGTTGTTGCCAGCGTAGGATGTTAAACGGTCAAAGTGTACCACTTTCGGTTTACCACGGGGAGATCTTCTGATCCGGTACACTACGTCATTAATTCTTTTTAACACTCTGTACGGGCCTTCCCATTGTCTTTGTAATTTTGGCGACAATCCACGCTTTCTTTGTAGATTGTACAACCACACTAAATCTCCAGGTTGGTAACCACCTTCTTGTGCTCTCGTGTCATATTGTGATTTCATTCGATCGCTTGCTGCATGGATATTCTTTCGGACGTTTTCGTGAATGCTATTTGATCTTCCACGAAGCTTACTAACATAATCTTCACCTGCGATCTCTTCTCCAGGTTTAAATCCAAACTGAAGATCACATGGTAGCCGCAATTCACGTCCTAACATCACGCAAGTGGGAGAGTATCCTGTGCTGTCATGTACCGAAGATCAGTACGCCATTAGGAACAAATGTAAATATTGGTCTCAGTCCCATCGATGTTTAGAGACAACTTTGGCTAGGTACTTTCCTAACATCCTGTTCATTCTTTCAACCATTCCATCCGATTGGGGATGAAGTGGCGTGGTTCTAGTCTTCCTGATTTCAAGATGCTTGCAGACGTTCTGAAACAACGCTGATTCGAAGTTCCAGCCTTGATCGGAGTGTAATTCCAACGGCAATCCAAAGCAACAATTCACTCACTAGTGCATCTGCAACCGTCTTGACTTCTTGATAAGGTATAGCATACGCCTCCGGCCATTTGGTAAAATAATCCATTGCAACCAAGATGTATTTATTTCCTTTTTCTGATTCAGGAAGCGGACCAGCTATATCAATGGCCACCATCTCTAAAGGTTTCCACACGTTTTACTGTCTCATCGGGGCTTTCCGTTTTGCAACCGGGCCATTTTCAGAGGCACACAACTCACATTTCCGTCACCACTCCTTCACATCTTCTTTGAAGTTCACCCAATAGAATCTTTCTCTCACTCTTTCGAGAGTTCTGTTCACGCCAAAGTGCCCTCCGGAAATACCATCGTGCAAGTGCTGCAACACTTCCGGCACTCTGCTTCTCGGCACTATCACTTGAAGTCGTTTCTCAGTGCCATCTTCACATTCGAGGCGTCGTTTCAAGATTCTATTTTCAATCACCAAGAAGTCCCACTCTGCCCAGTATGCCTTAGGTTCCTACTTGCAATACTAATTGCTTCCCAAGCTGGTCGTTGTCTTCTACTTTTCCACTCAATAATATGTCCCAATTCGGCGTCATTCTCCTGGTCTTCTCGTATTATTTTGAGTTGCCAAGTATCATCGGTTACCGTCATTCTATGAATGACACGTATTTTCTCTTCCATCTTAGAGCGATGATTGCAGTCTACCTGACAAGGTCTCCTTGACAGAGCGTCTGCATTCCGATGGCTAGTTCCTACACGATGTTCTGTGTCAAAGTTATATTCCTGCAGCCGCTCTATCCACCTTGCAACTTGCCCTTCAGGATTTCGAAAATGCATTAACCATTTTAGAGCAGCATGGTCTGCTCTCAACAGGAATTTACGGCCGTATAAGTACTTATAAAAGTGCTGTACGGATTTGACGACGGCCAACAGCTCCCTTCTTGTCACACAATAGTTCCTTTCTGACCGCGACAAGACCTTGCTGAAATACCCAATAACTTTTTCTTGTCCGTCCTGTACTTGAGAAAGAACGCTTCATATAGCTGTGTTGCTGGCATCGGTATCCAACACAAATATCCCCTCCATGCGTGGATAACTCAAAATTGGTGTTGTAACTAGTAGCCGTTTCAGTTGTTCAAATGCACTGTGTCAGTCGTCATTCCAACCATATTTTTGTCCATCAACGGCTTGGCAATGTTCGCAAACCCAAGTATAAAACGTCGGTAATATGTGCACAATCCTAGAAAATTGCGTAGTTGGTGTATATCTGCTGGTGTAGGCCACTCTTGTACCGTTTTTATTTTGTCTGAGTCACCTCTTTCCTGTCTCCAAAACGACATGCCCTAAGTATTTTACCTCTTTTCCAAATAGGTGATACTTCTTGGTGCTCAATGTAAGGTTTGCCCCGCTTAATCTTTGCAATATCTCCCTAGGATCTTGAGGTGTTCTTCAAAAGACCGGCCTAACACTATCACGTCGTCTAGATACACCAGACATGTTTTCCAGGACAGTCTACGCAGTATCGACTCCATCAAATGTTCAAAAGTAGCAGGGGCATTGCAATCCAAATGGCATGAACTTGAACTGCCATAATTCAGTTCCAATTGTAAACGCAGTTTTTTCTTTATCGTTTGGCTCCAAGCCAACCTGCCAGTATCCGCTTTTCAAGTTTAAGGTCGAAAACCATTTAGATCCGGATAGAGTATCTAAGGTGTCATCAATTCTGGGCAAAGGCTAGCTGTCTTTCTTTGTCACATTGTTAAGCCGCCGGTAGTCTACACAAAACCTTGTCGACCCATCCTTTTTCTTGACAAGCACTACCAGAGATGCCCATGGACTATTCGATGGTTCAATACTCCTTGCTCTTCCATGTCGCTGATCATTTGCTCGGCTTCCTTACGTTTTGCCAAAGGAAGCCGTCTGTGGTGTTGTCTTATAGGTTGCGCATCTCCTGTATTGATCTTATGTTGCACAACATTTGTCCTTCCTTTCTCACTATCATCCAGTGCAAACACACCTCGATATCGTCCAACCAGTTGTTTTACCTTGCCCAGTTGGTTGCCGTTTAATCCTTGACACGAAGGTATCAACATATCCAGCAATTTCTGCGAACAACCGTTGGCTGGTTTATCTTTCGTGTCGTCCATACATCGCTTAATATGGCATACTAGAATGCAACTACCCACAATCATGTCTTTCTTCAGGGTCACCGTATGCAAATTAATGTTTAGCACCCTTACTGGTATTATATTTCGAAGCTTTACCAGCGTTCTTCCAATCAGTAATCCCTCCTCACCCATTCCCGATTCAGTTGCTTCCATCATGCATATTTGTCCTTCCCGGAGCGTACCATCCGGGCGCCTTCTCGGGTATTTTTACATCACAAATCATTCGAACTTGCATCGTCTCGTTACTCGTCCCTTGAAATGGAATCTCATCATCATATATCCGAAGCACATTTCTTTTCATGTCTACATGAAACCCATATTCTCTCATGAGAGTCATTCCCAAGATCACTTCTTCTGTAATTTTAGCTACCAACACCCGATGATTAATTAGTTTGTGTCCAATTCCCAACGTAACGGCAGTCTCTCCGTGAGTACAAATTTTCTCACCACTTACCGTTCGAAGACACACCGATGCAGGTAGCACTTTTCCACGACCAACCAAATCTGGTTTCACCATAGTCTTTGTTGCTCCTGTATGCACGAGTATTCAGACAACCCTACCATTAATTCCACCATCGATATAAATGCTGTAGAGACTTCCCATCATCGATGCAACACGGATGATAATCTCCAAGGCACTACGTTGTGCTGTCGATGTTCGCCCCCCTTACGTCGACTTGCTCTAGTTTTCCGGCTGCTCAACCGGTTGTTTTGCTGATTGAGTGCAGCGTCTCTGTATATGACCAACTTCGCCGCAGTTCCAGCAACGCAGACGCCATCTCCGCGTCGCCGTGGATCAATGTAGTAAGCGTAAGACTACGGATCCCAAGGTCCCGGGTTCAAATCCCGACACGGCCGACTGCTTGAAAAATGGCAGGTGAGCATTTTTCACAAAAATTACGCCCTCGTTCGGATGAGAGGTTAAATGGAGGTCCCGTGTGTGAGTGTTGTCACGCACGTTAAAGATCCCTACCTTACCTGGAACGGCAAGGGTTCGGCAAAATTCTAAATTTCCAGGCAACAAAAAACTCGCCTCCTGGCCAATGTAGTATCTACGGGTGGAGCATTGGAAATGTAAATGAACGGTCGTTGTCTTTCCAGCCTTTCCGCCACACGATTGATTATTTCTTCTATGCTGTTCTGCGATTGACCAGGTTTTTCTAAGGCAGATCGAACTTTGTTACTCACCCTGTGTGATGTCTGCTTAGCTGCTTCGAATTCAAGCGCATGGACCATTACATCATCTAACATTTTTGGCCGTGCTAATCTTAGCGCTTGTTGTATTTCGCTCTCTTTATCGCCATCCACAAATGTTTGAACAGCCAGTTGTTCGAGGAAACTATCTGGTGCCGTTGGATATGCCGTAATCATTCTGTTGGTGATCGGTAATGATTTGCAAGATGTTAAGAGCTTCCCCCCGTAGGGCCACTATTAAGGAGATAGCCTTCTCTTTGTAGCACCAACCGTTGGCTATTGCAGCGGCTTCAAATTGTTTAAAATATGTGGGCCAAGGTGTTTTACCATCGAATGTGGGTGGTTTCATTTTAAATTTTGACGGTATTGACTCGCTTTCTTCCATGCTTCTTATTTCTGGGATGTTCTGATTTACAACTTGGTTTACTAATTCAAGTGGCCGCGTTGTTAGTGAAATCACTTGTTCTTGCAGCCTCATCACATCTTCTTCCATTTTTACCAATTTACTGCCCAACTTTTGCTCAACTGTTTTTAACTATTCAGTGAAATCTTCTTTCAATGCAATGGAGCTTTCCATTAATCTTTGTTCTAACGTGGCTGTTTTTCATTCAACTGTTCTTCCAATTTCGCAGCATTTTCACTTAACTTTTCTTCTATTTTCTTAGCATTTTCACTTAGCTTTCCTTTAAAGGTTGATTCCAGTTTAACTGACCTCAGTACGTTTTCATTTAGTGTCACTTCCAGTTTAGCCAACCTCTCCTCCATTTTCACTAAACTTTTCTTTTATTTCGCAGCATTTTCACTTAACTTTTCTGCTATACCGAATTTAAAATCCTTAAGGAAATTCATTAAAGTTTCTGCGTCCATTTTACTTTGACTTCTTGTAACAGGCATATTAAACTACTTAAATGTCTTTTAATTTAATCACTATATATACCCCACAGAGCCTGACACCAGTGTAGCGGGCTACTACTAACGCGTTTCACTAATTTAAAACAAGTAGTAATAAAAGCCTTTATTACTCACTGTTCACAAGTCTAATAAACAGTATATGCCTTATTTATAGATGTTTTCAGTCAAATTAACAATGAAGCACTATCACACTATTTAATTTACAAGCACTAATATCTTCTTAAACTAAATTCTTAACCATAGGTCTATTAACAACACTAACACTACTATAATTTATTTATTACACTTTCGTCTATTTATGTACAGCTGTCGGTACAATATACACTTTCACATAATACAAATTAATGTTTACTCTTGGACTTCCAAAAGCTTAACTATTTAACTTTACACGATATAATTTATAATCGACATTCTGATATAGACTAAACTCTTACATTTACCAGCGGTCTTATATATACCCTGAATTAAAATATATGATTCATTCTCTGGAATGTGCTCGAACATCCTCGGTTCCTGGAGAATATACAGGGCCTACGGCGCTTGTGACGGGTTGCCTAATAGTAGCTCGTAACATTATTTTATTATAAACATGTACCCCTATAGTAGGGGATAAAGAATACTACTATAGTAAGCCTGCTTATCGTAAAAGGCGATTAAAAGGCGCAGCAAGGGGCAGCAGCCTTGCTGGCTAAAAGATATTGGAGGAGGGTCGGTTGGTCTCGGGCGATCCTCAATAATTTAAGCTTGTTGGGGGTTGGCCGTGACGGATACGGCTTTTTGCTAAAATCTTTAAAAACTGCGTTGTGGAAAGATATGGGAGCCTACCACAATATTTCCCAGGTGTGCGTGGCCTAAAACACGAAATCATATGATGGAGAGCTCACAAGTAAAATTCTTGTCCGGAGGTAAAATACTCCCTCATTCGGATCTCCGGGAGGGGTACTTGGGGCTCGTCATCGTAAGAATATAAAACAACAGTTCGATTTAGTGATAGGGACTTGGAATGTAAGGTCATTACTCAGAGTAGATAAGTTAACGAATTTATTAGTCGAAATGAGAAAGGAAAAGCTGGACATTTTAGGTATTAGTGAGGTGAGATGGCCAGATAGTAATGACTTTTGGAAAGATAGTTATAGAATAATTACAACTTCTTCAACTAATGGACAGGCAGGCGTAGGAATAGTGTTAGGTAAAAGATTAGGGCATAAAGTTAAGGAGTACTTACAATTTAGTGATAGAATAATTATGGTTAGATTGAGTACAAAACCCACAGACACTGTTTTAGTACAGGTTTACATGCCAACAACTCAGTACGAGGATGAGGAAGTAGAAAAGGTATACGAGGATATAAATAGTATAGTGAGAAAAGTAAAAGGAGATGAGAATTTAATAGTTATGGGCGATTTTAATGCGTCAGTGGGAGAAGGTAGTGAGGGAAAAATGGTAGGAAAATTTGGATATGGCAGACGAAATGATAGAGGAGAAAGATTAGTCGAGTTTTGCCAGGAACATAAATCAGTAACTGTAAACACCCTATTCGAACAACATGTTAGGAGAAGATACACCTGGAAAGCACCAGGTGATAGGGCTAGATACCAAATAGATTATATTTTAGTTAAACAAAGATTTAGGAACCAAGTTAAAAACTGTCGTAGTTATCCAGGGGCTGACATAGACAGCGATCATAACTTAGTTAAAATGAAGTGTAAACTAAAATTCAAAAATTGAGAAAGGTTAAAAGAGAGATGGGATCTAGGTAAGCTTAATGATAGTAGGGTAAAGAGGAATATAAACAAGTATTAGATAATAAGAGCAAAGAGATAGCTGTAGGAGGAACGTAGAAAATAGATGGAAAGAAATAAAACTGACTGTACATGATACAGCAATACAGACTATAGGTAAGAAAAAAATAGAAGCGAGAAAACCGTGGGTAACAAAGGAGATATTAGATTTAATAGAGAATAGAAGAAAGCTTAAACCTTTCAGAGAAGTGGATAGTGAAAGTAAGCAAAAGTTTAATACAGTTAGAAATAAGATAGTACATGAGTGTAGAAAAGCTAGAAATAAATGGATGGAGGAGAATTGTAAGGAATACAAGATGATTTGAGAGTAGGTAAGACAGACAGGGCTTACAGAGCAGTTAAAAAGTTTTTTGGGGAAGATAGGAAAAAATATAATGGTATTAGAGACGAGAATAATGAGCTTCTAATAAATAAAGTTGAGGTAGCTGATAGATGGAAAAGATATTTAGAAGATTTATATAAGGGAGACGATATGGATGAGTTAGAGAACGACCAAGACGAGGATGTAGAAATAGGGTTCTCAATATTAAGAGAGGAATTTGATAGAGCTGTTCAGAATCTTAAATTAAATAAAGCGCCAGGGATAGACGAAATTCCTGCAGAATTAATAAAATATGCAAGTCAGAAAACTTTAGACAGATTATATGAACTAGTGAATGTAATATATGACACAGGTGAGGTTCCAATAGATTTCGAAAAAAATATTATTATCCCAATCCCAAAAAAGTCAGGAGCTGATAGGTGTGAGAATTTTAGAACTGTTAGTTTAACTTCTCATGCTTCCAAAATACTAACAATAATAATTAAAAATAGAGTAGAAGCTTTGACTGAGAATTATTTAGGTGAAGACCAATATGGTTTTCGTAAAGACAGAGGGACTAGAGAACCGATACTAATGATTAGGGTAATTATCGAAAAAAGGTTACAAAAATATAAAAGACTCATTTCGCGTTTGTAGATTTAGAAAAAGCATTTGATAGGGTTAATTGGATTGTTATGTTCAGGGTTTTGCAAAAATAGGAATCTCTCATAGGGATAGAAAAATTATTTACAGTCTATATAAAACCAAAGCGTAGTAATTAGATTTGATGAAATAGATAAGGAAGCTAAGATTAGAAATGGTGTTAGGCAGGGTTGTATACTGTCTCCCTTGATTTTTAATGTTTATAT
This sequence comes from Platerodrilus igneus, assembly GCA_036346225.1. Taxonomy (NCBI): domain Eukaryota; kingdom Metazoa; phylum Arthropoda; class Insecta; order Coleoptera; family Lycidae; genus Platerodrilus; species Platerodrilus igneus. The sequence continues at coordinate 693,991 of JARFIW010001453.1, read as the reverse complement.
TGAGGAAGCTTTAAACTTAGCCAGAGAGAGAAAAGAGATAGGTATTAGTGTACAGGGACAGAAAATAGACATGTTACGTTTTGCAGATGATATAGCCATTATAGCAGAGTCTAGAAAAGAGTTAGGAGAGTTTTAAATATTTTAGATGAGATACTACGGAGTAACTATAGTATGAGAATTAACTCAGTAAAGACAAAGATAATGACAAGTGAGTTACAGCCTAGTTCTAAACCAAAATTAAAAATAGGTAAAACCGAGTTAGAGGAGGTAGATGAATTTTGCTATTTAGGTAGTATAATTACAAAGGATGGACGTAGCAGAAGGGATATAGTAGCTAGAATAGCTCAAGCTAGAAAAATGTTTTTAAAAGAAAAACTTACTAATAGCTAATAGTATTAGTTTAGATAATAGAAAAGTTTCTTAAAGTCGTACGTATGGAGCGTTCTACTATACGGTAGTGAGACTTGGACAATTAAAGAAGTAGATAAGAAAAGATAGAAGCTTTTAAAACTTGGTGTTATAGGAGAATGTTAAAGATTAGTTGGACAGATAGAGTAACAAACGAGGAAGTTTATAGAAGAATAGGTGAGGATCCTGTATGTGGAAACAATTGAAGGTCAGGAGAGATAGAATGATAGGGCACCAGTTAAGACATGAGGGACTATTTAGTAAAGTCTTAGATTATAGACTACCAAATAAAAATAGAGTAGGAAGGCCTAGACAAAGCTATATTAGTCAAATTATTAGAGATTTAGGTTGTGAAGGCTATGTAGACCTTTTAGACTAGCTCAGAATAGAAAAATTTAGAGCTGCGTCAAACCGACTTTAAGTAAGTTCGAAAACAAAACAAAAAAAAAATAAAAATCAGTTAACTAAATGTCACCATGACATAACTCACAATTAGTTAGCGGTCTGGCATGTTGGTAGCGTTTCGTTGCTTAAGCCTTACCATAACATATAATTTAATAAACGTCACCATGACATAACTCACAATTAGGTAGCGGTCTGGCATGTTGGCAGCGATTCGTTGCTTAAGCCTTACCAAAACATATAATTTAACACTTTTCCTTTTTGAAGCGGATAACCAGGTTATATTTCATTTCCTTATAAATGGTAATCATGTAAACATGTTAGATTTCTTTAACAACCATCAGGTTGCTAATATCTATGTAGAGTCGGCTGGATAGGAAAAAGATAGAAGGATATAGGAAGACCTAGACCAAACTATATTAGTCAAATTATTAGAAATTTAGGTTGTGAAGGGTATGTAGAGCTTTTTAGATTAGCACAGATTAGAAAAGAAGTTAGAGCTGCGTCAAACCGACCTTAAGTAAGGTCGAAAACAAAATGATGATGACTCCTAGATATAACTTTATATGTTCCTTCTCGTTGTGGTTGGTAAGATATTCTTTTCGTTAGGAAAAAACCATGTAGATTTTATAGGTATATACGTTTATTGGCGTATCGTTTCACGACTTAAGATCCTTGTCAAACACATCCATTCATAATTTCTTTCTTATTCTTGTAATGAAAACGATGACTACTATACAGTCAGAACAAAAAGTTAGCTATTTGGAACAAAAGAGAAAAACTATATTTACCCTTATCCATACAGTAAAAAGATCTATTTTGGGAGAACCGGTGGCGTTGGGAAACTTAATGTAAAACTATGTTTTTTAAACTTAGAACAGCTCAGAATAAAAAGTTAGCCATTGGAACAAAAGAGGAAGGTTATGTTTATTCCTGTCAATATAGTAAAAACACCGATTTTTGGGAGAACCGCTGGTGATAAGAGATTCATACTGCAGGACTATGTTTTCTAGGCTTAGAACAGCTCAGAACAAAAAGTTAACCATTGGAACACAAAAGGAAGGCTATTTTTACTCCTGTAGATATAGTAAAAACATCGATTTTTGGGAGAACCGCTGCTGATAGGAGATTCATACTACAGAACCAGCTTAGAACAAAAAGTTATCCATTGGAGCAGAATGGGAAAGATATGTTTTTTTCTGTTTTTTTGAAGAATCGTTTAGATACGGAACTGTCCTTTTGGAACAATGTTTGGAACAACTAGAACAATTTTAATCGACGCCAAAGTTTAGATTTTTGAAAAATGGGGTGCCAGCAAAAAAATGTTTTTGTGCTTTTTTGAAGAATCGTTTAGATACGGAATTGTCCTTTTGAAACAATGTTTGGAACAATTAGAACAATGTTAAGCGATGGTCAAAACCGCGATTTTCGATAAATGGGGTGCCAGTAACAAAATTGTTTTTTTTCCAAATTTTCGAGGAATCTTTTGCAATAAAATAATGTCGAATTGGAACAATGCGGTACAAGGTTAGAACAATCTGGAACAACTTTCAAACCCATGATTTTTAAAAGATGGGGTACTTACTTCACACACATCTCTAGAGACTTGTTTTATATTTGTCGGCAGAGCAAATCTGTTTTCAAGTAAGAACGGAGCTGATTAGATGATCTGTTGATGTTTGTCTTGGTGATCAATGTGGCATTCATTTAGCCTAAAGCTAAAGCGGGACATTTTTGCTCTTACTGGGGCAACGGGACAGACAGTGTGAAAACGGGAAAAAGATTGAAGAGTATAGGAAGACCTTGACCAAGCTATATTGGTCAAATTATTAGAAATTTAGGTTGTGAAGGGTATGTAGAACTTTTTAGATGAGCACAGAATAGAAAAGAAGTTGGAGCTGCGTCAAACCGACCTTAGGTAAAGTCGAAAACAAAATGATGATTGCCTAGATTATCGAAAAGTATGTAAAAACCACAAAAGATAGGTTTGAAATATAAAAACACGAGAGTAATTGCACAGATCTACAATAAATAAATAACTAAAAGATGTATAAAAAAAGTGCCACGTAAAAATGTATTTTAAATGCCCTTGCTTTTTAATTTTGCGAGTTAGAGCGGGAATGTTAGAAGTATGAAGTAAGTAGGTAAGCTAGAGAACCTGAAAATTGAAATGAGTAGGCTAGCACTAGACATAGTAGGTTCTAACAGAGAGATACGGTATGAAAATTAACAAAAATAAAACTAAAGTTCTAGTATGCAAAAGATGGGAAAATAAATCAAAAACAAGAATACAAATAAGGAACGAAAACTTACAAGAGGTTAAGAATTTCTGCTACCTAGGAAGCCAAATAACGCAAGATGGAAAAAGCGCAAAAGATATAAAACAAAGATTAGCACAAAGTCGTGCTACGTTTAACAAGAAAAGGCAACTACTGTGTTCAAAGACCACAAACATAGAAACAAGGAAAAGATTGCTTAAAACATATGTGTGGAGCACAGCACTGTACGGCTGTGAAGCCTGGACAGTAGGAGAAGCAGACAAGAAAAAGGTAGAAACCTTTGTAATGTGGTGCTGCAGATGTATGATGAAGATATCATGGACAGACAAAGTTAAGAACGAAGAGGTACTAAAAATGGTAGGGGAAGAAAGAACTATGTGGAAAACAGTAAAAAAATAGAAGAGAAAGGATGATAGGTCACATACTATGGCATGAGTGAATAGTACGGAATATATTAGAAGCAGAGATAGGAAAAAAGAGAAGTAGAGGTAGATCTAGGTTAGACTACTGCACACAGATAGTGAAAGATGTAGGCTGTAGAAATTTCAGGAAAATGTGTAGACTAGCTCAGAATAGAAATGAACAAAGGTATAACTGCTTCAAAATCTCAGCGACCCTGGGATGCGCAATGGGGGAAGTGAGAAACCTAAAAACATCAGGATTCGCTAAAATAACCCGTAATGTAATGTTAAATTATTATTGTGTAAACAAATACCTAACCTTAATACTAATTTATGATAAAAGGTAATTCACGTTTGAGTTTTTATTACTTCTTGGGACTAAGTGAATTAAATAAATCATATAAAGAAAAATTATGGAATATTCGCTATAAGGTCAAAGTTACTATTCCTTTCGACCAGGAGGAATAAACTGTCCAGATAAAAAAAACTCGAAAATGAACTTAAAATTCTTCAAATATTATTAAGAACCACGTTTGAAGTATGCATTTTTCAAATACGTACAGAGTTTATAAGTGTGGATAAAATCCATTGTGGAATCTGTATCAAAGGATTCAGCATGAGCATAACATGCAGGCTTACTGTTCTAGAAATGGGCTAATCTTAAATCTTTGTAAAACAGCAGCTGTATTATTTTCAACTGTGTTACCTGATCATAGTTTGTTTATAAAAATCTCAGCTAATAATCTTCTGAGCCAGGAGTCCTGCATTCGTTTCTTAGGAAATGAAGTTGATTCGTGTCGTAACTAGTATAATCATATTAGATAGCATTGGTGAAAAATAAACTAAAGGTCAAATGCTTTATTATATGGAGATTACAGGAGGATGTTAGCTTAAATATTCTGGTTGCTTATTACTATCTATTCAATGTTAAGTTATAGCATAGTTGCATGGAGAAACTCACAAAAGGCTAGGGAGATATTTATACTTCAAAAGAGAATAGTTAGATTAATGTTATTCAAGAAATATAACCATTCCTGCAGGGACTTGTTCAGGCAACTTAAAATACTTACAGTGTTCTCAATTTATATCTTAAATGCAGTAATGTGTATAAAGAAGTGCCCTACTCATTGTATAACTTCAAATGAGATATCATCCTACAGACTTAAGGTGGGAAATACACTAAGATTTCAGCAGCATCATCTTGTAATGATTTATAGAAGTAGTCTTATATTTCCAATAAAACTTTATAATCACATACCATCTGCGATAAAAAATATAAAAAATGTACAATTTAAAAAAAAGTGAAAGAAAAACTTGCTATTCTTTTGCTTGTACTCAGTGGATGAATTTTTCGCTATAAATACTGCCGACTGGGTTTTGTAGTGCCTCTAATTGTATTATGTATAGAAAAGAATAAAGGGGATTGTTTGTATTATTCTCTTACCTTAAGTATTATAAATGTTTAAAATGTAATGTATATTATGACAAGGCTTGATGTACAACTTGTACCGTATGAGCTCAATAAACCTTAACAAAGAGTAGACTTCTACAGAACTTCAAAGATTTTAATTAAAACAATCAATTAAAAATAAAACTTGGAATATAGGTAGTTTATTGTTTGAATCTTGAAAAACTATTGGTAACATCAAGCACGGTTTTAACAATGGAGAAGAAATTCATAGTTATGAAGACATTGTAGATTTGGATAGCAAAAGTAACGGTAGTACAAAAAGTTATTTTTATACAAATGTTTCAGTTAAATAAACACTCAAATTAAAACAGTTTGGGCAAAATAGTAATTGTATACTCTGCTTGAACTTCAGCCTGAGCTATCTACATTATATAGTCATAATAATTACTTTATACAGCATGATTGAAATTTTCATGCAACTAGTCCAATGATTTTAAATAAATTTAATAAAACCTTAAATATATTATTTAGATCAGACACCCAAATTAAATATTAGTTATTAATATTATTAAGTAATACAATAATGTTGCTTATTTAAATGAATAACAATATGCACTACAAACAAATTTAAAATGCCTTATAGCATACACAATCATATTGCACGTTACTGTAATGGTTTGCAACCAAAATCATCATCAGGCAAACTCAAGTCTGAAGAATCACTATCGTGTTTATGGTGTGTATTCGGAAATCAATAAATAATTGTGCGCACAATTTCTTCTTCAAATTCATCTACGCAGACTTTGGACTACCTTTCTTGATAGTTTTCCTTGGTGAGGTAAATTGTAACTTAGCACCAACTGGCTGCATTTTGCCTTCATTAATAATTTTCTTAACAGTTGCTAAGCCAACACCAGTTGCTTCGGACACTATTTTGCTCAAATTGTTCAGCAAAATCATATCTTGGCCAGCATCCTTCTGCTCTTTCATATAATTGTAAAGATTATATATAATCTCACGGCCTTGGCTATGAACAATTTTTTTAGAATTGCTCATAATGAAGTCGAATCTTACCTAAAATAAAAAAATATGTACTCAAGAAATATTAAATTTAAAAACGTTTACTTACAATTTCAAAATAAACAACGAAGTGTAGTCTTGAAAAATAATTATTAACAAAAGTAAATTAAACAAAATACAGAGAACAGAAAAATAGACAGGAATCGCAAATGTCAAAATTACGTGTCTAGAATATGCAGTATCGACTTGGCGGTAAGTTAAGAACATAGATTAGATAAAATTAATGTAGATAAGCCACTTTCATTATAGAAGCACGTGACTTTTTGTTACATTAATAAACATAGATTTAATCAAAATAATAAATATGATTTAGAACAGAGTAATCTAATAAATATTAATATAACCCGTAACGTGGTGTAGTACAGGACAAATATTTTTTAGTATGAAAAATGTATAAAAAATATTCATATGGTAACATCGATTTTAAAATTATATTGCAGTAACGTTAAAAGTGTTGGAGCCATGAGTGAGTATCTTTCCACAATACTATATTTTCATTTTGGTTTTTAGTTTTGTCAGTAATATTTGGGATTTCTGCGCAGGTCGCTGAGATTTTGAAAGACCTATACGCATCCAACCAGTCCCAAGATGGATAAACTAATGACGAAAAAAATAACTGTACTTAAACATGATGATTATTATAAGAAAGTACATGTATTGGTTGTGCAATATTCCCGAATAATATTAATTGTGTGGAAGAACTTACTGGAAAACTACTAATTCGACAAATGTCTAAGTGTTGGGGATCTTGGCAGTCACAGGCTGCTTAACCCTTATACATATCACTGAATCTCGGTGAAATAGGGCTTATAATTAGAAAACAATAGAAAAGAAACCGAGCTGTATATAGGCTGTAGGCGGCTCCATAGCGTAGTGGTATGTGTGTGACTACTACGCCCAACGTCCCAGGTTCGAATTCCGACACGGTCCGCTTGAAAAATGTTAGGCAAGCATTTTTCATAAAAATACACCCTCGTTCGGATGAAAGATAAAATGGAGATTTCGTGTGTGAGTGTTGTCACGCACGTTGAAGATCCCTACCATGCTTGGAACAGCAAGGGTTCGGCAAAATTCCAAATTTTTCAAGTAAAAAAAAACTCGCTCCCTGGCCAATGTAGTACCTTCGGGTGGAGAATTGGAAAATCACATGTAATGTATATAAGCTGTATGGGAATTTCAGGGAACTGTGTAAGCTAGTTCAGAATATAAATAAGTGGAGGTACGTGTCCAACCAGTTTTGAGACGGAAAACCTAATGACGAAAAATAAGCGCAGATAAATCTGCTGAGTTTTATAAACAATTACAGGTGTTGGCTGTGAAATATCTGCAACTAATTTTAACTGTGCGAAAAGATATCTTAGAAAAAGTACTAAATCCGCAATAATTCAAGTGCTGGGGAAACTTGGCAGCCACTGGCTGCTTACTCCTCTTCACAACCACTGAATGTCGGAGAAATAGGGTATATAATTGCAAAACAATAGAAGGGGACCGAAGTGCACCTAACAAGAAAGAACAGCGCCTATGATCAAAGACAACAAACATAGAAACAAGGAGAAAATTGTTGAAAGCATATGTGTGGAGCACAGCACAGTATGCCTATGATATACGGTCAGTAGGAAAAGCAGACAGAAGAACAGTAGCCGACTTTTGAAATGTTGTGCTTCAGATGTGTGAGGATGATAACATAGACAAATAAAGTTAATAACAAATAGGTTATAGAAATAGTAGGGGAATAAAGATATCAGTGGAAAAAAATAAAAGAAATAAACGGGCAGAATATATTACAAGCAGAGATAAAAAGGAGGTCTAACCAGTTTCAGGACTGAAGACCTAATGATGATAATGATGAGAGATTTTTATTTTTCGCAAAACCCTGAACATAACAATCCAATTAACCCTATCAAATGCTTTTTCTAAATCTACAAACCCGAAATGAGTTTTCTTGTTTTCGATAATTACCCTAATCATTAGTGTCGGTTCTCTAGTCCCTGTTTTACGAAAACCATATTGATCTTCACCTAAATAATTCTCAGTCAAAGCTTCTACTCTATTTTTAATTATTATGGTTAGTATTTTGGAAGTAAGGGAAGTTAAACAAACCGTTCTAAAATTCTCACATCTATTAGCTTCTGACTTTTTTGGGATTGGGATAATATTTTTTTTGAAATCTATTGGGACCTCACCTGTGTCATATATTACTTTTAGTACTTTATATAATCTCTATAAAGTTTTGACTTGCATATTATATTAATTCTGCGGGTATATCATCTATCCCAGGCGCTTTATTTAGTTTAAGACCCCTAACAGCTCTATCAAATTCCTCTCTTAATATTGAGAACCCTATTTCCACATCCTCTTCTTGATCGTTCTCTGACTCATCCATATCGCCTCCCTTATATAAATTTTCTAAATATCTTGTCCATTTATCTGCTATCTTTATTACTCACTATCCACTAGTCTAATTAATAGTATATGTCTTATTTATAGATGTTTTTAGGCCAGTTAACAATAAAGCACTATTCCGCTAATGCTATTTACAAGCACTAATATCTTATTAAATTAATTCCTTAACCATAAGTCTTCTTAATAACACTAAACACTACCATAATTTATTTATTACACTTTTGTCTATTTGTGTACAAGCTGGCGGTAATATATACACGTTCACATAACATATATTTATATTTACTCTTGGGCTTTCAAAAGCGTATAACTAATTAACTTTACACAATATAATTTATATTCGACATTTAGATATAGACTAACTCTGTACTTCATCAACGGTCTTATTTATACCCTGAATTAAATAGATGATTTATACTCTGCTATGTGCTCGAGCATTCTCGTTTCCTGGAGAATTTACATTGCTTACGGCGCTTGTGTGTTTAACGGGTTACCTAATAGTAGCTCGTAACATTATTTATTAGAAGCTCATTATTCTCATCTTTAATACCATTTTATTTTTTCCTATCTTTCCCGAAAAACTTTTTAACTACCCTGTAAGCCCTGTCTGTCTTACCTGCCCTCAAATAATCTTGTATTCCCTTACAATTCTCCTCCATCCATTTATTTCTAGCTTTTCTACACTTATGTACTATCTTATTTCTAACTCTATTATATTTTTGCTTACTTTCACTATCCCATTCTCTGAAAGGTTTAAGCTTTCTTCTATTCTCTATTAAATCTAATATCTCCTTTGTTACCCAGGGTTTTCTCGTTTCTACTTTTTCTTACCTATAGTCTGTGTTGCTGTATCATGTACAGCCCTTTTTATTTCTTTCCATCTATTTTTTACGTTTCCTCCTATAGCTATCTCTTTGATCTTATTATCTAGTACATGTTTATATTCCTCTTTTACCTCACTATCATTAAGCTTACCTAGATCCCATCCCTGTCTTTTAGCCTTTCTCAATTTTTTGAATTTTAGATTACACTTCATTTTAACTAAGTTATGATCGCTATCTTATTTACAGAGATGTTCTATTGAAAATCGGTATAGGGCTATCTATAGTTTTATAGTACCATCAAAAGTTAAAGAAAATACTCCCACATCGTTTGCTAAGCATAAACATTCCTTTGCAAGATATCACTTGTGGTTTGAACTAACACTGTTGATCAAATACATAATAGTGTTTTTAAGCTACCATTAATGCTATCTATCATAAATATCAAAACATATCATGCACCCATATCCACATATTTATGAAATCTTTTCCCATCATATTCATTATGCTTCCGTACCACTATTTCATAAAAAATTAATGTAGATAAAATCTTGCTCTTTTATTGTGAAACTCGCTGACATATAGCAGCAAAAGATTCAGAGTTATAGCCAATTTCGCCATCGATACTATTATATCATTTTAAAAGTGTTTTTGAATGTAGAAGACAAGAATCAAATGAGTGATGAACATAACTGTATGCTTTTGACGAACAAATTTCTATAATTCTGGATTGTACACTTTTCGCCCTACTATGCTACTTAACATGTTAATATCATCTTAGAAAGTAAGTTCTTAGTTTTTAGCTCATGCATAATTAGTTTGTTGTAGATATTTAATTATTTGCCTATATTTTGTATTTCGATCATCCACAATTTTTAAACGATCCTTTGCGGATGATTCCCACATATCTCCTCAGGCAAAACTGAGGTAAATTGTGTTGCTATTTAGTTAATTCTTATTTTTAGAGAAGACCCTGTCGGCACAAGAAAAACTTTAGCATATATGCTTAAAACTCCTTCATCGTATACCTTATGTCTATGGGGTTTCCTTGGTTGCATAAGTACCTATAAAGTGTAATTAAGATAAAAAAGTTGTACCGTTCAAAATTTCAATATTTTGCGCTGAAAGACAGAAATATGAAGAAGTTCATCCTAGTAATTCTAAATTGCGCATTTTTAAATTATTTTAATTGGTCTCAATAACACATATTAGATTTGGTTTAAAATATTAGCTAAAAATATATATTGCATAACATAATTCAATGGGTTTAATTTTAGGATGACGCCACAATTGGATAAGACGCAGATTGCCAATGCTAGTTAAAGTTCTAATATATTTAATGAAAAATATACGAATATCTCCATTTGCGGATTTCGAATGACAAATGTTTTGATTTGCAAGGGGAATTGGTGGCAACACTGTACAGAACTGCAAATATTTGTTGTGTTAAATGACAGTATCTTTTAAGCTCAATTCTAGATATTTATTTACATACAGTTGCCAACACTTCATTACTACATTTGACGTAATCCTAAAGTGGAGCGTATGGAGTATATATTTGAACATAACCGTTTGAATTACACACAGCCTCCTTTATCTTACAAGCCGGAACACTGAAATGTGACAACACCGCACTGGAGGCTTACTAAACATAACCTCACTTTCTATTATTATTGTGTAAGATAAATGAGTCTGTATTATTGTTTTAGAGGTTTTTTTTTTATCAAAAAGTATAATGTAAGTGAAAAATTTTACTATTAAGTAATAATGAAGATAATGTTATTGTAGATGCCGCGAAAATGCTGTGTACTGAAATGCAATAGTAATTATAAAGGTAGCAAAGAAGGTTATGTGACTACTTTTAGCTTTCCCAAAAATGAGCTTCTTAAACTGAAATAGCTAACATGCATACGTAGAAGCGCTTGGACTCCTAGTAGCGATTCTGTTGTTTGAATAAAACACTTTAACATTTCCACTTTTCGTAAAATTGAAGAATATGTAGATCAGAATGGCAGTAAGTGCAGTTTCAAAGTTAATAAACCTACACTACTTTCCGATTCTTATGCTAGCATTTTTCAAATTTACCACCGTATTATTTAATACCAGAGTGTAAAAAGCGGAAATTGCCTAAAGATCGTAAACAAGAATATTTAGAAAGAGAAAATGTAAAACGGATGCGGAATTTGGAAGCTGCTCGAGAAGCTGATTTGATTAAAATTTTTGAGTATTTGAGAAACAATATTGATTCTCACTTGAAATTAAAAACTAACTGGCAAATTATAAAAACTGACTCTGTATACATTTTAAAACTAGATGAAGCGAATTTACCAAAATTAAGTTAACAAAAATCAATCATACCTTGCGTGTAACCGTATATATTTCTGGCAATGAATTAAATTTTGAAGATGATAGCAGAGTTTTTCCTAAAAATGGATTTATTGCTAAATGGTCTGAATTAACTTTCTGTTTGGAAAGGTAAACCAACAAATATTTTGGAATATACTTATAATAGATTGTTGATATTTTTAGATATTCGCAAACCACAAGTTAAAAAGAAAACATTAATGGAAAAACAATTAACATTTTGGACCAAAACTGGAAATACTCGTGGGCATAAATATTCCATTATGTTAGATTATTTACTTTCTGTATATCCAAATGTACCATTGAACAATTTTACTAAACAAAATACAAGTAAAAAATGCTACTGCAGCAAAAACTAATGTGAAATCTAGAAAAGTAAGCACATATATCAATCTTTGAATGGCAGATATATTGTAGCGGACTACTACTACCACGTTTCACTAATTTAAAACAAGTAATAACAAGAGTCTTTATTACCCACTGTTCACAAGTCTAATCAACAGTATATGCCTTATTTATAGATGTTTTCAGTCCAATTAACAATGAAACACCATCACACTAATGAATTTACAAGCACTAATATCTTCTTAAACTAAATTCTTAACCATAGGTCTATTAAAAACACTAACACAACTATTTATTTATTACACTTTTGTCTATTTATGTATTCTACAAGCTGCATGTACATTAGACACGTTCGCATAATATAACATTTATGTTTACTCTTAGACTTCCAAAAGCTGAACTATTTAACTTTACGCGATATAATTTATATTCGACATTCTGATATAGACTAACCCTGTACTTCCTCATCGGTCTTATTTATACCCTGAATTAAAAAGGATGATTCATTCTCCAGTAATTGCTAGAAGATTCTCGGTCCATGGAGAATATACTGTGCTTACGGCGCTTGTGTGTTTGACGGGTTGCCTAATAGTTGCTTGCAACAATATAATTCTTCATTTGTACATTATTTGAAAATATGTAATAAATATATTTTGTTAATAATTAAACGTCGACTTGGAAGTTGAACTAGCAAATTCGTTTTTATAGATTTTGCTAGTTCCAACTTTCAAGTCAATGGCCTCCATTGAAAAATAAAAAGCAGTGTTGCCAAATTAGTGTTCCGGCTTGTAAGATAAAGAAGGATGTGAATTACATGTACCCCATTGATTAGGTTTTCAGCTTTACAAGTTGCCTATATCTACCCCTTGACCTAATTCAGCTGCTCTTTTTTATATAGTCGTTGTAATTTAAGTTCTGATTTACGTCACCAATATTCGTAATGTCATAACATGGCGCGGTTGCCACTATCAAAATACGAATTTTTCGTAACCACAATGAAGCCATCGCTAGAATATTGATGTTGCAAATGTTTTCTAATAGATAAAGGAATGTAGTTTGTAACTTTTTAAAATGCAATTTATAGAATCATTTTATATGGATATAATTGTAGATCAAACTCTTTAACTAATTAATATAAGCTATTTAAGTGAAAGTTTTCTACTGAGCATATTTTAAACATAGTTTAGTGTTTTTAATGTGATTCATTTTATAGCAATAAGCACATTACACCAGATACGGAATACTAGCCACCGCTATTCAACAAAACAGGTTATGTTTATCAAAACTAAATTAAAAGTGTGTAATTCATGTTTTAAATAATTCTTGGATTGCCAGTACAAAGTAACCGAAATACGTATAAAATTCAATTTTCTTTCCGCCTTTGTGAAGTAGTATTTTTCTAACCGATAAATAGGGTTGATCTGTGAATGTTTACTATTCAAATAAAATGTAGTCATTTTAGGCAAAATATAACAAATATGTATTTTTTAAGATAATACAAAAGTACATGGATATTGATATCTCGTAGGTAAGTGTATATAGGACGAACAGTCTTGAAAATTTATTCTTTAAGGTTTGCTGGATGCTAAATAAACGCATACAATCTCTTGCAAACTTGTTGATATACGGAACCTGTTGAAATCGGAAGATGTATAAGCTTGATAGTACCCGGTACCTTAGTTTTGCCAGTATGAGGTGTATGCAGTTAGTAAAATAAATAACATTTTCAAAAGTGATACAGGTATTCAGTAAATTTGAAAATACAATACACTTTATTAATGATAAGATGTAAGTAAACAATTTTAACAAAAGAAGATTGTCAAACACGATAGAAGTAAGTCAAAAATGATTAATTGTATCACAAAAATATTGTGATTTTGCAGTCGATGTATAGACAGATGTAACCGAAGAAATTAAATAAATTTCTATTAAATGCTTGTAAATTATCAATAAAATAATAGATTTAGTTTTATTTATTTATCATACAGAAAGTTACATATACTGATTATCTCACAAAAAACAAAATGCCGATAATTAATTTACAAATATCGATATTTGTTCGTGCACAAAATGTATTTCATTAATTTCCCTATTATTCCATGGCCTTCTATCGATTAGTTGCTACTACTGACTGAATTCTAGCTACTGTCGTTGCTATTGTCGTTTATGTTAATTATCAACGGCGCAACATCCTTTTCATCAGACTTAATTTTGCGATCCTCCATTCTTTAATAATTGCTTCTGCGTTTTGTACAGAGTTTGTCCAAACTTGAGAAGCTAGGATCGCTAATGCTTCATGCCACATTGTCATACAGCTTTATATAGATCAGCAAAATATAAATTTGCTAACTTTTGTCCATTAAGTTCTCCAGTGATGTTTAAATATAATCGATGTGGATATCTGAATCGCAGCTATCGCTTTCGGTATCAGCATTAAAAGTAATTACAAGAGGTGCAACATCAACTGTATTTAAACGTACTTCTCTATTGTACCAGTCTCCAATTAACCTTTATTAACCTTTTACAATGAACTATAGCATTTGCCCAGACTTCTGGAGTAATGGTTGCCAATGCTTCGTGCCACATTTTCAAATAATTCTCTGCCGATTTGTCATTCCTACCAATGTGACGATTGTAATAAGTTTTAGATATACCACAGACAAGTTTAATTGGGGTGAAAAAAAAATGGTAGGGAGGCAATCGTACAACTTTATGGTCATACTGTTCAGCCAAGTAATCTGTTTTGTAGACTTTCTGTGGTTTATGCCTGAAAATTAATAACCATGTTAATTACACAGATTATAAATTGAGTTGTGATACATACATGGTGGCAAGATTAAGAAGATCTTTTTTAAAAGAAGTACAATCATGTGCAATGCCTTGATTTGTCAGCCAGTTTGATATATCTCATTTAGTCCAACCGTAATTTGGTTCTTTAACCAACACTGTACTGTGGTTTGAAGCATTATCTAAAACAGTTGCGGACGGTTGTTTGAAACCCTTCAGCAATTGATTTTCTAACCAATTAAGAAAATTTGCTTTGTTCATCTCTCCATCATTATCTCTATACTTTGTCGCAGATGAAAAGATCAACTCGCAACCTTCAATGTACCCATTTTCATTGCCTGCATGCCACACTATGAATATTTTCCCATCGACTTGTGTTCCTCTAACACTATAACCTTTTTACGTAGCTTTAGGCAAACTATGAGATCTTTTTATGGTGAAGAGATCTCCTTAAAAGGATGGAATCTCAATTATCTTCCGACTATGCTAAGGGTATATTCCTCGGGTAGAGCTTATGAAGAGTGGTCGTGGTTCTTATGACAAAACATTTTTTACTTACTGACTAATATTAATAAAATAGGAGTGCAAGAGGGCGCCACCAAGTCCTTAAATTTTCTAAACACGGGTTTGCCCTAAGGGGACTTGGAAGTCCTTAGAGAGAAATATCGTACTTACAGTCTAAGCAGGAGCTGTAAAGAAGAATAGTATTAATACAGCAAAGAAGGACACTGAGATGTACTCTCGTTATCCTGTATTATAAAAGGAATGGCTATTAATATCAATTATTTGAACACTATTATAAACACAAGTTTAGACATTAAAATTCTTGAAAGTGCTATTAGTGCTCCATAGTCAGGTGAGATCTAACACATTAAATTGGTAAAGGGTATTTATGCTATTCTACCTCCTGATTTAATTACCCTATTCTTGAACTTACTTGTTCAAAATAAAACAATTACTCAAGTGAATTAAATAATCATTATTTAATTAAATATTGCCTTCTAAGTAATAATATTTTATGTACAAGATATACATCTCAAAGGTCACAGTAATAGAATGAGAAAATTATGACTGTCTCTACTAAGCATTAAAAATATTAATAATATATTAAACATATTTACAAGGCTTTCCAAATTAATTGCCCAGAATATCAGATCTGTTATTTGGTTTACAAGTGTGTATTAAAATTTTCAAGGTCTAATAATTTGTTTTCATAACTACTTATGGTATGATTGAATTTAAATGAAATATTTTGTTATGATTAAATTAAGGTATTCATATTCATTTATAATAATATCATACATAATCCTTGATTCAATATGTAATAAATTCTAAACAGCAAAAGTTTTTCATAATTACAGAACAAAAGAAGAATCGTAGGTTGTTACAATGTTGTTTACGATGTTCTGCCTTGTTGACAAAATAAGCGAACAGCAGTCGTAATGTCAAAACAATAAAAAAAGCTTACCTTGCAAAGCGTTGTTCTAAGCTACGTTATAATAGTTACATTGTCGAAACCATATGTGCTGGCATACGATCCTTTGACAAACAAATGACGTCAACGTACTGTCCACAGTTTATTGCGTAGTAAACTGGAATTTTACTAGAACCATTTATACGAACGTGAAGTGCATCTCATCTTTGCAAATCGAAACAAAAGCAACCATAAAACAGGTTATTCAAAATACCTCATTTTCCAGGTTCTTTCATTTGTTTTAAAAATAGCTAATTCAACGGTAATTTGGTGAATGAAATATCGTATTTTTGCTTGTAAACTTGCAGTCTTATTTTTGTTGAATGTCGAGAATAAACATTATTACAATTACGTTACTGATAATAAACTTGATAATTACAAAGACCAAAACTTTGTTGACTTTTTAGATTAATTTTTAATGGATTAATTGAAATTAATGCTAGAAAATCCTCGAAGCACGTTTTATAAATTTTGTGAAATTAATATTAACGAATTTACACAATTCATTATTAAAAGTGCATAGAGCTTTTAAATGCCATCTTACTAAAAAATATTATTAAACGTTTGAGAGCATTCTTACTAAAAATTTAACATCGAGCGTATTAACGACTTTTTACAAAAATTATCGTTGAGCGTATGAGCGCATTATTAAAACACACCTTAATTCAAGTGCATCTTGCACCTGGCCAAGCGACAACGCCTATGGCTAGACGCAGGTTGCTGGCGAGGATCCAGTTCCACTGCATGGTGTTTCCTTATCAAGCGGTCGTGCCAGACTGACAGGTTTGTTAAATGTGCACAAGTAACTTCAAAGTCGCCTGACATTGAAAACTATTCAAACGACTAACGTTTGCTGATATTAACTAAACCAGTATTATTGAATAATTTTTGTTTTGTGATTTGGCTACACGGCCCTGATCTAAATATTTATTTATATAACAAGATTTAACTGTTTATTTATATAGACAATGCAGGGTATTTAGTGAGTAATTTTAAGAGATTTGCAGTGGTCAGAAAAAATTGTTACAACACTTTGCACATCATTATTATGCAGGAACTACAAACGGTACCGTTTTGGAAAATCCAAGTTTTGTCGAGATGAACGAATTGATAAATGCCTTCCGTTTTAATTCTCAAATACTTTACGAAAAAATTAAACCGATTAAGGGCAATATGAAGCAATTCTATGAGAGCACGACGGGAATTGTCTTTACGATATGTAAATCCTATTCTGCGTAGCAGTGTATTTAAAAATTTATCACATCCTTTGAACAATTCTTCACTCTGAAGTTGTAAACACAAGTTATGTACTGTAATATGTTCATCTGAAGCAGATGATTATATCAAAACTAAGCTATCAATACATTAATAACTTACGATTGTCATACATTCGATAAATTTACAGGAATAAAAGTTCCCCCATTTGCTTTCTCTTGTTCAAAAAACTCGTACAAGTGCATTCCAGGCATTTTCAAAAACAAGCTCGCGAACGTAAAAATTACGCGAATTTGTTCTGATAAGAACAGTTTCTAATATGAAAAAAGGCGCAGTTTATAAAACGATTGGACGTGAGAAGCAAAAAATTTGACAGAAACACATTCCCATAACCTATAAAACATGAGTTTAGGTTCGGTACTGCCATTTTAGATAGTTTTAAATGTTAAATTTTTGTAGAGAAACGCTGGCATCGTTGCAATTTTCGCCAACATTAATAAGATCTGAGTGTTTAGGATAAGAAAGAAAATATGCTCTATACTATGTTGGTATGCATGCGAGCATTATTGATGACGTAAATCAGAACTTAAATTACAACGACTATACCTATAAAAGTGGCCTTACATTCTTGTTTCTCTAAGCTATATTTTTACATATGCATTTTGGTCGGTTCAAGTTTATCTTCTATTTTACTCAGAAACCAATCACAATGTGTATAGAAAAGTATATAAGATCACCCTAATAGTAGCTTCTGCATTCTATACTTCTATATGATCTAGGCTTTCGACATTACTTTGACATTTGACATAATTATTGATTACTTTTTATGGGGAAGGTATTTTTCAGTACAATTTAAAATGTGGATATTTTCATATGGAGATCTACTATTGACACCTAATATTCCATATATGGAGAAAAGAGTTGGGTATATAATAGGTTTCAAAAGGAAGTTTTGTCAATACAGCTTGGTACCTCAAATTGCATTTGTGGAGGTAATGTGAAATATATATTTATATAGAATATGTTTAGTTGAGTAATTACAATTTTAGCCAAGAACATGTGTCACCTTGTTTCCCAGTTCCAAAAGGTAAATAGAATTTCCCAAACACAAATCTTAAATTCTCTTGTAGTTTCGTGTGTGGGAGCTGCATTTCGTATAAGCCAAGAATATGCAGAAATTATTAATAATGCTTTTGAGGAAAATAAGACTAGCGTTAGAAAAAAACGAACAACTTTTTATGCAAAAGATACTTATCCAAAGCGTTTCTCTATTATTATCTGCTATCCGAAAATAACCAATCATATTTATGTTAATGCAGAGCCGCTTACTATTGCTCATCAGATTGTTGTATCAAGAAATTGTGATAGAGTAACTTCTAAGCTTGTTTTGGACTTGGCTAACTTTATGGAAATTGCTCCAAATGAAGTAGATCGACATTTGTTTGATATTGAAGAGTATGTTTTGGAGTTACTTAAACCCAGGTATTTGCTAAGCTTATAAAATTGTGCCACTATTATTGTATAATTATTTTAATCGTTCTTAATATTTTTTTTTATTTGTGTAAATATTGCTATTTTTTTGTATATTTTATATCATCTCTTTGATGAGGTTGTGATTTTGTTTTTAGTAGATTCTAGTTTAATACCTGGTTATATTTTTGTTGATCACGTGTGGGTCTTCTACTATTGGTTCTTCCACCAATAATCAGATTTTAGTTGAGCAGAAGTTTCAGAATGTAATAATAAAATATTGTTTTATAAATAATCCAAAATGTAGCTGCAGAAATGTTATTATGTGATCACATCTTGTATCTATGGTGAAAATTACTTAATAAAAATATTCAAAATGGATCATATCCAAACAGAAACTGGAAGGAAGAACCTGAGTTTTGTGAGAGTCTAGACATATTTGCAGTGAAAATGAATTTTACTTAATACATACAATTTATCTGGAATCGCAAAATAATTAAACATATTTGAGGTAAGTAGTAAAGATTTAACACAAAGCTAACATATTATTCATATAGTTTTCATAATGCTTTAAAAATATCTTTATACATCGGATTTTAAAATTCATTGTCCATAAGTTAAGTGTGGCACAAGTCGTCAGATGTGTATAGAAATTTCCCAGGTTAGGGTGAGAAGAATTCATTCATAAAATTTTAGCTTTTTACAGATTTCTTATTTTTTACAATTTATTACTACTAAACTTTTGAAATTTAATATAAAGTTATTCGGCTCTTTGCTTCTGTTTACTGCTAATTGATTAAAGATGCATCGTGAAAGTGAATGTTGCATTTATTTTTTACAATATTTTTACACATTGATCATCAATTTTTTTTATTGCAGTTCAGATTTTATACCCAGTTGAATTTACTGTACTTTAATCAGTTGTATTAGAAATTTATGTCCTGATATATATGTTAGGGGTCAATCCATATCAAGCGAACCAAAGAAATTACTACATCATTTTATACAGGGTGGCCTTAGTTTTGTCATTAAATTAAGGACGTGATAGAGATTGATGGGCTAAACAAAAAACCTATAAGGCATTTTACTCTGGGCGCTTTTTAAATGCCCAGCCTGAGTCAACTTTAGTAAAAGTTTTACTTTAGTTGACTTTAGAGGATGATGTTGTTGTGTATTTAATTAGTGACCTAGCTAACATTGCAGTGGTTTTAAAACATTTTGCCCGTTTGTAGCCTAACCATTTATTTTAGACCACAGGTTGAATATCAATTTTTATTTGTCATCAGTTTCTACGCCTCTTTTAAATTAATGACAAAACTAATGCTACCCTGTATAAACCTAAAACTTTGTCTTCTTTTTGGACTAATTAAAAGGAACAAAACTCTAAGAATTTTTTGTCATTTCATGCCGTCTTTGATTTACAAATTTTTCAAGTTACGTAAAATTGTTAATTTTGGGTGAAAACGGTTTCAAGCTTATAGAGATATCTGGGCTTAAAATAAAGTTAGGTGAGTGAAACCGACAACAGTCCTTTCAGAATATTACAAGCTTTAATTTGATATATCACTAGGGTGTGTTTAAACATTACTATTTTTCAGCTACAAACTCAAATTTTTAAAGGCGATTCCAAAAAAACAATATGAACCAAAATTTTCAAAAAATTCTTAATTATTTCTTACGTGTTTGTTTACAAACCTACAAAAATTCAAGTTGGGATTTCAATGGGATCCTAGTAAAAAAAATTGTTTTTATCAGAGTGGCACTAACCAAGATTTGTTTGTTTGTTACTTTGCTAAAATTATTACTAATAATTTACTTACTATTCCTTCAGATGTGTTCAAGTAAAAGTATATAGCAAAATCTTTACTGTGAAAACTTATGTCTAGAATGCAGGCTTCTTACAACAGCGACTATTTGTTTTTGTAGTAATGTGTAGGACTGCTCAGTTATAGTTGTCGAGTCAACTTTAATTAGTATTTGATTCCTATGCACTCTGAAAGTGCCTAGATTTCTTAATAACACAAATGATTGGCCCGAGGAATGCAAAAAAGTTACCTCCATCTATTCATTTTCACGGTCCTTTAACAAGACATTTGCAAATCACCAACGCCGATCATATTCACAGTTACATAATTATTGATATCTTCCATTGTAAATGTTGTCTCACCTTGTGATGTAAAATTTCCAAAATATTTAAATGTTGCGAATATTTCAGAAACTTCGCAATTTTTGGAAATATTAGGAAACTTTTGAAAATTTTGTATTTTTAAATTATTGTTCAAATTAAAATGAAATGTTAAAAATAGTGTTTATTGTTAGTTACCTAGTTGCTAAATAATACTTTCTAAATTGTAATATTTCTATTCAAAGTAAATAATATTTAAAAAAAAAAACATGTTACAAACATTTTCATACAAACTGTTTTAACTTAACTGTATTTCAAACAATCAGGCGTACATAAAAGAGTTCTTTTTTATTATTAGAAAATAGAAAAGGAGAAAACTATCATAAACATATCATTATTGGCGTATCAGCAATAGCTTAACAATTTATTTTAAAAAATGTTAAGTTAAAGGAAAACTTATGGCAGATCACTTTAAATCTGAATAATCTTCTAAGCCAACATTAGAATTCGTGTCATGAACAATAAATTCACTATCACAGCCTGTCTCTTACTCTTCATAATTATTTGGCTCTGACTAACTCTTTATTCTGAACATTTTTTTGACTTGTAGTAACTGTGGTAGTACTAGCTCTATCATCAAGCACGACATAAGAATTGAAATCTGAGTTAGCAGTTATATTAGCTGAATCCAAATTTGGTGTTGGAATAACTGTCTTAAACTTAGTACTTTTAGTTTTATATTTTGAATTCGTTAATTTGGTATTATGAGGTATGTGCATTAGCATGCCAGCTCTTTCTGCTGTAAGCCTATTTCCTTTTTTGGAATGTATAAAAGTATATGTATTAAAACTACGTTCAGTTGCAGCGAAAGATGATGGCAGTCCTATATGGCAATAGCCAAATCTTTTAAATTCGTTTTGGAACAAATGCCTTGCCACTAATGCAGTCCACAGTTGTAACTGAAAGCCAAATAAACTCTGATGACCACATATCTGCTTTAGTGCAGTATTTGGCCAATTCTTTAAGAATTATCTCTTTTTATCAATAAATTTTGGATGATTTGCTAAAATATTATTTATGCACTGCATTGCCAGTATATGCTCTTCACTACTAAGTGTCTTACCTGCAAAAGCAGGGTCCAGTAAATTTGCTGCCTAATGCAAAGGCTTAATACTCATTGTTTCTTTGTTTTGAAGCTTCACAAAATACCTATTTTCTTCAGCTTTGGTTATTGGTAGAAGGGCATATTTTCAGTGAATATATTTTCTAAATTTTTAAAAGCTTCCACAACTTGAGAAATTTTAAAAGTATCTCCTTCAAGCACAGTAATTCATTTAATTATGGACTTCAGCACAATTGAAAGCTTCTGCAGTTTTATCTAAAATATATCATCGTCTAGACAGTTTTTCTAATATTTCTGGAGAACTTTAAATTTTTTTTGTATCCGCGACCGTGACCATCAGTATTTACAAAGAATCTTTACAAACAATTAGGCGGTTTATACAATTTAGGATGAAACCCCATCTAGTTTTCACAGGCAGTTTTAACGTTAATGTTTTTTCAGAATTCTGCACATAAATTTTATTAAATAGTGCAAGAGAAACATGTGAATTTGTTATATCTTTTATAATTTTTTTACAATGAGCTTTTAAATGCTTAAGAGATTTCAGGTTCATTAAATCAGATACCAGCAAATTGCGAGTATGAGAGATTCAAGAATATGTTTGAATAAACGTGTATTTGCTTTCTACTAATGTTTTGTCTTTCTCCATTGGAGCAGCATTATCAGTAACAACACACTCTGTGCCTTTAAAATAATTTAAAATTAACTCAATTAAATGTATGTCTCGGTTAGCTCAGTGATACTACACACAGAGTGAACGATGATATGATAACGAAGAATTTCTACTCATTCCTCTCCAACACTCAAAACCTCCGAATAAGATAAACTAAATTTACCAAAGATTGTTTAATGAACTATATAAAATTAAAATTTACAAATCTACGCCCTTTTTAATATCATTTACCTTTATAGAACTTTTAAATCAAAATTAAAATAAATATTCCTATCAAATTAGCTCTTTACGAAGATTATAACTTTTGACATCTTTTTATAGCAATTAAAGCCAGCAAAAAATTGGATTTTCCACGAATAGTTTCGTTGAACGTTCAAAGAAATATCCCCTTTCTTAAACATAATTTTACGTACCAACAAAATTTTTTGTTGACCTTTTATACCAAATATTTTAATCACATACATCTTATAAGCTAACATCTGAATACACAAATTATGTACAATTATAAATGTAATATGGTATAAATTGAATAAATAGTTCTGACTTTATACTTCTCCTGTTTTTCCTTGTTGGAGCTTTCTGGCCCAAATCGGTTGTTTGTTTAGTAGCTTAGAACCGTTAACCAGCAACTTAGCGTGTTAACCCAGTTAGAAATATTTACCAGCAACTTGGAGTCGTTTGTCCAATAATTTGAAGTTTTAACCCTGTACTTAAAATATTTTACCATTTATTTAGAGAATTAATCATCAACTTGGGATCGTTTACCCGCAACTTGGAATCGTTTACTCGCAACTTGGAGCCCTAAATTAATAAATTGCAAAGGTTTTTATTTATATTAATTATTTCTAGACCTACGTTTATATCAACGGCAAAATTTTATATACACTATTGCAACACGCACTTTACTGTTTATATCACTTGAAATTATAGATTTTAATTTTCACCAAAATTCTATTCACGTAATAATTTCTTTCAACTAGCACAGTCGGCGCGTGAATTATAAAATGATCCTATATCTGCTTTGTCAGTTTTATAGAATCAAGTTCCTTCTAGAATGTTTCACGCGTTTCATTGGTTGACAGAACGCTCTCAGTTGTTCGTCCGTGGAAAAGGCGTTTCTATGGTTATCTGCAAGGTGATGGATTTTAGAGGGTCTAATATATACGTTCTAAATTGCATGGCTATCGGAACTTTCTAGCGGAATTTTTTAACAAATGGTATTTTATGTATGTTGTAAATCACACGTATTACCGTCGTTTCCAATATCCATACTTTATCTAATATGCTCGTTTTTAAATATGGCATTTTATTTACGTTTTAAACTGCACGTATTTGTTAACTTCTTTACACAAATGCGTTTAGATTGAGAGAAACTTCATTTCACGGTTATTTTTTTCCAAATATGTTAAATTTGTATTTGTTTTTGAGCTTCAGAATGTTTTAATTTTCTAAAAATGATTGGATTGCTTCTGCAATTATTTATTCCTTTAATTAACTGTAGCTTGTTATTGATTTGTACAGGGTGATTTGTATTTGCTTTTGCATAATGAATGAATTATGTACATTTTTGGATTTAAATGTTTGGTTTTCGTGGATTTTATGATATTTACATGAAGTATTCCTACCTTGTGATCCTATATGACTTTAAATAACCTAATTATTATAGCAATATATATATATATATATATATATATTGATATATATATATATATATATATATATATATATATATAGATTGTAACGTATTTTTTTACTTAGTTATGCTTTCCTTATTAATCTAATATAATGTTTCAATAAAATAAAATTATAATTTATAAATATCTGATCACTTAAAATAATTCATAAAATATATAATGGATTATGCGCTCCTTCGCTTTAGAGGTCTAAGTTTCTATAATACGAATCGTCTGTCTGTCATTTCGTGTCACTTTTCTATCAGCGCTTGAACAGGCAAGCTGCTCTTCCCAGCGTAGAAAGGTCAATATGGTATCCAGGCACATGGCCTGCAATACGGTTTGTATGAAGTTTAATTAATTTAACCTTCGTGTCTGAATGTGGTTCCTCACAGCTTTTGGGTAATGGTTTTATTTTGTATTCACCTTCAGCGAGTTAGTTGATTCCTGCAGACCGAAGAAGATAGAAGCCCCCCCATCATTAAAACAGTTGGTATAATTAATTAGATAAAATTTATTAATGCTTTCTTCGTAGTGCAATATCATAAGTAACATTAATACCATAAATACCACTGAAATGAAAATTTAGTTTGAGATTTAGAATACAAGAAAATAATAGGACATACTTAATGGAGATTTGGTTTGGTTAGATAATATTTTGTTCGGAAGATCTTTTATAATTCCAGCGTAAAAATTCAGTTGTAATGGTATGTTTCCTGTTGCGTGCATCGCAGATGTATATGGAATAATCTACATCTGGTGTTATTTGGTTCTAGTCTATACGTTCAAATTTTTTGATTGAACTGTACTTCGGCACGTGAGTGACATTTAATCTTTAATTCCAGTTATATTTAAATGTTCTACGAATGATCGAAAGTTGAAATTTTACTTTGATTCAGTTATCTTAAAATACATTTTGAAAAAGAAAGATCCCGTACTAATGTTGTAACTTTACAAAATTTTAAAGATGGCTATGTAGTTTGCCTATCGTATTTGTTTCACAAGCAGACAGTAGTGACTAGAGTAAAAAAGTTGTTATTGACATATAATGTCAAAAATTTGTTTCGCAAGCAGACAGTAATGACTAGAGTAAAAAAGTTGTTATTGACATATGATGTCAAAAATACCTAGCTATTCAACATAATTACCACATGTTATTTTGCGTTACTTTAAAAATATTTTTGGCGATTTTAAGGTCATGTAAAACATGACGAATTTTTTTATAAGATATAAAGTAAAGCTAACTCTTTGTTTGAATAATACATTTTTATAAGACGTTAAATAATCTAATTTCGTACTTGTAAAGTCGACTGTAGTACTACAGATGACTATAATTAAAAATTGAAATATGAATTATTAAGAAAGTATAAACCTTATAGTAAGCTTATGTAGAAGTATTCAATTTAGAGGCCCTTGTGTTTTTTTTAAGACAGAACCATATTAGTTTCGTTTTATGTAAATTTTTGTTGAAAAAGTTAATACTGAAACAAGTTAAGACAATTTAATTGAATAGAATTTATTTTTGCTTAACTCCTTTATTATTAAAAATTCAAGTGAAATTTATAGGTCCTTAATAAGCAAAAGGTTAACTGTGTTTAAAGATAACAAATACCCTGCGTGTATATATTTTTGGAACTTAAATTCAATTATATTATTATTGGTGAATATTTTTAAGGGCACAAACGGTGTCCATGTTGTGCATTTGTTTGTTCACAGGTTAAGTCGAGATATCTGTAACACATCTGGCAATAGATATTTTGGTAAGTGTTTTGCAAGGTTAATATATAGGTTTGGTGGCTATATAAGCGGTGTAGACTTCAGGTTTCCGCATTCCCCTAATACAAGTACATGTATCTTTGTATGTTGTTGTATTGAAAAATACGGTGGCGCTCTTTATCTATATTTTTGGTCAACAGACAACCCATGACCCAAGCTCATGATCTACCCAGAGCTAACACTCTACTAGCCGTTTATCTCTAAAGAGTTTTTCTTTTCCTCAATCCGTTTTCCATCCAACTTTATCTTGGGCTTTCATCATTAATAAGAAATTCTCGACCTTGTGATATCAGGTAAGGTAGTCGTTTATGTTATATGGAGATCCAATTTGCTATCTGATATTCACGAGGGATTTTTAGTTTTTCACTGGCGCCCAACGTGAGGATCGACTGTTTGTACACTGAAGCCAGATTATTTGTACACTGGGACTAGATTGATTGCACTTTCATTACACTTGCACTCAGCGACTGAGGTTTGAATCGATCTTACTAATGTGATTTTGTAGTTTCATTTTTGTTACAGTTTGATGTGGGTTCTCAATATTGTTAGGACACCTTTTTGTTTGTTTTTGGACAAAGATTATATTATTAGGATATTTTAGTGACATATAAATATTTAATTATGGCAGAAATGTACAGCATCGTTCATTTACTTAAAAATGAATTAGAAGATGAATTGAACATTAGAGGCATTGAAAATTCAAGACCAGTTTCAGATAAAAGGAAAATTTTAGTTAGGTTGTTGGCCAAGGAAACAGACAAACCAGGTTGTTTAATTGATCTTTCAAGTTATAAGGTGGATTTCGATATAGAAAAAGAAGAAATTGAGTCTAGTATAGAGTCAGTAAAAAATATTTTGTTAGAATTTATAGATGATCCCGCCGATTCTATATTTAAAAGTATACGGTCGAGATTAATACATCTTACAGGTAGAATTCAACGGTTAAGGCTCCCTAAGGAAAGTTTTGATGAAGTGGTGCTATTTAAAAATGAAAGATTGGCTACTATTCTTGTTGTGGAGGCAGATCTTCATGAGAAATTAAATAAAGATTTAGGATCGAATCAGAATGATATAAGTATAAATTCTAATGCTGCATCTAATGTGCCCATTCCAACGGTCACATATGTTACACAGACAGTTCCTATTGGATCTTGGTCGATAAAATATTCTAGAAACCCATCCCTCTTATATCAATTCTTAGAAAATATTAGTGACATTGCACAGTCACGAAAAGTATCTGATGTGGAATTGTTTAATTCTGCGGTTGTATTGTTCACTGGTCGTAGGGGAGTGTACCTATGTTTTGAAAGATATAGAGACACAGGCGGAAAGGGGGAAATTTCACGTCAGCCTGTTATTTCCCTATTTACCTGAGGAGAGACAGAATTAGGAAAATGAAACTTAATTGACAAAAATATAGAGATAGGTGAATGGTAGTGTAGAATTTGAATAGTTAGAGATAGAGATAGGTGTATATAGAAAAGTAGAAGTAGGATTGGAATAAATAAGGATAGGTGTATATAGAAAAATAAAATTAGGTATAGGATAAATATGGGAAGATAGTTAGATGTAGATATAGAGTTAAGTGTGTATAGTTAGGATAAGATATAGATAGTGATAGTAGGTAAGGTTAAAAATAACAGAGGGACATAAGTAGAAGATAGCTAGAAGAGTATCAAAGTGAAGATAGATAGAAAAATACAAAAGTGAGGTACTTAAAGAGTCAATAAATGACGAAAGGGTAAAATAAAAAGAGAAAATAGATAAAAGAAGAAAGTGAAAAGTTAGTAATATATAGAAATAGTTAGGTAGAAGGTAGTGATAGGTGTGGATAGTTAAGTATAAATAAAGATAGGTAGAAATAGATAGAAATAGGTAGATAAGTAGGCATAGGTTGAATAAATAGGTATAGGTAGTGTTTGGTAAGTAGATAGGTGTATAGAAATAGCATGTAAGATTAGATGGTAGATAGGAAGATATTTAAATTCAAGAAAACATTGGGGAGTTTTTTTAGAATTGAAATAGGGGGATTATGTTATGGAGTCAAAGGGTTAAATTTGGGGTAAGCAATGCAATTCCAAACACCCTGTATAGAGAAATGAACAAATTATTTATGCGCAAAATTTATTTAATTTAAACGGACAAGTAGTGACGTAATTTTATAAGTAATGATTAAAAAGTTAGAGGTACATAGAGAAAACCAGTTTTAAAAACAAATAGAAACACATAATTAATTTAATTAATTTTAGTCCAACGTGTAATAGCATTGGAAAACACACCAGGGTAAAGAAAATCGATAATCCCAAGGCAAAAGGTTTCGTGGTAACAAACAAGGACGTCAGTTTATCGGATACCATGAAATATAGACTCCAAGAATTGTTATTTTAAACAGTCTATAATTAAGAACACCTGCATGTTTAAAAGGTTACCTTCTTTGAAATTAGCAGCATAATAAAGCGGGCTTCATAGAAAATAATGTTCAATCGTCAGTGGCTTCGAATAACAAGCTAACAAAGTTTCTTAAAGAGTAGGTGAGATGCACGATCGGTAATATGCTACAGATAGAGACGGATATAAAAGCATTGGCTTCAAAACGCACGTATTGAATCCACGTGGAGTGATGAGACGCGGTCAGCAATATAGATTTTCTACAACTCAAGTGGGGTTTGGAACGCGACATCAAATATGCATAAGACAGAGATAAAAATATTACAGGCGGAGTTTCATGACGACACAGAACAGAATCATTGGTTGAAACGAATAGTTTTACAAACGGTCGAACATGTGACAGGTGGAAGCGAGTTTCGGATTATACGGCGCGTCCACGAGGTGAATTTCTGGAAGCTTTAGGTCGGTTATATCAAAATTTGCAGAAGTGTTATTTTAAAATAAGTTTTTCGCGTGAAGTGTGGCCTAGAGGTGGCAGGTTGAACGATATAAATACTCTGAGAGAATGGGACTTTTTTTCTTGTATGCTCTTTATATTTTCATCGCTTTTAACTACTTACAACGATAGACCGACGTTATAGTAGAGTTTTTGTGAGTATTAATTATAGTCATTATACCGTAAATGTACTGCTAGCACTTATAAATTGGTAGTTATGACCTTCTAGTGTTATTAACGTAAAGATACGAGTAATGTAGTGAAAATCTAATTAACAGAGGTCCAGTTACAACCATACCAGGCTAGTAAATCAATAAATAGACGCGTAATATACGTGAGTTTGTATGCTGTTATGGAATGGTATTTTGAAGCAATGCTTGGTGATATTGGGGTTTTCATCTATCATATTTTCTGTTATCTGATAAACTTTTGGTATTATTTTGATGATGTGTGAGTGAATATTGGAGTTATTTATAGTTATTAACGTAAGATACGTGTACTGGAGAATTATTGGGGTTATTTAAATTATTGAAAAAGGGTGTATTGAAAACTTATTGAATTTTGTTATGAATATAAATTGGGGGTACATAGGTTTATTAGTTTTGTAGTAATTTTATGCAAGGTAAAAGGCATACATTAATAAACTGGGTTATTATGAGCTCAACATACTCCAGTGTGCAATAAATATAGGGTATTATTTGGGGCCCATCTACTCATATTGTATTAAATGTGTTTGCAAATAATAATTTAAACAAGGACTTTGAAACATCACTTATTGATTTGTAATTAGTGTACCAAACTGGTTATATTTGAGAATAATTTGGCTGTAAATAGCGTAAATAAAAGATTGTATGATTGTTGTATTATTTGGTTTTATTGAATGGTGTGCGAGTGGAAAGGAAGAATGAGTGAAAATTTAGGTATCCGACAAGAGGCACAGCTGAGCTAGCCAGGGAAGCAGAAATCAGGGTAATAAATTATTTTTTGTTAAAATTTTTATTTTTTTGAAAATCCGTGTTGACACTCTCGATTCCAAAGACTAAGTCCACGATCCACAGCAATATATATATAGGTAGATATAGTATAATACACATGTAAATTTTTTTCCTGGGATGTAGTCCAAATCAAACAACATATTAGAAATTTACTCTTTAATCAAACACCAAACGTTTTGCTACATTTTTCGCACCTTTTTCAAAGGCTAAAATGGAAGCAGAAAATTCGAAATTAGCAAGAAATACATAACCTGTCGCTAACTACTTACTTTGATCAACTAGATTAAAGGAGATCGAAAACAAATTAGTAAATGATTCATATAATAAATGTGCGTCAAAAATTGAAACATTAAATAATTGCCTGAAGGGCACGTCATGTCTCGATGGCGGTTAAAACAGAAAGACAAAATTGAAAGTGACAATATTCAGGAGGAATGACAGGGGACGTTCCAAAAATGGCATTAATTACATAACATAAAGGATAATATTTAACGTTGTTTGAAAATATCATTACTGTATAAAGCAGAGTAGACATTATGCACTCTATCAACATCCATCTTATTATTGATAGGATTATTTTCTCTATTAATTTAAAAAGACTCAATGAATAGCCTAGTTTTATAATTGGTTTCGTTGTCCAAAATGATGGTGTCGTCGAAAAATGGCGCATGGCTGGTTGCAGAAACATGAGAAGACAATGCACATTTAGTGGAGTTTTTTCTGCAATTGAGTTTTTTTACATTAATAGAGAAAATAATCCTATCAATAATAAGATGGATGTTGATAGAGTGCATAATGTCTACCCTGCTTTATACAGTAATGATATTTTCAAACAACGTTAAATATTATCCTTTATGTTATGTAATTAATGCCATTTTTGGAACGTCCCCTGTCATTCCTACTGAATATTGTCACTTTCAAGTTTGTCTTTCTGTTTTAACCGCCATCGAGACATGACGTGCCCTTCAGGCTATTATTTAATGTTTCAATTTTTGACGCACATTTATTATATGAATCGTTTAGTAATTTGTTTTCGATCTCTTTTAATCTAGTTGATCAAAGTAAGTAGTTAGCGACAGGTTATGTATTTCTTGCTAATTTCGAATTTTCTGCTTCCATTTTAGCCTTTGAAAATGGTGCGAAAAATGTAGCGAAACGTTAGGTGTTTGATTAAAAAGTAAATTTCTAATCTGTTGTTTGATTTGGACTACATCCGAGGAAAAAAATTTACATGTGTATTATACTATAAGTCTGACCAGTCCATTAATTATTAATGTATATATATATATATATATATATATATATATATATATATATATAACTGTGATTTGATTTATTATTATTTTAAGCCCCAATGTTATGAAATGTTAAATTAGGATATTTACCCCGACTAGCTTACTGAATAAATCTAATTGAATCAAATAGAGCAATATATAAAATAACACAATATAATAATTGATAATATTTACAACACTCAAAATTTTCCTTTTTGTACAAATTATCTACACATACCAGATTTATGCTTTTTCTGAAAGCCGGCAAAAAATTCTTTTAATTATATTCAGGGATCTTCGAACGTTCCAAGATACCTTTTCCGTTTTATAAAGTTTCAAGTGACCTTTTTGATGACTCTTACAAATATATAATGTATGGCAAATATTAAATCAAAACAGTTTTCAATAATAAAGTGTATTAAGATTGCTAACCTGGAATGGGTTCTATAGTCTCATCTTAGTATATGATCTGCATCACCTTTCTATGTCCGCTTCGCTTATTGATATGCCGGCCCCATATAAGAATCGCCTCCCATAAATCGCTTTCAATTAACATCGTACCAAATCGGAATTTGTCCAAATTAGAATACCTTTATTTTTAAATTATCTCCAAAATTAGAGTATGTTCAAAGTTCGAAATCCCAAATTAAAGTCGTCTTAAATATCCCAAATTAGAGCCATCTCAATCAAAATATGTCTCCAATTGAAAGTCGATATTAAAACCAAAATTAAAGTCCAGATTAAAATTAAAATCAATATTAAAATCCAGATTGAAATTAAAAGCCTTGTTTTATTAATATTAGAAATGGATTTAATTTAAGTCGTTTTACTTACGTCTATTTATAAATCGGCTTATTTTCGTTGCATAAATTCTCGCACTTCTTAATTCTTATATACTTTAATTTTTGATTCACTTGTTACATAAATTCTTAACACTTTGAACATAGTCGTAGCTCAGTTTGAATATAGACTAATTTGTTGCTTCGTCATTATCGTATATATAAGCCGTACCTCCACCTGATTTCATTGGCTTATTTACGTTCTGGGACGATACTTCTGCTTATCTGGCATACCTTGGAATTTTCACCAATTATTTAGTTCAAATCTTTCAATGCATGCCTTGACTGTCACGTACGCCTCCCGCATATCGTGGTATTATTTGAAGATTTCCAACTTTTGCCTTTTATTAACTCACGTATTCGGATGTTTATTAAATTTTATCTTCTATATTGCATCGCCTGGTGCTTGTTTATTTTTACATAATATTGGATTTTTGAACAAATGTGATTTCTTCCTGTCACGTACGATTTTTTAATAATGAATTATTTAGAATGCGTGTACGATGATATTTTTAACGCAATTGTTAAATCTTTGCAATGCCAATTTATCTAGGTTTCCCGGTGATTTAATTTTGATGCAATTTGTTGCGTTTACAAATTTTATCTTTACTTGTAAACTACTTTTAGACATCTTTGTGTTCTCATGCATTTAATCCCGTGTATTTTATATGCAGTGTGCTCTCAATTAACAATATGTAGGGTGACCGATTTACTCATATAATTTCTGGAATTGTGTGTATATATATATATATATATATATATATATATATATATATGTTGTTCAAAATTGGGTTAGAACGCCACTCTTCATTTCAATGTTATTTATTTTAAACAGTCAAGGTTTTGTTTTGCGATAAACCAGGCGGTCTTATCTAGCACAGGTTTTGTACACTCGTTTCGAAGCATTCGGCCCGTGCGGTCATGTATTAAAACAATATACATTTTTTGGTGTGTGTGTATTAATGCGCTTCTACATAATTCCGTCAGCGGAGATTGTTCTGGTTTGGATGCTGCCAACCACTTCCGTAGAAGCCAACAGTATGAACATTAAGGTAAGTGCATGATCATTGTTTGATTTACCGCTAAGAGTATTTTATCGCAACACTACCCTCAAGTCACAGTCCACTTGCTCTAAGGAAATAATCTGGGGTTTCACGCTTAGTGTAAATGTTCCCATTGTTTCTCCAACATAAACATTTGTGGTCACTTCTGAGAACGGATCCATATGTAAATTTTGTGTAGAGATAAAATACTATTATATTCAATTTCACTAATTGCATTGATACATGTGCATAACTCTAATCAAAGCTCAAAATTTGTTCTTGAACTTGAAAAATAATATAGTTCACCTTATCGCCAATTGTGATTGTTGGCAGGTTCATTGTTCGAAATTATAAATTACGGCCCGCGTTATTGTTATTGTAAACAATATATAATTTAGCGATAATTTCATTCAACTCTGGTTATCAGCTTCACTATGGAACCCGATCAACAAAGTATTGCTGAATTTAAGAGATTACACAATCATAAAGAAAGGTTATTTAGGCGATTACAGGACTGTTTTGATTTGATCAAAGATTTACTTGCTAAATTAGATCATTTAAAAAGTCGTGTTGGTTATTTAATACCAGTTAGAAATGAATTTCTACAAACTGTAGATGCATTGTCGGATTTATCGAATGTACATGCAAACTTTACAACAGATACAGTATCATTAGAATCTAGTTTTGACGGGTTATACTTCGAGATTTTAAGCGTTGCTGGTCGATACACCACAACCACGAACGTTAGTTCTAACGGTAATACAACATCGAACAGCGATTCGAATGTTCGCCTACCTGAATTAAAATTGTATAAGTTCGAAGGTAATCCCGAAAAATTTGACGCATTTAGATCTTTGTACGACACCTTGATTCACAAAACAATACGTTGAGTGACATCGAAAAGTTTTCATACTTGCTATCCTACCTGGAGAATTCCGCTTTAAAGTTAGCACAAAGCGTGCGGTTTTCACCAGAAAATTATTCGGTAGTGTACGACCTGCTGGTCCAACGCTACACAAATAAACGCTTAATTGCTCATCATTATCTATCTAAAATCTTTACACTGTCTCAACTAAAGACAAATTCTTTTCAAGCTCTTAATGATTTGTGCGAAACACTGCAAGCTAATGTTACAGCATTAACCGATATGAAACTTCCCGATTTAGCCGATTACATATTTTTACATTTTTCTCTTGGATTGTTAGATTCCAAAACAAAACAAGAATTTCAAAAAGAGCATTACCTAGAACACGAATATCCTACGTTTAAAAATTTTATACAGTTTTTACGTAATAAATGCTCCATTTCAGCATTAGTTGGTAGTACCTCTGCTTCAAAGAGCATACCAATGTCATGGGCCGCAAAATCTGGCGATCGCTACAATAATGCTAGTAACAAACGCATTTCTATGACTTCGCAAGAAGTCGCATCTAAAAGTCCTACTGTACACACAGTGGCTTCCGTTTACATGTCCGGATATTGGGGTTTTCATCTATCATATTTTCTGTTATCTGATAAACTTGTGGATTATTTTGCTGATGTGTGAATGAATATTGCGTAATGTTTTGTTATTAACGTCAGATACGTTTACTGGAGAATTTTGGGTAATTTAAATTTTAACAATTGGTAGTATTGAAAACTTATTGAATTTTTATGAATATAATAGCCCTGTTAGGGGTACATGGGTTTATTAGCTTTATAGTAAGTTAGCAATGGTAAGAGGCATACATTAATAAAAAGGTTATTATGAGCTCAAGATACAATTTTGCAATAAATATTGGCTGTATATGGGGACCATCTACTCATCTTGTATTAAATGTGTTTGCAAATAACTAATTTAAACAAGGAGTTGGAAACATCACTTATTGAGTTGTAATTAGTGTACCAATTCTGGTTATATTTGAGAATAATTTGGCTGTAAGATAGCGTAAATAAAAGATTGTATGCTCATTGTATTATTTGGTTTTATGGAATGGTTTGCAGTGGAAAGGATAATGAGTCTAAACTTAGGTATCCGACAAGACACAGAATTTCAGGAATGAAATCAGGGTAATAACTAATTTTTGTTACAACCTCCCTTTTTGAAAATCCGTGTTGACATCTCGATTCCAAAGACTAAGTCCACGATCCACTGCAATCCCGATAGGTACATATAGTATAATACACGTGTGAATTTTTTGGGTGTGCTGTAGTCCAAATCAAACAACAGATTAGACATTTACTCTTTAATCAAAGCACCACGTTTCTTACTTTTTTGCACTTTTCATGGGCTAAAATGGAAGCAGAATAATTCGACCTACG
Organism: Platerodrilus igneus; assembly: GCA_036346225.1. Lineage (NCBI taxonomy): Eukaryota > Metazoa > Arthropoda > Insecta > Coleoptera > Lycidae > Platerodrilus > Platerodrilus igneus. The sequence goes on along the minus strand of JARFIW010001453.1, from coordinate 658,425 downwards.
AAGTTTATTTAACTAGTCGGTAACTACTTACTTTGATCAAACTAGATTTAAGGAGATTTAGAAATTACTAAACGATTCATATAATAACCTTTGCCGTAGAAAATTGAAACATTAAATAATTGCCTTAAGGCACGTACTGCCGTCGGGCGGTTAAAACATAAAGACAAAATTGAACGTTTAATATTCAAGTAGGAATCCCAGGGCAGGTTCCTAAATGGCATTAATTACATAACAAAAGGTTAATTTGAACGTTGCTTCAAACATGAATAATTTTATAAAGCATTGTAGACATTATGAACTCTATCAACATCCATCTTATTATTGATAGGATTATTTTCCGATAGCTGCGGTCAGTATCCGCGACGCTGACTCATCCTTTCAATTTTCCTTTATCTAACCTAAGTTCGTGTAAGTCCATTAACCTAACCTAACACCTGAACACACCAGCTAACCTAATTCCTGACAAGTCCGGGTCCAAACCTAGATCGGAGGCAATTTCCCTTATGTGGCAAATTCACCCTATGGGGCAATTTCACCCTAGGTGCAATTTCGTCCTATTTTCGCCTAATTTAACATCCTACATATATCTGGACATATGTCGATGCGCATCTTTGTCAGTACAAGATCGGATAACAACATATTCGAACATCTTCGGTTATATACGACCGCCTCTGTTGAAGTCCTTAAGAGAACAATTTTTCTAATTCAATTTAGTATTCGATAGTAGCTTAACGGTAAACATGAGCTTCTCCAAGGTGATTAACGTTTCTCAACTTCTTGGGAATATTGAAACCGACCAATTGAGCGATTTGGATTATGGCTGATAACTGAAAATATTTGCAACAATAATCTGATGTGGATATTGGGCAAATGTGTTAGTTCGAACGTGAACAGATGCTGATTGGTGGACCAGATACGATACAGATTACCATTTTGTGACAATTCTATGTTGGTTAAAATTTGCGACTTTTGGATGAGAAGAATATCTGCAAATGCAAAAGTTTAAATCCTAAAAAGAAATTTGTGGTGCATTTAACAGCTATCTACGAAGAAAGTTCAACCGATTTTTTCGGCCAGACATGGTGTTAATTTAAGCTTCCGTTTTCTTTGGAAAGCACTAAGGATGAGCCAGAGAGTAAAAGAAATATCGGAAAAGAACCTCGTATGCTTAAATAAAAATTCCAAAACCTATATCTTCCATACAAAGTGGAACTAGCAGATGTTAAGTTGGAAACTTTATTGGAGGAACTACCAGATATATTAGACGAACTCGAAAAAGATTATTTCTATCTTTTGACATGGATGTAACCCAAGATTTTGCGGGTATATTTAGCAAGATGGAGATGTGTAATTATTTAATACAAAAAACTTTTGCTATAGAGAAAAAAAATTAAAAGACCAAAATGGCATTAATTACATAACATAAAGGATAATATTTAACGTTGTTTGAAAATATCATTACTGTATAAAGCAGAGTAGACATTATGAACTCTATCAACATCCATCTTATTATTGATAGGATTATTTTCCGACTAGGTTACGGCCTCAGGTCGAATATGACCAACCTACATTTAACATTTTCCCAAGCTCTAGGTTCGACTAGAGAACATGCAATCAATAGGTTCTTAAAGCTTGAAGCGCGCTTCAAACGCGATGAAAATTTTCATAAATTGTATGCGGAAAACATTAGTGATTATTTATCACAGAAGCACCTTGAACCTGCGGTTGACGTATCCCGTATGTGATGACTCATCGCGGGGTTTTAAAGAATCTGCATCATCCCAGATTCGTGTAGTTTTCAACCCGACTGATAAAGACTGTAATAATAAATGCTTTAATGATATTCTAATGCCGGGTCCGAAACTACAAACTGATATAGGTCTTGTTATCACAAGATTTAGAATTCCACAAGTGGCCCTTACGTGTGACATTCGTCAAATGTTCAGATCAATTTTAGTACACCCTGATGATCGGAAATTCTTGCACATATTTTGGAGGTTTAATACAAATGAACCTTTAACAGAGCTAGAACACACGCGTTATTTTCGGTGCATGTTGCAGTCCTTACCTTGCCCTTCGTGTTCTAAAACAATTATTGGTTGACGAAGGTTCTAAATTTCCACGAGCTTCGTGCGCTCTCAGTTCTTCTACATATGTAGACGACATTTTGACAGGAGCAGATTCCATTGAAGATGCTCTACAATTAAAGCTGAACTCATTGATTTGTTAAAACTGGGTGGGTTTGAACTGGGCAAATGGGCCAGTTCACGTGCCAATGTAATTGGTAATTCTTCAGATACGATACAATTACCTAATTCCAGTCCTGATTCTATTAATAAAGTTTTAGGGCTTTGTTGGGATCTAAGATTAGATGTACTTAAATGCAAAGTTCGAAATGCCTCTGATACAACATCGAAAAGAGGCATTCTTTCCCGTATTGCGCGAACCTTTGACATTAATGGATACATCAGTCCATTTACTTTTATACTTAAAGCTCTTATTCAACAATTGTGGTTACTAAAAGTAGGATGGGATGACGAACTCCTGCCGTAGTGTTACAGAAGTGGAATCAAATTCAAGCCGAATTACCACTTCTCGAAAACGTGTCTATTCCGCGCTGTAATGGAAAGTTGGTGAAGTAAAAGTTTCATGGTAGGTTTTGCTGATGCTAGCGAGCTTGGCATGGCTGCAGTTATTTATTTACGATTAGAGGTTGATGGCCAAATTTTCATAAATTTAATAATTTCAAACTCGCGTGGCTCCACTAAAAACGTGGACGATACCACGTCTCGAATTAGGGCATGTCTTCTATCAAAACTTATGAAGTCTACTTCCCGCATTTGATTCTTTACACCTTCAGGAACCTAGTTGTTTTAGTGATTCAGTAAACACCCTGTCGTGGATTCGCACCTCCGCATCGATTAAAATATTCTTTGCCAACAGGGTTGTTCAAATCCACGAAAATCAACCCACAGCTCGTTGGAGGCATGTACCTAGTGCAGATAATCCCGCTGACCCGGCAAGTCGCGGGTTAATGCCATCGGAACTGCTTTGTTGTGATTTGTGTGGAAAGGGCCCGACTTCATATATCGGAACATTTCTGAATGGCCAGGTAGTACATTTGAATACTCGCCTGCACAAGGGTTAGACGTTTCTACCCCTATGACACCTCAAGCCTTGTTGTCCGCAATTGATGTTCAACCATTTACGGACATTTTGCTACGACATTCAAGTTTTGTTAAAGTACAAAGAATTTTTGCCTATATACTTAGATTCAAATTCAATTGCCTTGCGCGCATTCATGATGCTCCAAACGATCAGCTGCGTACTGGCAACTTAACGTCATTTGAATATAATGACGCTTTGTTATTTATTATAAAAATTTCTCATTACGAGCACAATCGAAACGAAATTTTGTTATTAGAAAAGGGTCAACCTTGCACAAAAAATTATCGTCATTTGTCCCCTTTTCTCTCCCCTGTGGGTTTAATCATGGTGGGGGGGACGTTTGCGCCAGTCGAAGCTCCCAATTGCTACTAAATATCCCTACCTAATTCCGCGGGACAGCAGATTAGCTATCTTGATATGCGATCATTATCACAGATACTCGGGCCATGGTGGAAATCGCCTGGTACATTCTCTTGTAAATAGGAGATTTTGGATTCCTTCAATTCGACACTTAATTCGACATCGTATTTTTCGTTGCCTTACATGTTACCGATATAAGGCGGAACCTATCCAACCACCTATGGCGGATCTTCCAGCTTACCGACTCGAACCGGGAAAATGTTTCACACACACGGGGATTGACTTTGGCGGACCCTTTATGGTAAAAGTACCTAATCTGCGCACAGCTAGGTATGAGAAGGCATATATTGCTTTGTTTATATGCATGGTCTCGCGTGCCATTCATATCGAACTCGTCACCTCGTTAACTTCCCAAGCATGTCTGGCCGCACTAGACAGATTTATTTCTAGACGCGGACTTCCAACGAAATTTTATTCCGATCAAGGACGGAACTTCCGCGGAGCTGCTAGAGAAATTTCTGAAATTTCAAAATTTTTTGACTCGTCTAAGCCCGAGTTTGCACATTATCTAGCTATTCCGGGCATAGAATGGTCCTTTAATCCTCCCTACGCACCCCATTTCGGTGGATTGTGGGAGGCAGGAATCAAAAGTGTTAAATTCCATTTAAAGAGAATAATTGGTAACAACCAATTTACTGCAGAAGAATTTAACACAATCGTTATTAGAATTGAGGGCATTTTAAACTCTCGCCCGTTTTGCTCCTTACCAGCTTTACCCGATGATGGAATTGATGCATTGACGCCGGCACATTTCCTGACAGGCGGTCCTATTCTGGCACGACCTGAAGTAGATTTGACAAACATTCCTACTAACAGACTCACTCGTTGGCGGCTTTGTCAACAGTTAATCCAGGGGTTCTGGAAGCGTTGGTCAAATGAATACCTCCACACCCTTCAGCATAGGCCCAAATGGACTACCCCGGCCAAACAGTTGGAAGAAGGCGATCTGGTGTTGTACTTGATCCCAGGTACACTCCCTGCGTGTTGGCCTTTAGCAAGGGTAACAAAGCTGATACCTGGAAGTGACGGGATAGTACGTGTTGTTCGGTTGAAGACACCTTCAGGTGAAACGGTACGACCAATAAATAAGGTGGTACCGCTTCCACCTCCTTAAAATTAATATGACGTGATCAACAATCACATTAATTGATCATTCTTTAGAGTTTCTTTTATTTTCTCGTTTTATCTCTACACAACTACACCAATAGAGCTTATTTGCATTTTTTTTTAATTTCCCCCTTTTTTCTTTTCTTTTCTTTTCTTCACCTCTTTTAGCTATCAAAATTTAATTATTTTGGGTGGGGGGTATGTTCAAAATTGGGTTAGAACGCCACTCTTCATTTCAATGTTATTTATTTTAAACAGTCAAGGTTTTGTTTTGCGATAAACCAGGCGGTCTTATCTAGCACTGGTTTTGTACACTCGTTTCGAAGCATTCGGCCCGTGCGGTCATGTATTAAAACAATATACATTTTTTGGTGTGTGTGTATTAATGCGCTTCTACATAATTCCGTCAACGGAGATTGTTCTGGTTTGGATGCTGCCAACCACTTCCGTAGAAGCCAACAGTATGAACATTAAGGTAAGTGCATGATCATTGTTTGATTTACCGCTAAGAGTATTTTATCGCAACACTACCTTCAAGTCACAGTCCATTTGCTCTAAGGAAATAATCTGGGGTTTCACGCTTAGTGTAAATGTTTCCATTGTTTCTCCAACAATATATATATATAGCCACCAAGCAAACAGGACCCGGAAAATATGTGAACTAATTTCCAACAACAACACATGGAACCAATCAGAAAGCGATTTGTTTTAAAGTAAACTGTGGCAGCAGAACATTTTTAAGCAAATTTAAAATTCCATGGTGTGTTTCATATGGACTTTCTAAGGCCAAACTACTCTTTTTCGTTTGTGTGTATTTATTTTATTATACATTTTAGAACCGTAGGGTTTTAGAGTCGCTATATTGTGGGTTTCAACGTCGTTTAAAAATTCAAAGAACTAATTGTTTTCCTGGTAGTAATAATAATGCATCTTCATTTATGTCACTATCACCCTACTCTTGTCGTTTTTATCACACTGTTTATTTTTGATTATCTATAATTGAAATGAATTTGAAAATAAAATTGAATTGGCAATGTTGCTTTTTTCTATAAAACTTCTCTATTAATATAAGTGATGGGTGTTTGAATTCAGGAATTTATATTTATTCAGACGAATAGAAATAATCCCGCTAAATCGTCTTTTTTCGTAGCCCCAACTAAAAGCAGCAGTAAGAACGCATTTTGCGGTGAACGAGTGGCTCTTAAGCATAAAACTATTACGTCACGGTTTGTACATGAGGATCCGCGTTGGTTAGCGTGTGTGATTAGCTTTCCCGGTTATTTGAAAACATCATCGTTTGAGGCACGGCCGAAAGAAATACCTAACTGAAGTTGAAAATTATTCATATGAAGTGTGAAGCCATTTCGAATGGACCGGCACCTTGCCGAAGTTCTAAATTACTAGTACCGGTGAAATGGCTTGCGTGTTCTAATGAGCTAAAGAGCCAAACTACAGGTCCAACCAAAGTAGTAGGGTCGTTAGTGAGGAACCAGACTAAGACAGGTCCCCGAAAGAGGGCAGCGGCTCTTTCGGTACTTTGGGGTATACACAAAAAGAAAATAAGAAACCATGGATAACAAAGGATATCGTGAATTTAATAGAAGAAAGACGAAAATACAAAAATAAATCAGACGAAACAGGAAAACAGAGATACAAAGCCATAAAATGGGAAATTATTCGAAAATGCAGGAAAGCTAAAGAACAATGGATTGATGAAAAGTGCAAAGAGGTACAAACGAAGATGGAAATAGGAAAGACAGACGAAGCATACAAATTAATTAGAATGAATTTTAGGGATATAAAACCGTATAGCAAAAATATAAGGGACGCACAAGGAAACGTCATCGTAGAAAACGTAGAGAAAGTGGGTAGATGGCAAGAATATATAGGGAATTTATATGCAGGAGAGGAACTAACTGCATTAGAACAGGAATCAGACATTGAAAATGATGACTTGGGATATCCTATACTTCGAGACGAGTTTGAATTAGCATTAAAGAGTCTGAAAAATGGTAAGGCGCCGGGTACAGATAAGGTGCAAGCAGAAACTCTAAAAGCCGCTGGACAAGCAGTAACAGAACGTCTCTTCCAACTTGTAAGCTATATGTATGAGACAGGCAAGATACCCAAAGATTTCAAACGTAGCATCATAGTAACTATACCAAAAAAGAAAGGCGCGGATAAATGAGAAAATTTTCGAACAATAAGTTTGACAGCAAACGTGTCAAAAATATTAACTAGACTTGTGTGAAGACGAATGGAAAAACGAGCTGAAGAAATACTAGGAGAAGACCAATTTGGGTTTAGGCAAAACAGGGGAACACGGGAGGCTATTTTAGCTCTGAGAGTGATAATGGAGAAAACAATAGAAAAAGGGGAAAGCATGTATATAGGGTTTGTAGATCTGGAAAAAGCATTCGACAATGTAAATTGGAAAAAAATGTTTGAAATACTCAAAAAGATTGGAATGAGTTATAGGGATAGACGAATAGTACATAGCTTATACAAAGAGCAAACAGCAGTAATAGAATTAGAGCAGGAACGTAGAGAAGTAAACATTAGGAAAGCGGTGAGACAGGGATGTGCCCTATCCCCATTGATTTTTAACTTGTACATAGAAGAAGCAATGAATACTGTCAAATGCAGGAAGACATTTGGAATTACTATGCAGGGACAAAAAATTGATATGCTTAGATTTGCAGATGATATAGCGGTATTAGCGTCTAGCAAGGAAGAGTTAGAAGCGGCTCTTAATGAAATGGAAACGGTTCTAACAGAGAGATGCTTTGCCTATGAAAATTAACAAAACTAAAACTAAAGTTCTAGTTTGCAAAGGTGGGGAAAATAAATCAAAAACAAGAATACAAGTATTTAACAGGAACTTACAAGAGGTTAAGGATTTCTGCTACCTAGGAAGCCAAACAACGCAAGATGGGAAAAGCACAAAAGATATAAAACAAAGATTAGCACAAGGTCGTGCTACATTTAACAAGAAAAAGCAACTACTGTGCTCAAAGACCACAAACATAGAAACAAGGAAAAGATTGCTTAAAACATATGTGTGGAGCACAGCACTGTACGGCCGTGAAGCCTGGACAGTAGGAGAAGCGGACAAGAAAAAGGTAGAAGCCTTTGAAATGTGGTGTTACAGGCATATGATGAAGATATCATGGACAGACAAAGTTAAGAACGGAGAGGTACTAAAAATGGTAGGGGAAGAAAGAAATATGTGGAAAACGGTAAAAATAGGAGATAGGATGATAGGCCACATACTACGGCTTGAGGGAATAGTGCGGAATATATTAGAAGCAGAGATAGGAAAAAAGAGAAGAAGAGGCAGACCTAGATTAGACTACTGCACACAGATAGTAAAAGATGTAGGCTGTAGAGGTTTCAGGGAGATGTGTAGGCTAGCCCAGAATAGAAATCAATGGAGGTACGCATCCAACCAATCCCAAGATGGATAAACTAATGACGAAAAGATAACTGTGCTTAAACATGATGATTATTATAAGTAACTACAAGAATTGGTTGGGCAATATTCTCGAATAATGTTAAGTGTGTGAAAGGATTTACTGGAAAACCATTATTTCGGCAAATGTCTAAGTGTTGGGGATCTTGGTAGCCACAGGTTGCTTAACCTCTTTCACTGAATCTCGGTAAAATAGGGTATAAAATTAGAAAACAATAGAAAGGAACGAGCTGAATACACATACTCCTGAAAAGAAGAAAAGAAGAAAACCACCAAAACGCAAAATCAAAGTAGCTGCTTATATAACCCTACATAAAAATAACTGAGTTGCAAACGAATCCGTGACTTTCAGTAAACAATGGATTCCATTACTAAAAGAAATAACAAAAGAAATAACAAATGAAAATCAAATGCCCACAATATCTAGGTAGCATTGCAAGTTTTTCCTGGGTTTTCCTTGTTGACTGTGCGAAAAGATAAATTGGAAAATATATTAAATCGCCAAATGGTTAAGTGTTGGGGGAACTTGGCAGCCACAAACTGCTTACCTCCCTTCACAACCATTGAAGGTCGGAGAAATAGGGCATATAACTGTAAAACAATAGAAAGTGATCGAACTGCATCTTACAAGAAAGAACATCGCCTATGAGGAAAGACAACAAACATAGAATAAGAAGAAAATTGTTGAAAGCATATGTGTGGAGCACAGCACAGTATGCCTATGAAATACGAGAAGTCTGAAACGCAGACAGAAAAGCGGTAGCAGCCTTTTGAAATGATGTGCTTCAGATGTATGAGGACGATAGCATGGACAGACAAAGATAATAACAAATAAGTTACAGAAATAGTAGGAGAACAAGGATATCTGGGGAAAAAGAGAAATAGTAGGGCGGAATACGTTCTAAGGCATTTTTGGGGAATAGTATGTGATATATTACAAGCAGAGATAGGAGAAAAGAGGTAGATGTAGACCTAGATCAGACAGTTATAGATGCAAACTGTGCATATTTCAGGGAAATCTGTAGGTTAGTTCAGAATAGGGAACAATGATGGTACGCGTCTAACCAGTTCTAGGACTGAAGACCTAATGATGATGAAGTGTGAAGATAGCTAATTTTTTGTCCTACTATAACAGTTTTAATTTTGTAGTAGTATGTTATAAAAGAGTATATTTGCAAGACTGGATAACGTATTGGCAAAAACAATATTTTACAAGTGTATACCTATCAGTTAATCGTAATCATCGTAAGCGCCATTAAATGAATTTTACAGGAAGCGTGTTTTTTGTGTATTTTTTGATAATACTAATGGTACATTTATGAAATTTTGAATATAATTAATCTGGGCTTGTCATTTATTAGACGTACTGTTGTTGTTGTCAAAACGTCGTATTTTTCAGTAATTTTGGTGCTTAAGCTGTTTTGCTGGTAAGAAGAAATTTCACAAGTAATAGAAATTTGTCATTTACAATGCACATACGATATTGTGTAGGAATTCAAAATTTTAGTTTAATGTGCCACAATAACCACAAGTCTTACAGTTTTTTTCTATTTTCTAATGATGTATCAAAAATAAAATGAATTTTAGTCAAACACCAATAATTTTATTAAAGACAAGCTGAATTATTAAATGATATTACTAATTCTAAGAACTATTGAACTTCATCTTCTTTTTTTCCATCCTCTTCATCTGTTTCTGCGAGTACATCCGCTACAGCTCCACTATGAATTAAATTTTCTTTCTTACAAATCGTTCAATCGTTGCATGGACAGCATCCACGGGTATGTATGTGTGACCAGGAAGTAAAAACACTAACTTAATTTTTTGTATATTCTGTGATAATACTAAAAACTTATGCAACATAATAATCAGAGCCCTATTACGATTCTGTCCTGTACAACTATCGCAGTATAATGCAATTTCTGTAATATTTTTTCTACTGTCCACTTCTTGGAGTTATATATATACGATAGTACAAATTTTATTGCATCCACGGTTTCCATCAGATTCTCCCCAAATACTCCTACTCGTCGAACTACTTATCCTTTTTCTCTTCTCCTAATTTCTACTTCGGTTATGCAAGAGAGTAGCCAATCTCTTTGCTTCATAAAACTACCAAGACCCCAGTAAAACTCGAAAATGTCATGCCGCTGCTGTTCGGTAAAGTTATTCACGCAATTGTTTGGACATTTGCCATGACTACACGGATTTGGTTGAACAGACTTACCGTTGCCTAGGTTTTTTCTTTTTGCTTCAATGGTCTTTTATTCGGTTTTCTTTTTTTGCCAATATTAAACGTTTCCAACTCTACAACACCTTTGGCTGTAGAAGATGAACCAGAAGAATCATACGAACTAGGATCATCAAAAAATGAATTATCGGATGCAAATATTTGAAATTTTACCTTCTTCTGCTTATAGCCATTACTCATTACTAGCATTATCTTTCTGACAACCTATGTTTAGATTATCATTTGGTTGAGAATCTTTTGATACCGGTAGCTTTGGCTTTATTTTTGTGTTTAGTTTCCGAAAATGGTATTTTTTCATTAACTTCGAGAACTTGGATAGCATTATCAACAGCGTCAATTTCAGTGACAAAGTCTTTGTCAACAAACAATACAGGCATGCTTTCAATATCAAATAAATCGCTGTCTTTATTATCCTCTTGCAAATCGTAGTTGTTAAATGAAGGTACAAGAACAGAGCTACCACTAATTCCATCGTCGTTTAGTTCTTTTGTAGCGCTTTCTGCTACTTTGGTTAACTTTTGCTTTTCTATGCATTTAGAATTATTCTCTAACTGACTGAGAGCCAGATTTAAAATACGTGTGCCACGTGACATCGCCATAACCATAAAATAAGGGAGACCTTAACACATGAGTGCTATTAGGCAAATAAAAACGTGTAGATCTTATGTTGTTCAGTATCTCAGATAAATTGTTCAACTTACCAGATTATGATGATTTTTAAGATGTAAGCTTAGCTAGAACTGCACATCAATAAAGCACATTCTATAATAATTATAGAGAGTATAAAGTAAAATGCCGTCTTAACAAAAAACCGTTACTGACGGTATAATCCACCCTGCATAACAGTACTATTTTATTTGACGACAAGTATTGACCTCTGTGATCATTTTTATGTATTTATCTACACTGAAACTCACAAACTTCTACGGAGATCTGTAAAATGTTGCTTAAGGTTTGAGTCTATAAATGCAATCGCTAACTGTAAAGTATCGTAAGCAACGTTTTTTCTTGTCACATACGATATTTTGCTTTTGCAACATGTTGCTTGTGTTTTTTTGCCGGTTTGTTTTTTATAAAATTGGTCGTTACGACAATATAAAAATAAGATGTACCATATTTTGGGATGCCTACTCACGTACTATCTTTTGCAGGGTCCTGTACAATCACATAGTGCATAGCCAGAGTTGAAGAACGCGTTTTCGGTAATATTGTCGCTTACGATGTTTTGCAAAAAAACAGTTGAAATGTTGTGATGGAATATTAATTTAGGTATATGTAGTATACTTTTTGAAAACTTCCGTTACCCCTTTAAAAAACTGAACATTAAAATCTAAGGATTCCCAGAAAATTGAATACATGTGCAGTAGCTATTTTATTGAAGAATCTAAAAATACAGTGAAATATTTCCAAGCCAATTATGATACGACATTCAGCTACAGCATATTCGTATACATGATACAACTAAGAAAAATATTGCTGAAGGATTAGCATTTAACGTATCGCAAATGTGATAGCATTGGAGTTTATAGTGAAACGAACTGGTTGCAAAGAAAGTTACCACCATTATATAGGACACGCAAAAAATTGAAATTGACATGTTTTGAAAACTGTAAACATTGCTATTTAAAGTATTTTCACAGTGTTTACATATCCATTTATCCAAATATACATCTATCATTTACTTAAGTTATTTGCTCTCGAATACCATATTGTGCGCCTGCGCCACGCAACGCGAATCGTCATGCACAAACCGAAACCGTTATAGTTTTATGTCTAAGAGCCACTCGTCGGTGGAACGTATTTTGCACTTTGATATTTGACAGTCGTAAAGCTCTTTTAGAAATTTATTTAACCTTTTTATCATTCGTTCGTTTTATTCCTTTTTATTCAACAGTTTTTTTCAAAACTACTGCTTTTTGGATTTCTATATAAGGTAAATAATTATGTAGAAATATTTATTGAAGATTCAGTAATATAACCACCTAAGTTTAAATCAAAGCATTTGTGGTTATTGAATACTGTGCCTAGAGGAATTAGTGTTTATTTTAAACTTTTGCTAACTAGAGTCTGTTGTAGATTGAATATACAATCCATGGCTTTGACACCTAAGAAGGTCATGCACAGCGAGGCAAGAACAATCATTCGAAAAGCAATTGATACCAAATTTACCACCAAACGGCATTGTTGTAATGGATAATGCACCATATCTTAGCGTGCAGATAATTAAACATCCTACCCAATCAGCATACAAACAAACCATTCTTAATTGGTTTGAAAGTTAAAGTGTTTCAACAACCACAGAAATGCGTAAAGCAGAATTGCTAATGTTAATCAAAAAGTTGCCTAATAACAAGTCATGTTAAGTGGAGGAACTTCTTAAAAAGCATGGGCATACCGTTTTAAAACTACCACCATACCATTGTGATCTCAATCCGGTTGAGCTAATATGGAGTTCGGTAAAACATAAGGTTGCTATGCATAATGTTGCCCAAAGCAGTAATAATATTGAATTCTTGGTGCAAAATGCATTTTCAGAGATTAGCCAATTTCAGTGGGAGAAACATTGTAGGTATGTTATCCATATAGCTGAAAACTTATGGAAAGTGATGAATTACTTGATGATACGGTAGAAAGTTTACCTTTCACAATCAACACGGGTTCATCTGAAGATGAAAGTGATTTGAACAGTGATAGTGATTATGTTTTGTTAAGAAAACTGTAAGTTGTAATTTTAAAGTTTGATTTATATTAACAATAATGAGTATCGCAACTTGAATGTATACAATAGTGAGGTTATTGTAATTTTTATGTATTGACAATTTAATAAATTGCTTTAGGTTAAGGTGTGTGTTATACCATGTCATTGATAATTAAATCTTCTAAAATTATTAACCATTAAAATATACAATAATGTCGTCAATGTTGGATATTAATAACCTAACCTTACAAAAATTTCAATTTTACAAATAAAAGCTTTCTACTTTGAGAGTACTTCTTACCAGGCTATGACACCAAGGACATACCTCCCACGTCTTATGTTTGCTTGGTGTTATATATATATATATATATATATATATATATATATATATATATATATACAGGGTGCCCACAATTTATCTCCGTATATGGGTAACTTTTTTATTATAGAAGATACAATGTTGGTTAAATTAGCAAAGTTAAAGAGAAATTTACGAGTAGTATGATGCTTTTTGAAAACTCACCTAGATGCTCAACTTTTTAGATATTTGAAAAAACTGAAATTTGCCATTTTCTTCAAACGCTAATAACTTTTAACGGTTTAACCTATAGAGAAAATAAAAACTGCTTGTAAGGTAACTTTTACGTAGAATTCAATAGCGTATATGACAATTTTAATTGGAAATGTGTTTTCAAGCTACAAACATAACCTCACTTTTTAAATGGAAACCATAGTTCAATATAACCCAAATGGAAAGGTTTTCTTTTTGATTACCCTGATGTAAGGGTTGATGTACTTATTTTCAGTAGTTTCTTCATAATAAAGGAAAAACGATTTATTTATTTGCGGACATCAAGGAGTCCATGGATACATATTACAAACAAACAAAATGTGTAAAATCAATAATGGAAACACAAGTTTATTGTAACTAAATTTATTATAAACTAAGAAAAATAAAATACTTAAAAAATAAACTATCCATACAATACAAATAACTTAATCAAAGGAAACAAAAATTAATTAATGCGAATATGCCCACTCCTACATTAACATATGCTCAAAATGACCTTCATTAGCTTGCAAACACATTTCGCACCTTTTAATTAGGTTTTGGTGCACCTTATTTAACGTTTGTGGTTTTATACTTGTAATAGCTGCTGTAATACTATCTTTGAGTTGCTCAATGTTATTGGATTTTTAGCATACACTACATCCTTTACAGTACCCCAAAGAAAAAATCCAGTGGCGATAGTTCTGGTGACCTTGCCGGCCATGGAACAGGACCTGCATTGCCAATCCAATTTGGAAAACTATTATCAAGATATTCAGAAACGGCTTGAGCATTGTGAGCAGGTGCACCGTCATGCTGAAAATAATATAAGTTTTGCAGTAAATGAAGTGGCAAATTATCGAGCATTTCTTGCAATTCGTTTTGTAGAAAATTTAAATAGCGTACACCATTTAAATTATAATTATAGAAGAAAGGCCCAAGTATTTTATTACCAAAATGGCACACACACATTTATCGAAAATTGATGTTGATCCCGCCTTTCTTCTGTTAAATGGGGATTTTCCTGACTCCAGTAGACTGTATTTTTCTGTTAAACATGCCTTTGTTAGTAAATTTTGCTTCGTCGGTAAATATAATAGTGTGACTAAAACCAGGATTATTATTTGTTTCATTAAGAAACCACCTACAAAACTGTTGTCTTCTCTCACAATCCCCATGATACAGTGTATTGCTAACATGGGTTTTGTATGGTTTGTAGCGGTTTTGTTTTAAAATTAGGCGAGCTTTTTCTGTAGAAGTAGCGCACTCAATTGCAGTTTCTCGGTGGACGCTGTTGGCTTAAAATTTATGTAGGCTAACACACGTTCTTCATCATCAGTTTTGAATTTTCTTTTATCAGTACTGGGTTTTGTAAAAGCACCAAACCTTTTAAATTGTTTTCTAATTTAGAAAACAATCGTTTATCTGGCTGCCTTCTTTCCAAATATCTTTCATCATACATATCACCAGCAGCATCACAATTTCTGTTACAGGCATAGTAACAAAAGAGCATGTCATTTTTTTCGTCGTTTGTATACATTCTCTATTATAATCAAATAAATTTAAAAGTCTTCTACACAAAATTTGCAACCCAGAGCAAATAAACACTTTAACTAATAATATCTGACAAATGCCAGTTGTTTTTTGTTTATTTAAAATATGTATCCATGGACTCCTTGATGTCCGCAAATAAAGAAATCGTTTTTTCTTTATTATGAAGAAACTACTGAAAATAAGTATATCAACCCTTACATCAGGGTAATCAGAAAAGAAGAACCTTTCCATTTGGGTTATATTGAACTATGGTTTCTATTTAGAAAAAGTGAGGTTATGTTTGTAGCTTGAAAACCCAGTTCCAATTAAAATTGTCATATACGCTATTGAATTCTACGTAAAAAGTTACCTTACAAGCAGTTTTTATTTTCTCTATAGGTTAAACCGTTGAAAAGTTATTAGCGTTTGAAGAAAATGGCAAATTTCAGTTTTTTTCAAATATCTAAAAAAGTTGAGCATCTAGGTGAGTTTTCAAAAAAGCATCATACTACTCGTAAATTTCTCTTCAACTTTGCTAATTTAACCAACATTGTATCTTCTATAATAAAAAAGTTACCCATATACGGAGATAGATTGTGGGCACCCTGTATATATATATATATATATATATATATATATATATATATTATGCATATTGCTGTGGATTTATCGGGGTCCGACATTGAGCATCAATAAAAGAAGATGTGCTATCGATTGGTGTGGTTCTAAGTCAGGTTCAATAAAGATATATATATATATATATATATATATATATATATATATATATATATTGAAACGTTTTTTTCTAACTGGGCTCAGCTAGCCTCACGCATGGGCGCCAATGAAACTTATTTTTTCAAAGTGCCTAGACGTTGCCGGCACCAGTGAAACGAATATTGTTTTTTGAGGCACCTGCCCTACGTTTATTGGAAGCCAGTGAAACTAATTTTTCTTATATATAGCTGGCCTCACGTTATGAGCAAGTGTAACGAAGTCTTTCGACATAACTAGGGGTCTATTCCTTGGGTAGAGCTATGAGAAATGGGGGGGGGGGAAGTCGAAATCCGATTGTAAGTCAAACTTAATCCAAAACAAATAGGCGCCACCAAGTCCTGACTTATTTATGATAATTGCGTGGCATATTTCTAGGGGCGGACGTGGAAACCCAGAGAAAAAAAATCGCTTTCGATGACAAAAACCCGTCTTAACAAAATAAGACGCTGCTCCTGTAAGAAATTGTAATAATTAGATTAATAAAAAGCTGGAACACTATTTGTGTCCCGCAAACATACCTAAAGAAATATTAAAAAGATATTTTCTATATAAAATTGGCATCAAAATTCTACTCTTAAGGATATTAGTTTCCTGTTGTTAGGTTTGACCATATTTGATCAAAATAAAAAACTTTAATCTTGAACAACCAATAATTTACTCAAAAGATTCTCTTTTAAAACAAAATTCAATGCAACAAAATTTCATAAATAATTAAATGAGTTCATGGGTTTTAAATTAAGGTTTATCAAAATAGTTGATAATCAAACATTTTAAAACTTAGTGTGAACTTGTTACAAAAAAAAGGTCCGACCCGTGCAGATCTGTTCGAGGGGGTTACAATTTAAAACATAGTTACTCAAGTCTCCTTATCTAAATTATTTGTGTTAGTTTCAATTTCTAATATAAAAGGCAGATCACAAAAATATTCTTGTTTACTCAACTTGGGAAAACGCTGTTCGAAGCATAAGTTTACTAGAACACATGTGTCAGCAGTATATTGCAGACAAACAAGTGACGTCAATAACACCTGTCGCTGTTACTAACAGTACAAAATAAACCACGTGTATGGTTTCTTAAACCATTAAAAATTGTGAATTATAATTTTAACACTGGAAACTTCCAGTTCAACAAATAATCTCAATTTAATATTATTCGTGCTTTTATGCACTAAACAAAATAGCGTGTTTCCAACTTGAAACACGAAAAATTACTTAAAGTTATCTACGAACCAAAACTGCGTTATGTAGCTGTGAAGAGGTGTTGTAATATCAAACGTAATCACCATACATCCGTCAGCTGCTGCAATATGTTGAACCCCGCTGCCTTATCAAATAACATCCTAACGTTGTGTACTAAAATGGTCTTCTATAAATTATTCAAATTTTCCATCATCAAAGTTGCTTTCTACAGACTGTAATACAAAGTGGTTTTAACATCAGTGGTTGGAATAGTTGTTTTCAAAGTTGCTTTTATTGTGGTTATTTGCGCGCGCTATTTAAAGATGGGTCTCGACTGCTTAAAATGTAACCGCAAATTGGCGGCCTGCTTCCAATCGTACATTTTGACTCAACAATCTCGCATGGCCGACTGGTTATCACGCTCGCTCGGACGACGGCGTGTCCCAGGTGGGGGCTTTCAGCAAAACGCGCCTGCGAACAGTTATCGAAGGCACAGATATTTGACTATACATAAAATGCTACATATAGATACAGCTTTAGCGTATTACCAAAGTTGTTAAATGTATTTTACTTATAATTTTAATAAAAGCGTTTTATAACTTTGCACTTTTATGGATGGATTTAATAACCAAGAAATAAAATTGTTACAATATATATATATATATATATATATATATATATATATATATATATATAGCTGTGGATTGATGATGCCCAATGTTGGGAAACAATAATTTGTTGCTTAGAACTGATTCAGGCCCAACGTTGAAAGCCAAATTTTATTGCTGAGAACTACCTGAATAAAAGCTTATGGTGAAAGCTTCAATTTTGCCTGCTCTCTTCAAATAAAACCACTAGAATCATACATCAGGTTTACGAACAATCTTTCAAATATTAACAGCTTTCTCTTACAAACAATATTGTATTTATAACATCTATGAAAAGCAGCTTCCTTTCAACACTAATCTTTTATACTAAAAATAGTGTTCAAAAATCTCTTTTTAAAACTAGGATGATTACTCATTATCATTCATAAACAACTCTTTAATTAAATCCGCCTTAATATATACAAAATTTATAAAAATACTTCTTATTATTTAATATTCTCCCCGTAAAAACATTTAAACATATCTGATATCAGTTGTTTCCTAGCGTACTAGCGAAATCCTGTATCGTAGGCTGCCATTCCTTTTAATTAAATTATTGACTTGTACATACAACTCACATTCAAAGAGTTGACCACAAAAAAATCTTAATTAGCTACCTTATAAATATTAGTGCTTTTAGGAATTCAAATAAGATATTTTTATTTTACCGTGACAAATCTGCTTGTTGTTGCCTTTTTCCTGAATATAATTATCAATCCATGCTTCAAAATCGTTTTAAAAATACCACATAACCAACCGTACCAATCATATATGCTTTTTTGTCAATTAAGGAACTTAATATTACAATAGTTTAATTGTTTTTAATTATCTGTTCTCCATTTTGAAACCATTTGCAAGTACTTCAGATAACCTACTCATTTCTGATTACCCAGAGACACTATAACGTTAGCTATTTCAATAAAAAGCGTCCATCTTTAATAGTAACTTTCACTACTAAATAGAGTACATGTTCAGTAGAGCTTTAACTACGTAATGTATCATTTGATTATCATAATGAGGTTTGAATCAGGACTGTCCTTGCATCCACTATTCAATGGCTTTTAAAGGCAAACCTCTTCTGACGTCACGACTTCGTGAATTAGCGTGGTCAATCCTGAACCTTCTAATTGGTTTGTTCTCTAGGTGTGTCATTCATTCTCTTTTGTTCTGCAAGGTGTGTTTACGTCCTTTATCAGCGTTCAAAGATTTATTACTTTTTCTCTTACCATTAGGTTACATTATAATTGGACGAGTTGTCTTATCGCTTTCACAAATTTTATCGTCGCTCATGGATATTTACGTCATTCACTTTGTGTTTTATTTAAGCATTTGATTGTTCCAGAACACAGTCAATGGACACTTTTCTCACTACTTAGAAATACAACCTATTCAATTGAAATATACTCAAAAATTCTTTGTTGACTATGCTACTGATGTTTTAAAAACACGTTTTCATCGAAATACTAACGTACATTTGTTATTAAATGAAAATTTCTTTTCCATGTGAAAATTAAATTTTTATTCACGTGACTTTACATAAAACAGATGATTTACAAATGGAACCCTTTTGAAACAAGCTTATTTTTGCTGAACGTAAACACGAACCTTTCGTTTTTAAATTATTTAATTAAGGAAGAAAACTCTTTTTAATTACGGGTTCTTATGCATTGATACATTTTTTTTATGCAGGAACTTCACAAATATTTTCCGTATTATGAGATGATACAATATGACTTCTCCATGATCTCTAATCATATCTTTATATATATATATATATATATATATATATATATATATATATATATATATAACAAACGTGTGTATTAGCGAACTTGATGATATATATATATATATATATATATATATATATATATATCATACATATATAAAAGGACAAGTTAAATGCAGTCCGTATGTACAACACAATAAAAAATAAGATGTATCTGTGAATAAACTCTTATGAAAATAATAAAAGTTTATTCACCTATACAAATGGGGCTAATAGTTGTGTGTAGTGTAGTGTAATGTAGTAGTAGTTTGATGATTTAGAAAGGACTATAGGAAAAATTTATTTATGTAATATTTTTGTGGTATAAAATGAAGGTGTAATTTTGGCTTTTAGTACAAGGTAAAAGGGTTTTTAATAATTACAGTGCCATAGTCAGCACATAGGTAAATGTAGGTTTTTATACTATGTGTTCGTATTAGACCTGGGGTTTAAAGTAAAGTTTGCGAATAAGCCCAGTTACTTTTGATATAATTATTTATGTAATTATAAAATATTCAAAATTATTTTCTTTAAAATGTTTCATCTTTCAAAATTAATAGTATTGTTAAATATTCAAAATATATGAGGAATGTACACGAAATTTGAAATAGTAATTGGATGTGTGAATAAATCGTGATGTACTTTTAGCAGTCAACTTTTATTGATATAGTAGGATAGGATTTTCAGTGAACGAGTGAGCAGCCGTGGCGAATATCTCTGAGGCAGCGGAGGTTTTGGCGTTCGAACTAGAAAGCATCTTCAGAGGATATTGATATAGGGGATATGAAATGCAAGTCTAGGTGGTAGGGCTTCATTTTCAGGTAGGTGCAAAATTGTGTGACAACACAAATTTTTTTAAGCGACCACCCAGGTAAGCTACGCAGAATTTTGGCGATCTGAGCGTGAGGGGCTTGAAGTCAGATAGATTTTTATTATATTTATTTCAGGAAACTGACGATCCTGAGGTAAGGGGTTTAGTGTTTTGTAAATATTTGTTTTGTAATTAATTTAGTGAGTGTGTGGGAATTATTTAGTGTATGAATAATGTGGTGTGGACGAGTGTTGAGAAAGGAGTGGCTAAGAAGTGAAAGCATAGAAATCGGAAGTAACGATAGTGCTCTGTTTGAAAAAAAAACAGACGAGAAATGGAGGAAGCAAGAGGTAGCAGGGACCAGTCAAGGACAGAGTCGCGAGAAGCTGGACATGAGTTAATTTTGAGAATGTTAGAGAAGATGAATGAGGAATCGAACAAGAAGTTTGATCAGATCAGTGAAACAATAAGCGGAGTTAGGGAGGAATCAAACAGGAAATTTGATCAGATGAATGAAACCTTGAGTGGAGTTAGGGAAATGGGTGAAGACTCAAAAAGAAAAGTTGAACAAATTAGTGTGAAAATTGATAAATCAACAAAGGAATGTTCAGAATTTAAAAATAGTCTTTCAGAAAAAATGGGGAAGTAGAAACAATGGTAGACAGGTATGAGAAAAATATAGTTGGTTTAAGGCAGAAATTGGACAATTAAAGTCAGAGGTTAGGATTTTCTGTGAGGAGGAAATTAATATGAAAATGACGGAAGTGACTGATTCTTGTAGGAATCAATTAGGACGTGTAGAAAGAGAAGTTAGCAGAATCAACATAACATAACAGCTTCAACGGGGGATAGTCCGAGGTTCTTTTCAGGGAACATATCATTGGAACAACAGATGAAATTTTACGGGGATAATCTGGTGAATCCCCAAATTTTTATAGTGTTAGGAATTTAGTTTTTAATTTATTTGATGAACATTCTAAGCTTAACACAGTAAAAGCTTTATTAATAGATAATGCTGAAGCCTGGTACAATTTGGTAGGGCAGAACACAGAATCGTATAATGATTTTGAGGAGAAATTTTTGAAGCACTACTGAAGTGATCATAAACAAGATCAGGTGCGAGATGACCTAATCACGGGGAAGTATAAAGGCGAATTTGCGGGATGTAGGGAACAATATGCGATACGAAAATGTATCATTGCTTAACAGTTGAGTCCACCTTTAACGGACCGGCAGATAATTAAGTATCTCTCAAGACATTTTGAAGTAGAGGTTAGGCAACATGTGGCGTTGCAAAACATCGTCGAAAGAGAGGCATTTTTGGAATACCTTCAAAGGTACGACGATGTTAGTACGGTTAGACCTAGGGATGCTAGGGAAAGAAACGTCAACCTAGTTAGATTTGAAAGTAAATGGAAGAATTTCCAGACACGGGGAACAAATTTCAATAGGAATATTGATTGCTGCCTTCACCATTCATTTCAAAATTTTAATACATTTCAAAACCAAAATAGAGGTCGTAGTACTTACGTATACCATCTACGTTCCGTTTCTAATTCTTTATTTAACTTCAAGCTTTTATATAACTGGACATTATACATTACACACACTTGTGTGTACTTATCTTAATAAACAAAATATAACTTCACTAAATATTTCACTGTAGGTAACTTTGTAGAACGTAGGAACAACGAAAAATTAAAGAGAGCATCACCCTTCCATTCGAGTGATTATATAGCTCCGGTCGCCACCCCCCTTGTTGAAATTTAGCACGTAAACCTCCAACGGACAACAACAATTCCCGGTAAAACTATAACGGACTCTTAATTTCGGTGAAAAGTTCCAACCGTTTTCGTTTTCTCTGAATATCGTTTGATAAACATCCCAAAATACCAGGAAAATTTCACAAAACCGTCAACCGACTCTATCCTTCCGCGAAAACTAGTCTCAATGAACTTTCAATTCTGGCTACGTCCATGCCTTTCACTTAGAACAAATATCTTTCATCTCTTTCCTACATATAGCGTCCTTTCACATATATGCTTCTCTCCGATCGATTTTCACTTTTCCTAAGACCATTGTTACGCGTCTATCTTTAATGTCCAATCAAATCGCTCGAACTCTTTCCCTTGCTTTTAACCGATCCGTGTTTGCTGTTAAAATTCTTAAAAGTTATTGATTTTTCTACCCTTTCCAAACAAATTTGTATACCGTTTCCCAACCATACTACCTCTCTGATCAAATTCTAAAAATATAGTGCTTCTCTCTCACACTCAAGCGTTCTGCAGAGTCCACATTTTTCTATAACCGCTTGGTTCTGGTTCCCTACTGTACTGCCTTCATGATTCCCTTGATATCTTTTGCTGTTTCTCTGTCATACTTGTATGCTTCGAATTATCTTTGTTTATCTGCTCATTTAAAAGTCAACCAACTAACCAACACCTGTTATCTACGCTCCTTTACTAACACATACAAAATCGCTATCTTTCTTTGTAAAATATCGGTTCGTATTCTTTAACGGCCACCTGCCTTTGCTGTATATTGCTTACACAAATATCCAATGGTCGGTCTTTCTTGGAACATATTAAATTTTATAGCTTCGTTCGTTACGATAACTTTCCTTCTTGTTTGTTTGTATGGTTTGAAATGTTTCTGGTTTTACCCTATGTTAACGAATACGAAAAGCTTTTAATAAATAAAAGCGGTATTTATTTTGTGTTGCTTCTAAACCCTTATTATCCTAATTAAATAAATACACCTACAATAACATTAACCCTAAACTATCCTATGCTGCCTAAGCCCTAATTTCTATTTAAAATACCTAATTGTCATACTACTAAATATATCCAAGACCCTCTAGCTTGACCCATAACCTTCTATATGTCTAGTTAACCTGCAATAAGCTTCTAATTACACAATATTATATATATATATATATATATATATATATATATATATATAAATTATGATTTTATTTTCTTGATCATATGTTATAATATATTAAGATAGGTTCTTGGATCTTGGTTAGTAAAAACTTAATATTGTTGTGAAGTCTTTCTCATGATTTTCTTGGTATGTATTTATTTATACAGTAAGTTATAAAATAGGTAATATTTTTAAAACTGGAGTTAAATTTGTGGGAAAAATTTCTGTTTTTGTAAAGCCAGTTCTCAGATTTTGTGCAGAATTTTTCTGAATTTTTTATTACAATCTGTTTAGTAAAGAAGGAACCACATTTTTAGGGATAGTGGGTGATCCCTGCCCATCAAGAGATGTTTTCCATTCATCTAAAATTTGGCGCCATTGACATTTTAGTGGCCTAAAATATACCACATCTAAGGGCTGCAACAAATGGGTGCTGTTTTGAGGGAAAACCACAAATGCATTGTTGTACCCATTGTATGATTTCAGGACATCAAGACATATGTGAGCTCAAATTATCACCTATGAGCAGTTTTTTCCCTTCTTCTTTGCGTAGAACCA
The DNA here is from genome assembly GCA_036346225.1 of Platerodrilus igneus. Classification (NCBI taxonomy): domain Eukaryota; kingdom Metazoa; phylum Arthropoda; class Insecta; order Coleoptera; family Lycidae; genus Platerodrilus; species Platerodrilus igneus. The sequence continues at coordinate 634,565 of JARFIW010001453.1, read as the reverse complement.
GTAATATCGAAGTAAAAAACCAGTCTTCAAAACTGTTTGCGTCAAATCACTCTGATTTTGACCCGTTATAGCGAGTGTTTACTGGTCCACCTTCGGTCCATGTTGTCCACAAGTGTTCGGAATTGTAATTGACATATGTAGGCGGAATGACTCCAACTGCATTCCCACATATCATTATAATAACTTCTGCCTTTGTTGAGATCCTAATGGCCTCAGGGTATTTACAACCATGTTTCATTATCACTTTCTTTTTGTCTGGGTCATCCACCAGGTTCGTCTCATCATAGTTGTAAATGAGATAAGGTGGAATGCCATCCATTTCGGCTTTCAAGTGACTGAAAAATGACAGAATTGTTTCCTCATCTACAGCAGCTCGTACATTGCTTAATATTGCTGAAGACCCCTGAGAAAGTTCTTGTTTGTGGCGTTTCAGAAACATGTCTGCCCCTGTATCTCCAGGGACATTATTCTGCAATTGGTTTACAATCACACCTTTTTTGTCTAAATACATTTTTACGATGCCCCTTAAATCAAAACTTGTTATTGGAAATCCGAAGTTACACATTTTTTGAGCATGGATGATAAACATTGCTTACTCTGTTTCAGAAAAGACACATTGACGACCAGGTGGCCTAATGTTGTTATATCGGATTGCCTTCAACCTCAAAATAATAGAACTTCGCGGTATTTTATACTAATAAGGCGGCTCCATGGTGTAGTTCGTGTGCGTGTGACTACTATGCCCAAGGTCCCGGGTTCAAATTCCGACACGGTCCGCTTGAAAAATGTTAGGCCAGCATTTTTCACAAAAATACGCCCTCGTTCGGATGAGAGGTAAAATGGAGGTCCCCTGTGTGAGTGTTGTCACGCACGCAAAAGATCCCTACCTTGCTTGCAACAGCAAGGCTTCGACAAAATTCAAAATTTCCAGGTAAAAAAAACTCGCTTCCTGGTCAATGTAGTACCTTCGGGTGGAGCATTGGAAAATCAAATGTAGGGTATTTTATACTTTTCAGAAATTTCACGCTGTGTAAGCACATCGTTTTTATGTCAGCTAGGCATAGTTCTTTGTTACAATCACTATCCATCTTATCACGTCCATCTATCTTCCATCTAGACACTTTATCACATGACATGTTGAATTTCTGGAAGAAAATAACATGGTTTTCAAGAATGATCCAAAGAATTATTTGGACTATATTTGAAATCAAAGTACGAGATTTTAAATTTCTTGCAATTAACCTCCAAATTTCCGTAAATAGGAACTTAACAATATCTGAGATACATAACAGTAACACTACCTTTTGGAATGTAGCAGCACTGAAACAAATACGATCTTAAAGTAATATAGTCTTTGCAATTTCTAAATAGACCTCTTCATTCGCGACGTCACACACGTACTAACTATTTATACAGACGTTTGTCATTATAAACCGTAAAATGCTATGCTACGGTTTTGATTTGAATAGTAGCAATGTGCAACGTTGCCAACAATTTTAACGGAATTTTAATTAATTTGACGTTTAATTTTTAGGTTATATGTTGTTTAGTTATTCTTACATCTCGTGCACTTTTTATTTTTATTCGTTCATAATTTGATCAGTTTTTGCTTCAAACAGTTCTTTTCAGAACTCATATTAGTGTTACACAGAACTCTGATCACCGAAGATAATGAGTGGAATTAGTTTAGGCGTTAGAGCTAAACAACTTGTTGCTAGTTTAATCACTTTTTTTGAAAAAGAAAGGGATAATGGTGGACCGTTTATTCCGTTAACAGCGGTTCGTGAGGTAATTTAGTTCATTATTTACTTCAAAAACTATTTCTTATGGATATTTTTAGAGAGTGTGGGTTGCCCTAGGTCTTAATATTGGCACCGTAAAATCGATTTCGCAAACAATTGCGAAAAACGAACCATTTACGTCAAAAAAGCGAGTCCACACAAAGCCTGTCACTAACGTAGATGAATTTACCAAAAGTGGAATTCGTAATGTGATTTATAGGTTATATGACAATTGTAAGTACTCATTTCCAAGTTAATGTAAAGTATTACATGTATTTATTTTAGATAAACATATTTCTGTTCATTCCTTCTGGCAGAATCTGAAGCACGATGAACCTTTTAATGGTTCTAAACGATCCCTAAATACAATCCTACACAATATAGGATTTAAATGGCAAAAAGATAACCCACGGAGAGGTCTAATGGAATTGCCAAATATTGTTGATAGAAGGATACGTTTCTTGAAGACATACAAGAGAATAAAAAAAGAGAATCTGTATCAGTTTGTGTTTGTGGACGAAACATGGATTTTTCAGAATGGTGCTGTGAGCTGCTCCTGGCAAGACAGTGATTTAAGAACTGTAAAGAGTACACGAATTGATGGAAAAAGGTTTGTGTCATATACTTCCTTTTAAAACAGAATAATGTAAATAATCTTTTGGATACATAGTATTACATGCAGGAAATGTAAATGGTTTCATAGATGGGGCAGAATTGATTTTTTCTTCGTCCACAAACGACCCAGATTACCACGGAGAAATGAATGAACAGAATTTCTTGTATTGGTTTGAAAATCAATTATTGCAGAATTTGTAAGCACCATCTGCAATAGTTTTAGACAATGCTTCCTATCATTCTACTGTGTTAAACAAAATACCTAACAGTTCCTGGAAAAAAGTGACATCGCAGAATGGTTAACAAAACAAACAATTTCCTTTGATGGTAATGCTTTGAAAGCAGAGCTTCTGAAACTTGTCATGATGTGAGTCAAAATTTTGTGCTTTATAACATATCAGTATTTATTAAAAATTTTAGGTATAAACCTCCAAAGATTTTTAAAGCGGATTTGCTGGCCGAACAATATGGACATAAGGTGTTAAGATTGCCTCCATATCACTGCATATTCAATGCAATTGAAAATGTATGGGGTGTTAGTAAGAGGTACTACAATCAACACGCTGGAAGAGATGGTAGGTCTGTTGAAAACTGTTTACAGATGTGGAAAGAAGCATTAGAAAAAATAACACCGGAGATTTGGGCACATTCGATAGAACATGCAGAAAAAATTATCAAAGATTGGTGGAAACGTGAGATCAAATTTGATCAAGAAGATAATGCACCTCTATTAACGTTGGTGATGGTGATGACAGTGATTCAGATTTTCAATCAAATTGAACTGGTCAACTAAATGCATGGCTACTTAGAATTAAAAAGCTTTTTACACGATGTACTTCTAATTTAATTATAACTATCTTAAACTATATGTATAATAAACAAGTACTACCATATATATTTTATTTTTAAATTACAAGCTTTTAATACTTGTTAAATTCTTGAGTGACTTGTCTTTAAAACATGAGTTGCAAATTCATCTTCAGGATATTGGATTTTAGATATCCTAACAGCTTCTACAGCTTTCAATTTCAATGGTTGTAATAAACACACTGGTGACAAACTGGTCAATACTACACTAGCTTAAACTTTAAAGGTGCTAAATACAGGTATGGTCAAAGTCTTTATATTACACCAATCTACAAAAAATGGTAAATTGTATATTGAATTATTTGTTTCAAACTACTCCGTTACCTGGTCTCAAAGAGTAATAAAGTAAATGCCTATTTTTCTGAAGATTTTTGTCCCTTCATGCTTTTGCATATTTAACAAACTGCTGTTTATATCTTTAAAAATTCCATCGAAAGATTTGTCGTTGAACCTTTTGGTTATAAGATTTTCAAAGTTGGTTCATTTAAAGCCTTTACTCTTATACATTGTTTTAGTTGTTGGAAATGCTTTGAAAACATGACATATTCAAGTCAGTTGCATACTAATAATCAGAAGTGAAATGATCATCACACATTTTAGGGTAATTTGAAAGTGTTAAATCCTCCCTTTGCATTGTATATAAAATAACTTTAGTTTTTGTAGATGATTTCAGGGAAATCTAAAAGATTATTTTAAAGTGATATCTTAATTATTCAAAGTTAATGAGAATTTTACTTACAAATGGAATTGTAATTTTGTTTTTCGATTTGTGTAATCAAAACGTTTAAATTATAATTTCAATAACATAACCTCTTGAATAACTGTGGTTATTATTTCGTGTCTGGTATAATATACTAATGGCCATAAAATTAGGAGCATTAGAAATACCCAACTATATTTAAAATATGCTCAGTGGTAAAAATAAAGAAGTAAATAAAATATATTGTTAATTAATGACTTTAATCTGCAATATTGTCGATAGAAATTTATTCTAAAAAATACTTTTTTAAAAAGTAACAAATCAAATTCGTCATCTGCTATTAAATATTTTCAATCTCTGTATTCTACCGATGACGCTAATATAGTCATGCGGCAATAGGATTTTGGTAGTGGCAACGTCGCTACAGTTTGACGTCACAAATTGTAATGACGCAGGTCTATTTAGAAATTGCAAAGACTAATGTCTGAATAAAAGTTAACAACTGATGCAACAGACACAATCTTGTTGATTGGAATTGAATTTCTATACAACCATAACTAGAGAAACCATCTGCTGGCAGAGACTAGAACAGTATCAAAATTCAGTTGACAAGCACTAGATGTCGCCAGTGGTTGCATTAGATATATTTCGGTTTGAAGGGGACTTTGGACCGTAGTTGCGCTCTAGGACCATAGTCGCATAGTTTTATAGTACCATCAAAAGTTAAAGAAAATACTTCTACATCGTTTGCTAAACATAAACATTCCTTTGCAAGATTTCACTTGTGGTCTCAACTAACAATGTTGATCAAACATGTAATGGTATTTTTCAGCTACCATTAACGCCGTCTATCATAAATACCAAAACATCTTTCACAACTGATATCTGTCATCCTCGTCCAATCGTGTACCCATATCCACATATTTATGAAATCTTTTTCCATCATATTCATTATGCTTCCGTACCGCTATTTCATAAAAAATTAATGTAGATAAAATCTTGCTCTTTTATTGTGAAACTCGCTGGCATATAGCAGCAAAAGATTCAGATATATAGCCAATTTCGCCATCGATACTATTATATCATTTCAAAAGTGTTTTTGAATGTAGAAGACAAGAATCAAATGAGTGATAAACATAACTGTATGCTTTTGGTGAACAAATTTCAATAATTCTGGATTGTACACTTTTCGCCCTACTATGCTACTTAACATGTTAATATCATCTTAAAAAGTAAGTTCTTAGTTTTTAGCTCATGCATAATTAGTTTGTTGTAGACATTTAATTATTTGCCTATATTTTGTATTTCGATCTACCACAATTTTTAAACGATTCGTTGCGAATGATTTCCACATATCTCCTCAGGCAAAACTGAGGTAAATTGTGTTGCTATTTAGTTAATGCTTATTTTTAGAGAAGACCCTGTCGGCACAAGAAAAACTTTAGCATATATGCTTAAAACTCCGGCATCGTATGCCTTATGTTTATAGGGGTCTCCTTGGTTGCATAAGTACCTATAAAGTGTAATTAAGATAAAAAAGTTGTGGAGTTCAAAATTTCAATATTTTGCCCTGAAAGACAGAAATATGAAGAAGTTCATCCTAGTAATTCTAAATTGCGCATTTTCAAATTATTTTAATTGGTCTCAATAACACATATTAGATTTGGTTTAAAATATTAGCTAAAAATATATATTGCATAACATAATCCAATGGCTTTAACTTTAGGATGACGCCACAATTGGATAAGACGCAGATTGCCAATGCTAGTTAAAGTTCTAATATATTTAATGAAAAATGTACGAATGTTTCCATTTGCGGATTTCGAATGACAAATGTTTTGATTTGCAAGGGGAATTGGTGGCAACACTGTACAGAACCTTCAATATTTGTTGTGTTAAATGACAGTATCCTTTAAGCTCAATTCTAGGTATTTATTTACATACAGTTGCCAACACTTCATTACTACATTTGACATAATCCTAAAGTGGAGCGTATGGAGTATAAATTTGAACATAACCGTTTGAATTACACACAGCCTCCTTTATCTTACAAGCCGGAATACTGAAATGTGACAACACCGCACTGGAGGCCTACCAAACATAACCTCACTTTCTATTATTATTGTGTAAGATAAATGAGTCTGTGTTATTGCTTTAGAGGTTTTTTTTTTATCAAAAAGTATAATGTAAGTGAAAAATTTTACTATTAAATAATAATGAAGATAATGTTATTGTAGATGCCGCGAAAATGCTGTGTACTGAAATGCAATAGTAATTATAAAAGTAGCAAAGAAGGTTATGTGACTACTTTTAGCTTTCCCAAGAATGAGCTTCTTAAACTGAAATAGCTAACATGCATACGTAGAAGCGCTTGGACTCCTAGTAGCGATTCTGTTGTTTGAATAAAACACTTTAAAATTTCCACTTTTCGTAAAATTGAAGAATATGTAGATCAAAATGGCAGTAAGTGCAGTTTCATAGTTAATAAACCTACACTACTTCCCGATTCTTATGCTAGCATTTTTCAAATTTACCACCGTATTATTTAATACCAGAGTGTAAAAAGCGGAAATTGCCTAAAGATCGTAAACAAGAATATTTAGAGATATACGAAATATATAAGAAATATTTAGAAACGGATGCGGAATTTGGAAGTTGCTCGAGAAGCTGATTTGATTAAAATCTTTTAGTATTTGAGAAACAATATTGATTCTCACTTGAAATTAAAAACTAACTGGCAAATTATAAAAACATTTTAAAACTAGATGAAGCGAATTTACCAAAATTAAGTTAATAAAAATCAATCATACCTTGCGTGTAACCGTATATATTTCTGGCGATGAATTAAGTTTTGAAGATGATAGCAGAGTTCTTCCTAAAAATGGATTTATTGCTAAATGGTCTCAATTAACTTTCTGTTTGGAAAGGTAAACCAACAAATATTTTGGAATATTCTTATAATAGATTGTTGATATTTTTAGATATTCGCAAACCACAAGTTAAAAAGAAAACATTAATGGAAAAACAATTAACATTTTGGACCAAAACTGGAAATACTCGTGGGCATAAATATTCCATTATGTTAGATTATTTACTTTCTGTATATCCAAATGTACCATTGAACAATTTTACTAAACAAAATACAAGTAAAAAATGCTACTGCAGCAAAAACTAATGTGAAATCTAGAAAAGTAAGCACATATATCAATCTTTGAATGGCAGATATATTGTAGCGGACTACTACTACCACGTTTCACTAATTTAAAACAAGTAATAACAAGAGTCTTTATTACCCACTGTTCACAAGTCTAATCAACAGTATATGCCTTATTTATAGATGTTTTCAGTCCAATTAACAATGAAACACCATCACACTAATGAATTTACAAGCACTAATATCTTCTTAAACTAAATTCTTAACCATAGGTCTATTAAAAACACTAACACAACTATTTATTTATTACACTTTTGTCTATTTATGTATTCTACAAGCTGCATGTACATTAGACACGTTCGCATAATATAACATTTATGTTTACTCTTAGACTTCCAAAAGCTGAACTATTTAACTTTACGCGATATAATTTATATTCGACATTCTGATATAGACTAACCCTGTACTTCCTCATCGGTCTTATTTATACCCTGAATTAAAAAGGATGATTCATTCTCCAGTAATTGCTAGAAGATTCTCGGTCCATGGAGAATATACTGTGCTTACGGCGCTTGTGTGTTTGACGGGTTGCCTAATAGTTGCTTGCAACAATATAATTCTTCATTTGTACATTATTTGAAAATATGTAATAAATATATTTTGTTAATAATTAAACGTCGACTTGGAAGTTGAACTAGCAAATTCGTTTTTATAGATTTTGCTAGTTCCAACTTTCAAGTCAATGGCCTCCATTGAAAAATAAAAAGCAGTGTTGCCAAATTAGTGTTCCGGCTTGTAAGATAAAGAAGGATGTGAATTACATGTACCCCATTGATTAGGTTTTCAGCTTTACAAGTTGCCTATATCTACCCCTTGACCTAATTTAGCTGCTCTTTTTTATATAGTCGTTGTAATTTAAGTTCTGATTTACGTCACCAATATTCGTAATGTCATAACATGGCGCGGTTGCCACTATCAAAATACGAATTTTTCGTAACCACAATGAAGCCATCGGTAGAATATTGATGTTGCAAATGTTTTCTAATAGATAAAGGAATGTAGTTTGTAACTTTTTAAAATGCAATTTATAGAATCATTTTATATGGATATAATTGTAGATCAAACTCTTTAACTAATTAATATAAGCTATTTAAGTGAAAGTTTTCTACTGAGCATATTTTAAACATAGTTTAGTGTTTTTAATGTGATTCATTTTATAGCAATAAGCACATTACACCAGATACGGAATACTAGCCACCGCTATTTAACAAAACAGGTTATGTTTATCAAAACTAAATTAAAAGTGTGTAATTCATGTTTTAAATAATTCTTGGATTGCCAGTACAAAGCAACCGAAATACGTATAAAATTCAATTTTCTTTCCGCCTTTGTGAAGTAATATTTTTCTAGCCGATAAATAGGGTTGATCTGTGAATGTTTACTATTCAAATAATATGTAGTCATTTTAGGCAAAATATAACAAATATGTATTTTTTAAGATAATACGAAAGTACATAGATATTGATATCTCGTAGGCAAGTGTATATAGGACGAACAGTCTTGAAAATTTATTCTTTAAGGTTTGCTGGATGCTAAACAAACGCATACAATATCTTGCAAACTTGTTGATACACGGAACCTGTTGAAATCGGAAGATGTATAAGCTTGATAGTACCCGGTACCTTAGTTTTGCCAGTATGAGGTGTATGCAGTTAGTAAAATAAATAACATTTTCAAGAATGATACAGGTATTCAGTAAATTTGAAAATACAATACACTTTATTAATGATAAGATGTAAGTAAACAATTTTAACAAAAGAAGATTGTCAAAGACGATAGAAGTAAGTCAAAAATGATTAATTGTATCACAAAAAAATTGTGATTTTGCAGTCGATGTATAGACAGATGTAACCAAAGAAATTAAATGAATCTCTATTAAATGCTTGTAAATTATCAATAAAATAATAGATTTAGTTTTATTTATTTATCATACAGAAAGTTACGTATACTGATTATCTCACAAAAAAACAAAATGCCGATAATTAATTTACAAATATCGATATTTGTTCGTGCACAAAATGTATTTCATTAATTTCCCTATTATTCCATGGCCTTCTATCGAGTAGTTGCTACTGTCGTTGCTATTGTCGTTTATGTTAATGATCAACGGCGCAACATCCTTTTCATCAAGACTTAATTTTGCGATCCTCCATTCTTTAATAATTGCTTCTGCGTTTTGTACAGAATTTGTTCAAACTTGAGAAGCTAGGGTCGCTAATGCTTCATGCCACATTGTCATACAGCTTTATATAGATCAGCAAAATATAAATTTGCTAACTTTTGTCCATTAAGTTCTCCAGTGATGTTTAAATATAATCGATGTGGATATCTGAATCGCAGCTATCGCTTTCGGTATCAGCATTAAAAGTAATTACAAGAGGTGCAACATCAACTGTATTTAAACGTACTTCTCTATTGTACCAGTCTCCAATTAACCTTTATTAACCTTTCACAATGAACTATAGCATTTGCCCAGACTTCTGGAGTAATGGTTGCCAATGCTTCGTGCCACATTTTCAAATAATTCTCTGCCGATTTGTCATTCCTACCAATGTGACGATTGTAATAAATTTTAGATATACCACAGACAAGTTTAATTGGGGTGAAAAAGCAATGGTAGGGAGGCAATCGTACAACTTTATGGTCATACTGTTCCGCCAAGTAATCTGTTTTGTAGACTTTCTGTGGTTTATGCCTGAAAATTAATAACCATGTTAATTACACAAATTATAAATTGAGTTGTGATACATACATGGTGGCAAGATTAAGAAGATCTTTTTTAAAAGAAGTACAATCATGTGCAATGCCTTGATTTGTCAGCCAGTTTGATATATCTCCTTTAGTCCAACTGTAATTTGGTTCTTTAACCAACACTGTACTGTGGTATGAAGCATTATCTAAAACAATTGCAGACGGTTGTTTGAAACTCCTCAACAATTGATTTTCTAACCAATTAAGAAAATTTGCTTTGTTCATCTTTCCATGATAATCTCTATACTTTGTCGCTGATAAAAAGATCAACTCGCAACCTTCAATGAACCCATTTTCATTGCCTGCATGCCACACTATGAATATTTTCCCATCGACTTGTGTGCTTCTAACACTATAACCTTTTTACGTAGCTTTAGGCAAACTATGAGATCTTTTTATGGTGAAGAGATCTCCTTAAAAGGATGGAATCTCAATTATCTTCCGACTATGCTAAGGGTATATTCCTCGGGTAGAGCTTATGAAGAGTGGTCGTGGTTCTTATGACAAAACATTTTTTACTTACTGACTAATATTAATAAAATAGGGGTGCAAGAGGGGCGCCACCAAGTCCTTAAATTTTCTAAACACGGGTTTGCCCTAAGGGGACTTGGAAGTCCTTAGAGAGAAATATCGTACTTACTGTCTAAGCAGGAGCTGTAAAGAAAAATAGTATTAATACAGCAAAGAAGGACACTGAGATGTACTCTTGTTATCCTGTATTATAAAAAGGAATGGCTATTAGTATCAATTATTTGAACACTATTATAAACACAAGTTTAGACATTAAAATTCTTTAAAGTGCTATTAGTGCTCCATAGTCAAGTGAGATCTAACACATTAAATTGGTAAAGGGTATTTATGCTATTCTACCTCCTGATTTAATTACCCTATTCTTGAACTCACTTGTTTAAAATAAAACAATTACTCAAGTGAATTAAATAATTATTCTTTAATTAAATATTGCCTTCTAAGTAATGAAATTTTATGTACAAGATATACATCTCAAAGGTAGATTAATTTCTTCTACACAGTAATAGAATGAGAAAATTATGACTGTCTCTACTAAGCATTAAAAATATTAATAATATATTAAACGTATTTATAAGGCTTTCCAAATTAATTGCCCAAAATATCAGATCTGTTATTTGGTTTACAAGTGTGTATTAAAATTTTCAAGGTCTAATAATTTGTTTTCATAACTACTTATGGTATGATTGAATTTAAATGAAATATTTTCTTATGATTAAATTAAGGTATTCATATTCATTTATAATAATATCATACATAATCTTTGATTCAATATGTGATAAATTCTAAACAGCAAAAGTTTTTCATAATTAAAGAGCAAAACAAGAATCGTAGGTTGTTACAATGTTGTTTACAATGTTCTGCCTTGATGACAAAATAAGCGAACAGCAGACGTGATGTTAAAGCAATAAAAAAAGCTTACCTTGCAAAGCGTTGTTCTAAGCTACGTTATGATAGTTACATTGTCGAAACCAGATGTGCTGGCATACGATCCTTTGACAAACAAATGACGTCAACGTACTGTCCACAGTTTATTGCGTAGTAAACTGGAATTTTACTGGAACCATTTATACAAACGTGAAGTGCATCTCATCTTCGCAAATCGAAACAAAAGCAACCATAAAACAGGCTATCCAAAATACCTCATTTTCCACGTTGTTCCATTTGTTTTAAAAATAGCTAATTTAACGGTAATTTGGTGAATGAAATATCGTATTTTTGCTTGTAAACTTGCAGTCTTATTTTTGTTGAATGTCTAGAATAAACATTATTACTATTACGTTACTGATAATAAACTTGATAATTACAAAGACCAAAACTTTGTTAACTTTTTAGATTAATTTTTAATGGATTAATTGAAATTAATGCTAGAAAATCCTCGAAGCACGTTTTATAAATTTTGTGAAATCAAAATTAACGAATTTACACAATTCATTATGAAAAGTCCAAAGAGCTTTTAAATGCCATCTTACTAAAAAATATTATTAAACGTTTGAGAGCATTTTTACTAAAAATTTAACATCGAGCGTATTAACGAATTTTTACAAAAATTATCGTTGAGCGTATGAGCGCATTATTAAAACACACCTTAATTTAAGTGCATCTTGCACTTGGCCAAGCGGCAACGCCTATGGCTAGCGCAGGTTGCTGGCGAAGATCCAGTTCCACTGCATGGTGTTTTCTTATCAAGCGGTCGTGCCAGACTGACAGGTTTGTTCAATGCGCACAAGTAACTTCAAAGTCGCCTGACATTGAAAACTATTCAAACGACTAACGTTTGCTGATATTAACTAAACCAGTATTATTGAATAATTTTTGTCTTGTGATTTGGCTACACGGCCCTGATCTAAATATTTATTTATATAACAAGATTTAACTGTTTATTTATATAGACAATGCAGTGTATTTAGTGAGTAATTTTAAGAGATTTGCAGTGGTCAGAAAAAATTGTTACAACACTTCGCACATCATTATTATGCCAGGAACTACAAACGGTACCGTTTTGGAAAATCCAAGTTTTGTCGCGATGAACGAATTGATAAATGCCTTCCGTTTTAATTCTCAAATACTTTACGAGAAAATTAAACCGATTAAGGGCAATATGAAGCAATTCTATGAGAGCACGACGGGGATTGTCTTTACGATATGTATATCCTATTCTGCGTAGCAGTGTATTTAAAGATTTATCACATCCTTTGAACAATTCTTCACTCTGAAGTTGTAAACACAAGTTACGTACTGTAATATGTTCATCGGAAGCAGATGATTATATCAAAACTAAGCTATCAATACATTAATAACTTACGATTGTCATACATTCGATAAATTTCATTGCACACTCTGTAAATTCATCAACAACGGTTACAGGTTTCTTGAAAATTCTTTTTTTCGAATCTAACGATTTACCATTTTGAATAGCTTTGGTCACCATGGTCACAGTCGACGGATTAATTTTGAGAGCAGCTGCAACTCTCTATAAAATCAAATTACTTAATTTTATAACCAATTACATTTGGTAGATTACCTCTCGGACGGCTGTTACAGGAATAAAAGGTCCCCCATTTGCTTTCTTTTGTTCAAAAAACTCGTACAAGTGCATTCCAGGCATTTTCAAAAACAAGCTCGCGAACTTAAAAATTACGCGAATTTGTTCTGATAAGAACAGTTTTTAATATGACAAATGGCGCAGTTTATAAAACGATTGGACGTGAGAAGCAAAAAATTTGACAGAAACACATTCCCATTACCTATAAAGCATGAGTTTAGGTTCTGTACTGCCATTTTAGATAGTTTTAAATGTTAAATTTTGTAGAGAAACGCTGGCATCGTTGCAATTTTCACCAGCATTAATAAGATCTGAGTGTTTAAGATAAGAAAGAAAATATGCTCTATACTATGTTGGTATGAATGCGAGCATTATTGATGACGTAAATCAGAACTTAAATTACAATGACTATACCTATAAAAGTGGCCTTACATTCTTGTTTCTCTAAGCTATATTTTTACATATGCATTTTGATTGGTTCAAGTTTATCTTCTATTTTACTCAGAAACCAATCAAAATGTGTATAGAAAGAATATAAGATCACCTAATAGTAGCTTCTGCATTCTATACTTCTATATGATCTAGGCTTTCGACATTACTTTGACATTTGACATAATTATTGATTACTTTTTATGGGGAAGGTATTTTTCAGTACAATTTAAAATGTGGATATTTTCATATGGAGATCTACTATTGACACCTAATATTCCATATATGGAGAAAAGAGTTGGGTATATAATAGGTTTCAAAAGGAAGTTTTGTCAATACAGCTTGGTACCTCAAATTGCATTTGTGGAGGTAATGTGAAATATATATTTATATAGAATATGTTTAGTTGAGTAATTACAATTTTAGCCAAGAACATGTGTCACCTTGTTTCCCAGTTCCAAAAAGGTAAATAGAATTTCCCAAACACAAATCTTAAATTCTCTTGTAGTTTCGTGTGTGGGGAGCTGCATTTCGTATAAGCCAAGAATATGCAGAAATTATTAATAATGCTTTTGAGGAAAATAAGACTAGCGTTAGAAAAAAACGAACAACTTTTTATGCAAAAGATACTTATCCAAAGCGTTTCTCTATTATTATCTGCTATCCGAAAATAACCAATCATATTTATGTTAATGCAGAGCCGCTTACTATTGCTCATCAGATTGTTGTATCAAGAAATTGTGATAGAGTAACTTCTAAGCTTGTTTTGGACTTGGCTAACTTTATGCGGGAAATTGCTCCAAATGAAGTAGATCGACATTTGTTTGATATTGAAGAGTATGTTTTGGAGTTACTTAAACCCAGGTATTTGCTAAGCTTATAAAATTGTGCCACTATTATTGTATAATTATTTTAATCGTTCTTAATATTTTTTTTTATTTGTGTAAATATTGCTATTTTTTTGTATATTTTATATCATCTCTTTGATGAGGTTGTGATTTTGTTTTTAGTAGATTCTAGTTTAATACCTGGTTATATTTTTGTTGATCACGTGTGGGTCTTCTACTATTGGTTCTTCCACCAATAATCAGATTTTAGTTGAGCAGAAGTTTCAGAATGTAATAATAAAATATTGTTTTATAAATAATCCAAAATGTAGCTGCAGAAATGTTATTATGTGATCACATCTTGTATCTATGGTGAAAATTACTTAATAAAAATATTCAAAATGGATCATATCCAAACAGAAACTGGAAGGAAGAACCTGAGTTTTGTGAGAGTCTAGACATATTTGCAGTGAAAATGAATTTTACTTAATACATACAATTTATCTGGAATCGCAAAATAATTAAACATATTTGAGGTAAGTAGTAAAGATTTAACACAAAGCTAACATATTATTCATATAGTTTTCATAATGCTTTAAAAATATCTTTATACATCGGATTTTAAAAATTCATTGTCCATAAGTTAAGTGTGGCACAAGTCGTCAGATGTGTATAGAAATTTCCCAGGTTAGGGTGAGAAGAATTCATTCATAAAAATTTTAGCTTTTTTTACAGATTTCTTATTTTTTTACAATTTATTACTACTAAACTTTTGAAATTTAATATAAAGTTATTCGGCTCTTTGCTTCTGTTTACTGCTAATAGATTAAAGATGCATCGTGAAAGTGAATGTTGCATTTATTTTTACAATATTTTACACATTGATCATCAATTTTTTATTGCAGTTCAGATTTTATACCCAGTTGAATTTACTGTACTTTAATCAGTTGTATTAGAAATTTATGTCCTGATATATATGTTAGGGGTCAATCCATATCAAGCGAACCAAAGAAATTACTACATCATTTTATACAGGGTGGCCTTAGTTTTGTCATTAAATTAAGGAGGTGATAGAGATTGATGGGCTAAACAAAAAACCTATAAGGCATTTTACTCTGGGCACTTTTTAAATGCCCAGCCTGAGTCAACTTTAGTAAAAGTTTTACTTTAGTCGACTTTAGAGGATGATGTTATTGTGTATTTAATTCGTGACCTAGCTAACACTGCAGTGGTTTTAAAACATTTGCCCTCTTGTAGCCTAACCATTTATTTTAGACCACAGGTTGAATAACAATTTTTATTTGTCATCAGTTTCTACGCCTCTTTTAAATTAATGGCAAAACTAATGCTACCCTGTATAAACCTAAAACTTTGTCTTCTTTTTGGACTAATTAAAAGAAACAAAACTCTAAGAATTTTTTGTCATTTCATGCCGTCTTTGATTTACAAATTTTTCTAGTTACGTAAAAATGTTAATTTTGGGTGAAAACAGTTTCAAGCTTATAGGGATATCTGAGCTTAAAATAAAGTTAGGTGAGTGAAACCGACACCAGTGCTTTCAGAATATTACAAGCTTTAATTTAGATATATCACTAGGGTGTGTTTAAACATTATTATTTTTTAGCTACAAACTCAAATTTTTAAAGGCGATTCCAAAAAAACAATATGAACCAAAATTTTCAAAAAATTCTTAATTATTTCTTACGTGTTTGTTTACAAACCTACAAAAATTCAAGTTGGGATTTCAGTGGGATCCTAGTAAAAAAAATTGTTTTTATCAGAGTGGCACTAACCAAGATTTGTTCGTTTGTTACTTTGCTAAAATTATTACTAATAATTTACTTACTATTCCTTCAGATCTGTTCAAGTAAAAGTATATAGCAAAATCTTTACTGTGAAAACTTATGTCTAGAATGCAGGCTTCTTACAACTGCGACTATTTGTTTTTGTAGTAAGGTGTAGGACTGCTCAGTTATAGTTGTCGAGTCAACTTTAATTAGTATTTGATTCCTATGCACTCTGAAAGTGCCTAGATTTCTTAAGAACACAAATGATTGGCCCGAGGAATGCAAAAAAGTTACCTTCATCTATTCATTTTCACAGTCCTTAAACAAGACATTTGCAAGTCACCAACGCCGATCATATTCACAGTTACATAATTATTGATATCTTCCATTGTAAATGTTGTATCACCTTGTGATGTAAAATTTCCAAAATATTTAAATGTTGCGAATATTTCAGAAACTTCGCAATTTTTGGAAATATTAGGAAACTTTTGAAAATTTTGTATTTTTAAATTATTGTTCAAATTAAAATGAAATGTTAAAAATAGTGCTTATTCTTAGTTACCTAGTTGCTAAATAATACTTTCTAAATTGTAATATTTCTATTCAAAGTAAATAATATTTAAAAAAAATAAAACATGTTACAAATATTTTCATACAAACTGTTTTAACTTAACTGTATTTCAAACAATCAGGCGTACATAAAAGAGTTCTTTTTTATTATTAGAAAATAGAAAAGGAGAAAACTATAATAAACAAAGCATTATTGGCGTATCAGCAATAGCTTAACGATTTATTTTAAAAAATGTTAAGTTAAAGGAAAACTTATGACAGATCACTTTAAACCTGAATAATCTTCTAAGCCAACATTAGAATTCGTGTCATGAACAATAAATTCACTATTATAGCCTGTCTCTTACTCTTCATAATTATTTGGCTCTGACTAACTCTTTATTCTGAACATTTTTTTGACTTGTAGTAACTGTGGTAGTACTAGCTCTATCATCAAGCAAGACATAAGAATTGAAATCTGAGTTAGCAGTTATATTAGCTGAATCCAAATTTGGTGTTGGAATAACTGTCTTAAACTTAGTACTTTTAGTTTTATATTTTGAATTCGTTAATTTGGTATTATGAGGTATGTGCATTAGCATGCCAGCTCTTTCTGTTGTAAGCCTATTTCCTTTTTTGGAATGTATAAAAGTATATGTATTAAAACTACGTTCAGTTGCAGCGAAAGATGATGGCAGTCCTATATGGCAATAGCCAAATCTTTTAAATTCGTTTTGGAACAAATGCCTTGCCACCAACTAATGCAGTCCACAGTTGTAACTGAAAGCCAAATAAACTCTGATGACCACATATCTGCTTTAGTGCAGTATTTGGCCAATTCTTTAAGAATTATCTTTTTTTATCAATAAATTTTGGATGATTTGCTAAAATATTATTTATGCACTGCATTGCCAGTATATGCTCTTCACTACTAAGTGTCTTACCTGCAAAAGCAGGGTCCAGTAAATTTGTTGCCTAATGCAAAGGCTTAATACTCATTGTTTCTTTGTTTTGAAGCTTCACAAAATACCTATTTTCTTCAGCTTTGGTTATTGGTAGAAGGAGCATATTTTCAGTGAATATATTTTCTAAATTTTTAAAAGCTTCCACAACTTGAGAAATTATAAAAGTATCTGCTTCAAGCACAGTAATTCATTTAATTATGGACTTCAGCACAATTGAAAGCTTCTGCAGTTTTATCTAAAATATATCATCGTCTAGACAGTTTTTCTAATATTTCTGGAGAACTTTACATTTTTTTTGTATCCGCGACCGTGACCATCAGTATTTACAAAGAATCTTTACAAACAATTAGGCTGTTTATACAATTTAGGATGAAACCCCATCTAGTTTTCACAGGCAGTTTTAACGTTAATATTTTTTCAGAATTCTGAACATAAATTTTATTAAATAATGCAAGAGAAACATGTGAATTTGTTATTTCTTTTATAATTTCTTTACAAGAAGCTTCTAAATGCTTAAGAGATTTCATGTTCATTAAATCAGATACCAGCAAATTGCGAGTATGAGAGATTCAAGAATATGTTTGAATAAACGTGTATTTGCTTTCTACTAATGTTTTGTCTTTCTCCATTGGAGCAGCATTATCAGTAACAACACACTCTGTACCTTTAAAATAATTTAAAATTAACACAATTAAATGTATGCCTCGGTTAGCTCAGTGATACTACGCACAGAGTGAATTACGATATGATAACAAAGAATTTCTACTCATTCCTCTCCAACACTCAATACCTCCGAATAAGATAAACTAAATTCACCAAAGATTGTTTAATGAACTATATAAAATTAAAATTTACAAATCTACGCCCTTTTTAATATCATTTACCTTTATAGAACTTTTAAATCAAAATTAAAATAAATATTCCTATCAAATTAGCTCTTTACGAAGATTATAACTTTTTACATCTTTTTATAGCAATTAAAGCCAGCAAAAAAATTGACTTTTACCACGAATAGTTTCGTTGAACGTTCAAAGAAATATCCCCTTTCTTAAACATAATTTTACATACCAACAAAAATTTTTGTTGACCTTTTATACCAAATATTTTAATCACATACATCTTTTAAGCTCACTTCTGAATACACAAATTATGTACAATTATAAATGTAATATGGTATAAATTGAATAAATAGTTCTTTATATTTCTCCTGTTTTTCCTTGTTGGAGCTTTCTGCCCCAAATCGGTTGTTTGTTCACTAGCTTAGAACCGTTAACCAGCAACTTAGCGTGTTAACCCAGTTAGAAATATTTACCAGCAACTTGGAGTCGTTTGCCCAATAATTTGAAGTTTTAACCCTGTACTTAAAATATTTTACTATTTATTTAGAGAATTAATCATCAACTTGGGATCGTTTACCCGCAACTTGGAATCGTTTACTCGCAACTTGGAGCCCTAAATTAATAAATTGCAAAGATTTTTATTTATATTAATTATTTCTAGACTTAAGTTTATATCATCGTCAAAATTTTATATACACTATTGCAACACGCACTTTACTGTTTATATCACTTGAAATTATAGATTTTAATTTTCACCAAAATGCTATTCACGTAGTAATTTCCTTCAACTAGCACAGTCGGCACGTGAATTATAAAATGATCCTATATCTGCTTTGTCAGTTTTATAGAATCAAGTTCCTTCTAGAATGTTCCACGCGTTTCAATTGGTTGACAGAACGCTCTCAGTTGTTCGTCCGTGGAAAAGGCGTTTCTATGGTTATCTGCAAGGTGTTGGTTTTTAGAGGGTCTAATATATACGTTCTAAATTGCATGGCTATCGGAACTTTTTAGCAGAATTTTTTAACAAATGGTATTTTATGTATGTTATAAATCACACGTATTACCGTCGTTTCCAATATCCATACTTTATCTAATATGCTCGTTTTTAAATATGGCATTTTATTTACGTTCTAAACTGCACGTATTTGTTAACTTCTTTACACAGATGCGTTTGGATTGAGAGAAACTTTATTTCACGGTTATTTTTTTTCAAATATGTTAAATTTGTATTTGTTTTTGAGCTTCAGAATGTTTTAATTTTCTAAAAATGATTGGATTGCTTCCGCAATTATTTATTCCTCTAATTAACTGTAGCTTGTTATTGATTTGTACAGGGTGATTTGTATTTGCTTTTGCATAATGAATGAATTATGTACATTTTTGGATTTAAATGTTTGGTTTTCGTGGATTTTATGATATTTACATGAAGTATTTTACCTTGTGATCCTATATGACTTTAAATAACCTAATTATCATAGCAATATATATATATATATATATATATATATATATATATATTGTAACGTATTTTTTTACTTAGTTACGCTTTCCTTATTAATCTAATATAATGTTTCAATAAAATAAAATTATAATTTATAAATATCTGATCACTTAAAATAATTCATAAAATATATAATGGATTATGCGCTCCTTTGCTTTAGAGGTCTAAGTTTCTATAATACGAATCGTCTGTCTGTCATTTCGGGTCACTTTTCTATCAGCGCTTGAACAGGTAAGCTGCTCTTCCCAGCGTAGAAAGGTCAATATGGTATCCAGGCACATGGCCTGCAATACGGTTCGTAAGAAGTTTAATTAATTTAACCTTCGTGTCTGAATGTGATTCCTCACAGCTTTTGGGTAATGGTTTTATTTTGTATTCCACCTTCAGCGAGTTAGTTGATTACTGCAGACCGAAGAAGATAGAAGCCCCCCCATCATTAAAACAGTTGGTATAATTAATTAGATAAATTTTATTAATGCTTTCTTCGTAGTGCAATATCATAAATAACATTAATACCATAAATACCACTGAAATGAAAATTTAGTTTGAGATTTAGAATACAAGAAAATAATAGGACATACTTAATGGAGATTTGGTTTGGTTAGCTAATATTTTGTTCGGAAGATCTTTTATAATTCTAGCGTAAAAATTCAGTTGTAATGGTATGTTTCCTGTTGCGTGCATCGCAGATGTATATGGAATAATCCACATCTGGTGTTATTTGGTTCTAGTCTAAAAGTTCAAATTTTTTTGATTGAACTGTACTTCGGCACGTGAGTGACATTTAATCTTTAATTCTAGTTATATTTAAATGTTTTACGAATGATCGAAAGTTGAAATTTTACTTTGATTTAGTTATCTTAAAATACATTTTGAAAAAGAAAGATCCCGTACTAATGTTGTAACTTTACAAAATTTTAAAGATGGCTATGTAGTTTGCCTATCGTATTTGTTTCACAAGCAGACAGTAGTGACTAGTAAAAAAGTTGTTATTGACATATGATGTCAAAAATACCTAGCTATTCAACATAATTACCACATGTTATTTTGCGTTACTTTAAAAATATCTTTGGTTATTTTGAGGTCATGTAAAACATGACGAATTTTTTTATAAGATATAAAGTAAAGCTAACTCTTTGTTTGAATAATACATTTTTATAAGACGTTAAATAATCTAATTTCGTACTTGTAAAGTCGACCGTAGTACTACAGATGACTATAATTAAAAATTGAAATATGAATTATTAAGAAAGTATAAACCTTATAGTAAGCTTATGTAGAAGTATTCAATTTAGAGGCCCTTGTGTTTTTTTAAAGACAGAACCATACTAGTTTCTTTTTATGTAAATTTTTGTTGAAAAAGTTAATACTGAAACAAGTTAAGACAATTTAATTGAATAGAATTTATTTTTGCTTAACTCTTTTATTATTAAAAATTCAAGTGAAATTTATAGGTCCTTAATAAGCAAAAGGTTAACTATGTTTAAAGATAACAAATACCCTGCGTGTATATATTTTTGGAACTTAAATTCAATTATATTATTTTTGGTGAATATTTTTAAGGACACAAAGTGTCCATGTTGTGCATTTGTTTGTTCACAGGTTAGGTCGAGACATCTGTAACACATCTGGCAATAGATATTTTGGTAAGTGTTTTGCAATGTTAATATATAGGTTTTGTGGCTATATAAGCGGTGTAGACTTCAGGTTTCCGCATTCCCCTAATACAAGTACATGTATCTTTGTATGTTGTTGTATTGAAAAATACGGTGGCGCTCTTTATCTATATTTTTGGTCAACAGACAACCCATTACTCAAGCTCATGATCTACCCAGAGCTAATACTCTACTAGCCGTTTATCTCTAAAGAGTTTTTCTTTTCCTTAAGCCGTTTTCCATCCAACTTTACCTTGGGCTTCCATCATTAATTAATAAGAAATTCTCGACTTGTGATATCAGGTAAGGTAGTCATTTATGTTATATGGAGATCCAATTTGCTATCTGATATTCAAGAGGGATTTTTAGTTTTTCACTGGCGCCCAACGTGAGGATCGACTGTTTGTACACTGAAGCCAGATTATTTGTACACTGGGGCTAGATTGATTGCACTTTTATTACACTTGCACTCAGCGACTGAGGTTTGAATCGATCTTACTAATGTGATTTTGTAGTTTCATTTTTGTTACAGTTTGATGTGGGTTCTCAGTATTGTTAGGGTACCTTTTTGTTTGTTTTTGGACAAAGATTATATTATTAGGATATTTTAGTGACATATAAATATTTAATTATGGCAGAAATGTACAGCATCGTTCATTTACTTAAAAATGAATTAGAATATGAATTGAACATTAGAGGCATTGAAAATTCAAGACCAGTTTCAGATAAAAGGAAAATTTTAGCTAGGTTGTTGGCCAAGGAAACAGACAAACCAGGTTGTTTAATTGATCTTTCAAGTTATAAGGTGGATTTCGATATAGAAAAAGAAGAAATTGAGTCTAGTATAGAGTCAGTAAAAAATATTTTGTTAGAATTTATAGATGATCCCGCCGATTCTATTTTTAAAAGGATACGGTCGAGAATAATACATCTTACAGGTAGAATTCAACGGTTAAGGCTCCCTAAGGAAAATTTTGAGGAAGTGGTGCTATTTAAAAATGAAAGATTGGCTACTATTCTTGTTGTGGAGGCAGATCTTCATGAGAAATTAAATAAAGATTTAGGATCGAATCAGAATGATATAAGTATAAATTCTAATGCTGCATCTAATGTGCCCATTGCAACGGTCACATATGTTACACAGACAGTTCCTATTGGATCTTGGTCGATAAAATATTCTAGAAACCCATCCCTCTTATATCAATTCTTAGAAAATATTAGTGACATTGCACAGTCACGAAAAGTATCTGATGTGAAATTGTTTAATTCTGTGGTTGAATTGTTTACTGATCTTGGGGAGTGTACCTATGTTTTGAAGGATATAGAGACACAGACGGAAAGGGGGAAATTTCACGTCAGCCTGTTATTTCCCTATTTACCTGAGGAGAGACAGAATGAGGAAAATGAAACTTAATTGCCAAAAAAATAGAGATAGGTGAATGGTAGTGAAGAATTTGAATAGTTAGAGATAGAGATAGGTGTATATAGAAAAGTAGAAGTAGGATTGGAATAAATAAGGATAAGTGTATATAGAAAAATAAAATTAGGTATAGGATAAATATGGGAAGATAGATGTAGATATACAGTTAAGTGTGTATAGTTAGGATAAGATAGTGATAGTAGGTAAGGTTAAAAATAACAGAGGGACATAAGTAGAAGATAGCTAGAAGAGTATCAAAGTGAAGATAGATAGAAAAATACAAAAGTGAGGTACTTAAAGAGTCAATAAATGACGAAAGGGTAAAATAAAAAGAGAAAATAGATAGAAGAAGAAAGTGAAGAGTTAGTAATAGATAGAAATAGTTAGGTAGAAGGTAGTGATAGGTGTGGATAGTTAAGTATAAATAAAGATAAGTAGAAATAGATAGAAATAGGTAGATAAGTAGGGATAGGTTGGATAAATAGGTATAGGTAGTGTTTGGTAAGTAGATAGGTGTATAGAAATAGCATGTAAGATTAGATGGTAGATAGGAAGATATTTAAATTCAAGAAAACATTGGGGAGTTTTTTTAGAATGAAATAGGGGGATTATGTTATGGAGTCAAAGGGTTAAATTTGGGGTAAGCAATGCAATTTCAAACACCCTGTATAAAGAAATGAACAAATTATTTATGCGCAAAATTTATTTAATTTAAACGGACAAGTAGTGACGTAATTTTATAAGTAATGATTAAAAAGTTAGAGGTACATAGATAAAACCAGCTTTAAAAACAAATAGAAACGCATAATTAATTTAATTTATTTTAATCCAACGTATAATAGCATTGGAATACACCAGGGTAAAGAAAATCGATAATCCCAAGGCAAAAGGTTTCGTGGTAACAAACAAGGACGTCAGTTTATCGGATACCGTGAAATATAGACTCCAAGAATTGCTATTTTAAACAGTCTATAGTTAAGAACACCTGCATGTTTAAAAGGTTACCTTCTTTGAAATTAGCAGCATAATAAAGCGGGTTTCATAGAAAATAATGTTCAACCGTCAGTGGCTTCGAATAACAAGCTAACAAAGTTTCTTAAAGAGTAGGTGAGATACACGATCGGTAATATGCTACAGATAGAGACGGATATAAAAGTATTGGCTTCAAAACGCACGTATTGAATCCACGTGGAGTGATGAGACGCGGTCAGCAATATAGATTTTTTACAACTCAAGTGGGGTTTGGAACGCGACATCAAATATGCATAAGACAGATAAAAATATTACAGGCGGAGTTTCATGACGACACAGAACAGAATCATTGGTTGAAACGAATAGTTTTACAAACGGTCGAACACGTGACAGGTGGAAGCGAGTTTCGGATTATACGGCGCGTCCACGAGGTGAATTTCTGGAAGCTTTAGGTCGGTTATATCAAAATTTGCAGAAGTGTTATTTTAAAATAAGTTTTTCGCGTGAAGAGTGGCCTAGAGGTGGCAGGTTGAACGATATAAATACTCTGAGAGAATGGGGCTTTTTCTCTTGTACGCTCTTTATATTTTCATCGCTTTTAACTACTTACAACGATAGACCGACGTTATAGTAGAGTTTTTGTGAGTATTAATTATAGTCATTATACCGTAAATGTACTGCTAGCACTTATAAATTGGTAGTTATGACCTTCTAGTGTTATTAACGTAAAGATACGAGTAATGTAGTGAAAATCTAATTAACAGAGGTCCAGTTACAACCATACCAGGCTAGTAAATCAATAAATAGACGCGTAATATACGTGAGTTTGTATGCTGTTATGGAATGGTATTTTGAAGCAATGCTTGGTGATATTGGGGTTTTCATCTATCATATTTTCTGTTATCTGATAAACTTTTGGTATTATTTTGCTGATGTGTGAATGAATATTGGAGTTATTTATAGTTATTAACGTAAGATACGTTTACTGGAGAATTATTGGGGTTATTTAAATTATTGAAAAAGGGTGTATTGAAAACTTATTGAATTTTGTTATGAATATAAATTGGATTGTTAGGGGTACATGGGTTTATTAGTTTTGTAGTAATTTTATGCAAGGTAAAAGGCATACATTAATAAACTGGGTTATTATGAGCTCAACATACTCCAGTGTGCAATAAATATAGGGGATTATTTGGGGCCCATCTACTCATATTGTATTAAATGTGTTTGCAAATAATAATTTAAACAAGGACTTTGAAACATCACTTATTGAGTTGTAATTAGTGTACCAAACTGGTTATATTTGAGAATAATTTGGCTGTAAATAGCGTAAATAAAAGATTGTATGATTGTTGTATTATTTGGTTTTATGGAATGGTGTGCGAGTGGAAAGGAAGAATGAGTGAAAATTTAGGTATCCGACAAGAGGCACAGCTGAGCTAGCCAGGGAAGCAGAAATCAGGGTAATAAATTATTTTTTGTTAAAATTTTTATTTTTTTGAAAATCCGTGTTGACACTCTCGATTCCAAAGACTAAGTCCACGATCCACAGCAATATATATAGGTACATATAGTATAATACACGTGTAAATTTTTTTCCTGGGATGTAGTCCAAATCAAACAACAGATTAGAAATTTACTCTTTAATCAAACACCTAACGTTTCGCTACATTTTTCGCACCTTTTTCAAAGGCTAAAATGGAAGCAGAAAATTCGAAATTAGCAAGAAATACATAACCTGTCGCTAACTACTTACTTTGATCAACTAGATTAAAGGAGATCGAAAACAAATTACTAAACGATTCATATAATAAATGTGCGTAGAAAATTGAAACATTAAATAATTGCCTGAAGGGCACGTCATGCCTCGATGGCGGTTAAAACATAAAGACAAAATTGAACGTGACAATATTCAGTAGGAATGACAGGGGACGTTCCAAAAATGGCATTAATTACATAACATAAAGGATAATATTTAACGTTGTTTGAAAATATCATTACTGTATAAAGCAGAGTAGACATTATGAACTCTATCAACATCCATCTTATTATTGATAGGATTATTTTCCGATAGGTTAGGTCAGCGTCGCGACGCTGACCTAACCTATCAATTTTTCCTTTTATCTAACCTAAGTCCACACAAGTCCAACTAACCTAACCTAACACCAGAACACACCAGCTAACCTAACTCCTGACAAGTCCACATCCAACCTAGATCGGAGGCAATTTCACCCTA
Source organism: Platerodrilus igneus (assembly GCA_036346225.1). Taxonomy (NCBI): domain Eukaryota; kingdom Metazoa; phylum Arthropoda; class Insecta; order Coleoptera; family Lycidae; genus Platerodrilus; species Platerodrilus igneus. The sequence continues at coordinate 608,384 of JARFIW010001453.1, read as the reverse complement.
TGTGGCAAATTCACCCTATGGGGCAATTTCACCCTATGGAGCAATTTCATCCTATTTTCGCCCTAACCTAACATCCTACATATATCTGGACATATGTCGATGCGCATCCCTGTCAGTCTAGATCGGATAACAACATATTCGACTATCTTCGGCAATATACGACCCCACTCTGTAGAATACATAAGAGAACAATTTTTTCGTATTCAATTTAGTATTCGATAGTAGCTAGAACGGTAAACATGAGCGTCTCCAAGGTGATTAACGTTTCTCAACTTCTTGGGAATAAAGTGAAACCGACAAATGAGCGATTTGGATTATGGCTGTTGACAGAAAATATGTGCAACAATAATCTGATGACAGATATTGGTAATATGTGTTATGTCGAAGGCGAACAGATGCTGACTGGTGGACTACACACACCAATCACAGAACCATTTTGTGACAATACAATGTTGGTTAAAATTTGCGACTTTTCTGAAGCAGAACAAACATCTGCAAACAAAAAAATGTTTATCCTAAAAAAAGAAATTTGTGGTGCATTTAACAGCTATCTACGAAGAAAGTTCAACCGATTTGTTTCCGCCAGACATGGTGTTAAAGCTAAGCTTCCGTTTTCTTTGGAAAGCACTAACAAGATGAGCCAGAGAGTAAAAGAAATTATCGGAAAAGAAGACCTCGAATGCATTAATAAAAAATTCCAAAATCCTATATGTGTTCCATACAAAGTGGAACTAGCAGATGTTAAGTTGGAAACTTTATTGGAGGAACTACCAGATATATTAGACGAACTCGAAAAAGATTATTTCTATCTTTTTGACATGGATGTAACCCAAGATTTTGCGGGTATATTTAGCAAGATGGAGATGTGTAATTATTTAACTACAAAGCATAACTTTTGCTATGAGGGAGAATACGAAGAAAAGTGTAATATTATAGTTGACAACGATAAAACTGCGGGAATTGATTGTTTAACATGGCTAACAACTAATGCAAAAATTAAGATATACAACAAATTTGTGTGTCAGATAACAAGTCCTGGTGTTAATAAACAACTTGGCAATCATATAGTAGATTTTTTACGTTGCCCAGATGTACGTTTAAGGGAAACTTTCGCATCTTCTTTGGCCAAAGAACATGGTATTACGCGATTGGAAGCGACAATATACAACTGTGCAATTGGAAGCTATGTCAGTGCGGAACGGGTGTATAAACCCTTAAAAGACTGTTTAACCTTATTGGAAGATAGTAAGTTATACTTCCTAAAGGCGCCAATGTACTCGGTACCACTTGCCACAATGTGGAGTAAGCTATCGACCAAGCTACAAAATAGCTGCTGTTTAGTGTATAATAACCTGCTACAGTACGTGTATTGGGGTAATGGCAATACAAAAGAAATTGACGGGCTTGCAAATTAAGTTGTCCGAAAAACCAGAGGAAAGAGAAAAATTAATAAAGTATGTGCTTTCGGCTTTTAGTTTTAACTATTTACTTGTAAATTATTTGGAGGTAGTAGAGGAGGAGGATAACCAAGATAAAATAAAAATCATACCAAGTGCTACATTAAAGCAGGTAGTACATATTTTACACAATCTGCAACACCATATTCTACAATTCCAAAAAAAATAGTCATTTCGGAATTGGGATTGATAAATACACCTAACATTCGTCCAGAGGTTGTACGACAACGCGTAAATATTGGCAGTAAACTCTATCCGTTTACGCTAAAGGAAATTGCTCCATTATGCACGCCTTACGCTGTAAGTGGAAGAAAAAGACAACTGGAATTAGAGGAAATGGATGCAAAAAGACGAAAATTGAACTACATGGAAAACACTGCGACAATACGCGAACAATACAAAGATGTGTTAGACAAAAAGAACATCTTATTAGAGAAAATGAGGAAGACTTAAAAAATTATTTTATGTGCCGATGGACTGACTTAGATACATCTGGTTTCTACAAGTTGTATGCATTTGTGGTTAGTAAAAAAGACTCTTTTAGTTATGTAGGCGTCCTTGCGGAAAAGGTTGGTACTAAATCCGTATACTTTTTAAAAGGTTATTCTAAAACGTATTTATCGAAATGGCAGATAACATAAACGATCTAAGGAATGCGGGTTTTGTAACCTTTGCGTACACCACACGCAAAGGGGTCCGTTAAACATTGTATATTTGCCTAGTAAAGAACCTTTCGGATCATTTAAAACCGAGGGTCTTACAACCTATAACAACCATATATTTCCAAAAGTGGTAGACATGCAGCTATGCAACAGTGAGTGGGAGAATAAGGATTTCCTCCAATACCGACAAGAAGAAGTCGATCAAGCTAACAAGATACGTATGCAGGATATAGTGAGAAAGCTGCGATTATAAGATTGTCACAAGCTGCAAGAATTACACGAAGAAATGGATCTGGATGTCGGTGGAATCAAAGACTTTATATATAGAGGCAAACTTCGGCACATTTTACAATTCGAAAACCTAGACGGTCTCTATGTATCAAACTATTGGCTAGAAAAGGAGATAGAGGACTTGGGTGTCGATTTAAATTTTAAGCTGCGAATAAAATTAGATAAAATTAAAACCGCTCCAAACAACATAAAGAAAGGACTGTCTTCTGTGTATAACTTTGTATTCAAATTAAGTTTAAATGGCTCCATGCTTGGTATTAAATATTTTTAAATTTTGTTATGTATAATGTCAGAATAAACATTTTATAATAGTATATAACATTGTTCTTTATTTATAAAAGGCTGTGACGTTACCCCGAAATAGCAGTCGCACAGAGAAGGGTGCGCATGGGCAGTGCGCATGGGCAGCGGTGCGCACGCGCAGGGTTGCGCATGGGCAGGGGTGTGCATGCGCAGGGGTGCGCTTGGGCTGGGATGTGTCTGGCCGTACACGAGGGAAGCGGATGTTAACAGTCACCAAGCATCCAATTCTTTATTTGGATGGTATCGAGTACTTGCCTGCGTATGTATCCGGAGTAAAAAATACGATTTGTACACGCAGCTTATTAATAAAATTAGTTTATCGAGGGAAGATGACAAAAGGCACATCATTCCTAATAGTACAACAATCTACGCATGGAGGCATAAAGATATAAGATAGTTGTTTATATTTGTATAGATTTTGTAAATCTATTGTGTATATTAGTTTTAAGATTCCATAATTTTTAAGTTCTTCTCCCACCTTCCAAATCCTTCCTGCTTCTATCCTGGTTAACAGAGTATACGTGTTATCTCCACGTGGTGTTCGCGGTTTTAGATTTCTCGGGAGATGGTTGGCTAAGGCATATGCCTTGCGTAGCAAAAATGGTTCTAAAGATGGAGTTAAATAAAGATGAGCAAAAATTAGTGATTTGGGTCTTTAAAAGGCATAACTTTGTATGGGGTGGTCCTATTTAAAATCTATTTACAGATTTGGGGTCCCTAGAAAAATTTAATATTAGTTGATACCTAGCAAAATATATTTATCCTAAAAGAGTGACTACCCCGCGTATAATAAATACAATATAACAGTTGTCGACAAAAAAGTTGTAAGAAAATTTAAAGACGAATTTAATGGGGGTCCAGTATTAGAATTTGTTGGTAGTAGGGTTAAGTCCTACTGTATTGTAGGCGAGAAAGATACGATTAAAAAGATTAAAGGGGTCTCACGAAGTGTAGTTATGTAAAACCGAAGGTCCTACAACCTATAACGAGCATATATCCCCAAAAGGGGTGGGCATGCAACTACGCAGCAGTGCGTGGGAGAATAAGAATTCTCTCTAATAAGAAATTTAAGTTTCTATGTACGTAGCACCAGTCATTGGGAAATGGTAGAAATGTTAAACCTATAAAGACGATTAGTAATTGTGGTTTAGAAAAATAATATTAGTTTTCTTGGACTAAATAAAATAGCTTAGACTGATTAATGTATATGGTTGCATATTCTCGTACACATCCACAAACATCTGCTTACGTCCGTATACGGACATGGTGATGCTGGTAGTTTTTGTTTAACAAATAGTAGGAGAGATACGTTAGGTGTTAGTGTGTGGAAGCTCATCCAACCGTTGGATTAAAAAAAAACAGTGCGGCGAAATGTATGGCGGTTCCCGTTAGAATAATCGAAAGTGGTTAATCGATCGTATTAGATGTTTAAATATGCGAAAGTGTAAAAGCCTACATGAGCAAAATTTAATTATCAGACAAACAAAGTGCGCGATGTGCTATACTTATAAAGAAAGTATAGAATGGTGCTTTGCAGCGATCCTAGAAGTAGAGCAACTACAAGAATAACAGTAGCGCAAAGAAGGGGTATGCATGTATTTTACAGCGCATTGTTAGTTTACCGGTAGCTCGAACGTGTAATTGATCACGACTTATAGATTTCTTGGAGGTTTAAAAATTCTGAGACCATTGTCGTTTGAAAAAAAATGTTTGGAAATTATCAAAACGGTAGCGGGCCGAAGTATTAGTTAGATGGATGATTGACTGAGTTTTTTCTGCCTTTTACGAGGGAATCGGAAGTTGACAGACATCGAGCATCTAATTCTCTATTTGGGCGATATCGAGTACTTACCGGTTCTACAAATCATTACGTGCTATCGACCGCTATGTGGAAGATTTGGTTCTAGGAAATGAGCAACCTACGAAAGTGCGGAATACTTGATATTAATGCTAATTGGTTTAGTGACCGCGCTCGTGCACTCTTCGAGTGTCTTCGGCAATCTTCGATTGTTTCCAAAGAAAATATTCAACCTGCCATTTCCGAAAGTATGACGTAGAAGTTATTTAAAATTAAATTGCTTTATTAGTAAGTATTCTGTAGACAACAATTTTGGTATTCCCTTAGTAAAGGTTTAAAGTGTTTTATTAAGCTTTTGTTTATAGTAGCATTGCATCTTCTACCACACGACTTGCAACCAATTTGTGTGCGTGTGCTATAACCCTTTTGGCTTTTTAATATGCACGCGATGCGATTGTTGATCCGTATAACATGGAAGACGTTTTCCGGTGTTTCTACTAACAGTATTCGCAGCATGGACGAAGCGAACCGGGCGCATACATTGGTGCTAAATGTATTGGACGAGCTGCGAGGATTGGCACAAGATGACGTCATTCAGTTCCTCGCTGAATCCTCAACATCGTTCGGCCGTCTTTGGAAACCTTCGGTATGCATTCTATAGGGTACATAAAGCAGGTACGCAGGAGTAAACTTTTTAGTTATAAGTTAGTTCGCTTACAAGTTTAACCAAAGTCCTATAGTGCGGATTTTGTTTTGTACTAAAATGGTACCTGCAAACGTTTTTAAATGCAACTCTTGCGGTGCTTCCTATACCTGGAAAAATGCTCTCAAACGGTACCAGAACAAATGTCGTGGTGTAACATCGTCGACGGTTAAGCTTATACATCCGTCCGCAGCAAAGTACTTTAACTGTGGGTCTTGCGGTATCGCTTTTACGAGAATGAACAGCTTACAGCGACACAAGGAAAAACAGCATGGTATGTTATTAAGCAGTAAACGTTCAGCTCCGCCAGCTGTTAAAGGGTCTTGTACGAAACAACCAGGAATTATGTGTAAAGTATGCGATTTCGAAATGGAAAAAACTACGTATGCCGCACACTTAAGGAGCAACAAACATAAAAATGCATCAGTTACCGCTACTAACGACGATGGTGTAGAAATGGTTAGTACATTACATTTGATTTTCCAATGCTCCACCCGAAGGTACTACATTGGCCAGGAAGCGAGTTTTTTTTTTTACCTGGAAAATTTGGAATTTTGCCGAACCCTTGCTGTTCCAAGCAAGGTAGGGATCTTTAACGTGCGTGACAACACTCACACGGGACCTCCATTTTACCTCTCATCCGAACGAGGGTGTATTTTTGTGAAAATGCTCGCCTAACATTTTTCAAGCGGACCGTGTCGGGATTCGAACCCGGGACCTTGGGCGTAGTAGTCACACACATACAATGGTTAGTACAGCGTTTAACAACCGTATGGCTAGCTATCGCATAAAGAACACCAGTGTCGACGATGGAGTGTCTGAGTTTCTTTGGAAGCAGAAGGAGCGATTTATTCGATTAATAAATGAAAAAAGAATACAACATACAGCAATAAAAGTCTATTGCGAACTCTACGGCGTTTACACCAAAATGGGGGAAGAGACTACCGATGTGAAATCCTTTAACACAAAAAATGTGGTTATAACGTCTTCTAGTAATCTGGAAAATATGTACGAGGTCTTAAGCGAAACCATAAGAACAAAATCAGAGGGATTTGAAACATGCGGGTCCGGTTGGTCTTTGGAAAAGGTGCTCTATTTAGAAATAAATATTAATAAGTATAAGCCGATATGAGTTCTAAGTTAAGAATAAAAAAAATTGTGAATATGTATTTAGAAATGTGGTTTACAAATTTAAACTGTATTAGTAAAAATTGTTTGTAATAAAAAGTTTTAAGAATTGTTTTAAGATTTTCTTTTAGGTATGAGCTGCAGGAAAGTTATAATTTAGAGGGTGTGTGTAAAGTGGTAAGGGGTGGTTTGATTTTAAATCTATTTAGAGATTCGGATTGTGCATAAAATTCTAGACTAACAAGATGTGCTACATGTATAAAAAATTTATAAGGACAGTCAGAAATCGCTACCAGCAAAAAATCTTAAAATTAGAGTATCTCTCTGGGGGATGGTGCTATGTGAAAAATTTAAAGAGATTTGTGTAGCTGAGAAAATTCTAATATTAATTGATACCAAACAAAGTACATTTATTTTGAAAGATGAGCTAAACAAGATAGAAAGGTATGTGTGTAACTTTGTAAGGAGTAGTCCGATTTTAAATCTGTTTACAGATTCGAATTCTGCGTAAAATTTTAGACTAATTTAATGTATCGCATGACTAAAAAAAAAAAATGTTTAAGGACGGTCGGAAATCGCAACTAGTAAGAAATCTTAAAATCAGGGTAGCTCTCTGGGGGATGATGCAATCTGAAAAATTCCTAGAGATTCGGGTAGCTGAGAAAAATCTAATGTTAATTAATACCAAACAAGATAGGTTTATCTCGAAAGATGCATTGGTTAGACGAAGAAAGCTATTTTGGTTCAGAATGTTATCGGTAAAAAATCTTAAAATTGGAGTAGCTCTCTGGGGGATGGTGCAATCTAAAAAATTCTTAGAGATTCGGGTAGCTGAGAAAAATCTAATATTAATTGATACCAAACAATGTACATTTATCTCGTGTGTGGAAGTGTGGAAAAAGATTTATCTCGCGGGTGGAAAGAATGCGGGTGTGACGTAATCAAAATGGTTGGAGGTGTCCGAGCAAGGCGGAGCAAGACGAAGATTCATCTCCCTCATTTCCTCCTTATGGGAATTTACATGTAAATTTGGTCCAGCTGTGTGGGGAAATGAGGATGCTGGGGGAAATGAGGCGGGAGAAGCCCCAATTATGCTCTACTCATTACCTATCAGAGTCTGCCATTCAGAGGGTGCCCAGATAGTTTTCTTTCTTACAAATCGTTCAATCGTTGCATGGACAGCATCCACGGGCATGTATGTGTGACCAGGAAGTAAAAACACTAACTTATTTTTTTGTATATTCTGTGATAATTCCAAAAACTTATGCAACATAATAATCAGAGCCCTATTACAATTCTGTCCTGTACAACTATCGCAGTATAATGCAATTTCTGTAATATTTTTTCTACTGTCCACTTCTTGGAGATATTCATATACGATAGTACAAATTTTATTGCATCCACGGTTTCCATCAGATTCTCCCCAAATAAAGCAGAAACCATTTCTTGTGCCGTTTTCATACACTGTTTCATTGTACATAGAGTATTTTCTTGAATAATATAGCAGCATACTATCCCCGTGTGGGGTATTTAGCACCTTCTGTAGGTCGAAACTGGAACAGATAAACTGACCATTTTGTTTTGATTTAGTTTGGTCATTACGAAATAACGTTTTACTTATATTCTTTTTAACAATGTGTTCTTTGTAGAGTGATATTTGATGCTCGTCTGTACAGTTGAAATCGGGGTCACATCTCATCTCACACAATGCGCATTTGTCTTTTTTGGGTAAATGAATACCCAGATTATAATCTTTTCTGAAAATGTCTCTGAAGACTTTTATGACACTATAGTTTCTCGCTTGTATACCGTTAATTGATCTTGCACAAATATCTTGTATACGTTTCTTAGTTCTGAAGACAAATACTTTTTTGTGGAGCTAGCTCGACAGTAATGAGAAGACACAGCAGGCAGTTTTTTAAGAAAATCATGCACTTGTTTTTTTGGTGAAATGGTGTTTTATTTGCAGGACAGTGCTTTCCTCTTTGATCGGCTTTTGCTCTCCTATAAGATATTGAGTTGTTTTTCGTGTATCTTAAAGT
>JARFIW010001452.1:1800000-1967525 GCA_036346225.1 Platerodrilus igneus | reverse complement strand
GGCTGTGGGGTTATTTAAAAGTTTAGTGTTTAGAAGACGACCAACTACGCTACAAGAATTAAAAGACAGTATTACGGAGCAAATTGGTACAATTCAACCAGAAATGTTACGAAATACTGTGTACAATTTGGAGGTAAGGATGGTGATGGTTATTTACAACAACAAAATGGAGGTCATATTGAGCAATTGCCGTAACCTGTTTTGGGCATACTAAATCCCATTTCATAAGCAATTAGATTTCATTTATTTCTTGTTATTAACTTAATTTGTTAAAAAGTTATCATAATTTAAAATATATCCTTTACTTTATGATAACCTTATATATAAAGAAAAGTACTATGTACCGTCTCAGCCCCAACCAACCCTTTTAGTCGAAAATTCTGATATGAATGTTAGTGACGATGGTGAATTAGATGTGTATTCCATTTATCAAGAAATCAAATCGTGAATAACAATTGGTGTCAAGAAATTGAAAACTATTTAAATTGTCTCAGAGAAAATAAAAGCGAAGATATACAAAAATGGTGGAAGAACCATAAATCTGTTTATTCAGGTTTAGCTTCAATGGCACGCAATCTATTTAGTATCACTGCAACTATAGCGTACCTGCCGAGAGACTTTTCTCAAAAGCTGGTTTGACTATTCGGAAACATCGCAATAGGTTAAGTCACGAATCGGCAAAGCACTACTGTGTATAAATTCTGACACAATAATAAATTATTAGAATAACGCCGTTACATATACATCTATAAAGTATTGTATATACAACATATTTTATTTATAGTTTGGTTTAGTAAAAGTAAACAAAAATAATTTGTTTGTTTTATTTGTTTCTGGAATTAATTTTCAATTCAAACACAAAACTACACTTGGAGGTTTGCTAAATACATTTGGTTTACAGATTGCAATAGTTGAAGTTGTGCCATTAAGAACTTTGGAATTTTTATTCTAAAGTAATTCAAATAAAATTACTATAATTTTTGAACAAAATATGTCTTTACTCTTTATTGATCTCAACCCATAGTACAAAAGTACCTATAGGAATTTAAAACATCATAAACATTTTCCACATGCGTGTTCTTTTGTTTCGTCAATTTCTATAAATCGGCAGTCCCTATCTGTTTTCGAAATTGTAGTCCTTTATTGGAGAAAATTGTGATTGACTTTCAGCATTATGTAATGAATGTTTTGCTAGGTATTCTTAGTGTGCGTCTGAATTATCGACATAATCGTTATGCCTCATAAAGTGAAAGTACAATCGTCAAAACGCATTTTTCGACGACTATGCCAAGAAACGATTAAGACTTTTGAAAAGGGAATAGTTCTACTGAGAAAGCGTATTATTTTAAACATAACTTCTATGTCTACATCGCTTAAGTTTTGTCTTAAGATCATAAAACCATAAATGTAAAATTAGCACAAATATTTAGTTCTCATAGCTTACCCATATATTCTAATAAATATTCAACAACAGCCTTTAAACGGAGTAAAATTGATCATGTATAATTTGTTTGTTCTAATTAACATTGCTTCTTTGTTAAAAATAACTTTCAAAGTGATATATGTACGTTCATAAATCACAAAAACATTTTATAATTGCTAATTGTACAAACGATTGTATCCTAATTTAAAGTTGAATCTGCAAATAGCAAAATTTGTGTTTATAGCATAGTTTTACAACTAACTATTAAAACTAACACAATAAATAGTTACACAAAGTTTCAGGATCAGAATTGTAAAGTCGGTTATTAATTTTGTTTCTTGCGAGATTTGCTAGATTTGAACAATTGAACTGCAGTTGAAGACAATTATAGTAACACAATATCATTGACAATGCTCTTCGGATGCTACTAGACAACTAGGCAGTTGAAGAAGCAAACTTCTCTTTTAATATCGACTAAAATAAATGTAACTGTTTCAATTTTTTAAATTGTCACATTGAAAACATCTTTTTATTTTTATAGGAACTTTATTTAATACAAGAATTCCGAAGTTCTTACTGACAAAGCCTTTACCTTATTTACTGAAATTTGTTTTTGTGTACTGGATATTTCGAGAACTCAAGAATAGTCGAGAATTCTCGACTGGAGATTGAGACGAGAGTTAAGTGTTTCTCGTTCTCGTCTCGAAATAGATTTTCGTTTCTCGTCTCGAAGTTCGAGACGAGATCAAGACGAGAAGAAGAATTATCCATCTCGAACAGCATAACTAGCAGAGGTTCACCTAAATATTAATATCTATTTTGTTATTATTTTGAGAAGTAAACTGGTACTGTCTACATTTGTATTATACAACTTGTTTTTATTTCAGGCATACCCTATTCATAGTCAATCTTTTGGTATTAAGGATATTTACCTTAGGATTCCTACACTATCCCTAGGGTCACAACCAGAGTTTATACGGGTGTAGCGGCGCATAATTTAAATTCTTTACATCATAGTTTTACAGTGCTGCCTGCTCATCCTTCTCGTGCTGAAGTAAAATCCAGAGCTAGCATATTGACTTTCATCATCGTAGGTACGGGCAAAAAGTTCTTACATTGTAATGGATCATTTTTAGGGTCACATACTCATCGCAAAATTTAAATTTAAATGTTTGTAGCACATAATAAAATAAACTATTACATATTTTCGGTAATACATTTTATGTCACGTCATTCATGTATAATGTTAGACTCGCAATTGTTCAATGTGGCATTGAGTTAAGGCAAACAACGCATTAAATTTTAATTGTGTGACCAAAAAGGTAAATCTACACTTTTGCCAATAAAATTCATACAAGCATCATAAATAAAGCAATATTTCTTAGCGCCAACTTAACAAACTAATTTACTACACGCGTCATGCATGCATGCAATAAACGCATACTATTCAAAAGCAACATTGTTCTTTATATTTTCCAATTACGACGATCAACGATGGAGTGCATTCTGTTGTAATATTAAAGGAACGCCATCATATAGTTGTAGATGATCTATACGCCATAAAGAAGACCTGTTTGCGGGCGTCACCCTTACTCTTAATTAAACTTGCAATAATTCTAAGAGCCTCAACATCGTAAACCAGCTAGTATAAGCGTCCCTAACTTGTCAATTCAAAACTTATATCCTGTTGTATTTACTATTACTACAGTTTTGCTAATTTGTTTATGATATTAAAATAAAACGGTGAATGCGTAAACGGTTTCAATTAGAACTAAATTATTTGGAATAGAAGTGAATTGATAGTGGAAACGTTAGTTGTAAAATTTACATGACTTTGAAATAATTGTGTTGGTTTGAGTGATTTTTAAGTCGTACATTATAAAGTTTTTATTTTATGCACAAGCTGGGAATCTGTAATTTTGCATACTGTCTCTTCAACGTGGTCGATACTGGACTTCTCAGGTTCAACTTCCTTATACAGCATTAATGTGGATGATTCTGGCTACCTTGTCGCTATCTGGTATTACTGCATCATAATTCTTAGTTTCTCTGCTCCCAGAGGGTAAAGGTGTCTTTGTATATGTATTTCTCATCAGTTCTGCTAATAGGTGAAATTCTAATATGGTGGTTGATATTCACGGTTCAGTTATCTAGTATAGCTCAGGAGGGGGGTTCGTTTTTCATATGAATTTCCGTTAAACGGGGGTGCGATATTTTTCGAAGGTGTTGGATATTTGTGTCGTCTATCTTGTAGATGTTGTAGACAGCGTTTTGAAGTGTTCTTGCAACCTCGATGGTTGTAGGTCTTACCTTAGAGTCTTATTTATGACAAATCAAGAGGATTAGTAATAGTTCTATTGGTCTTGTTTAACAAGGCCCCTATTTTTGTTTTGTTGCTGTTTGAGGGGCAGGAAGTGTTCTTCGAATGTCGGTAGTTGTAGGTTCTACCTCAACGTCTCATTTCTGACGAATTAGGGAGCTCCGATGAAAGTTCTGAAAGTCTTGCTTTGGAAAGGCCCTGTTTTTGTTTTGTGCCTGTTCAAGGTGTAGGTATACCATGCTGCAGATGCAGAGCTAAGAATTGGTCGTATATAGGTCTTATATGTCTTGAGTCTGATATCCTTGGGAGTTCGTTCTCATAGTTGAGAATACCGTGGAGGTAGCCTTTCGTTCTTCGGACTTTATTCGTCATCTCGGTGAAGTGCTTACCGAAGGGTAGTCGCTTGTCCGCGATCGGACAACTCGCCACCGTCAACTCACTGCCGTCATCTCGCCACCGTCATCTCGTCGTGGGGACAACTCGCCGCCGTCATCTCGCCGCGAGGACAACTCGCCGCCTATAGCTACACCAAGAAGAATGTTTGAAGGAAGTATTTATGTTACTCTGCCCTTTTGAATTTCTGATAATATTACCGAAAAATTATAAACACGCTACAAATCAAATCGTCTATTTTTAATGAAGCACAGACATAGAAAGTATTAATTGGAAACCAGATTTATTTTTATGAAATGTGTTTTATCTAATTTGAAAGTATAAATTGACAATAGCCAAAAATGCCAACATATTTATTCAGAACAATACTTTACCATAAGCGTATTTGATGTACGGACTCCATAGCATTAGTTGATCTTCCAGTGTCGTGGGTTTTGTCTATTGGTCATTCATTTCCAGAAAATTATCACTTCCGTCCTTTGTACGTTGGGGTTTTATTTTTCTATGTCGGAAGCATTCGGGCAGGATGTCGCTGCATTCTGGTTACTGTCTCTTTAGGGTTTCGTCCTGTTGCTACGAACAGTGAATCGTCGGCATACAGCGCGCATCTGACTTCGGGCAAGCATGCTATATCTTGGATGTAGGCATTGAACAGTGTGGGGGCAAGGCATCCTCTCTATGGAACTCCGGCTGTAATGTGTTTTGTATCAACAAGAAAATCTATAACAGAATTAGGATACCATTTCGGTCCAAGATAGTTGCGGACCGTACGCTCAAATTCTTACAAGTCTTGTACAAATCCGCTCGTCTTCTTTATTGACTGAAGGCCCAAAATGTAAGGATTTCCACAATCGACTGATAGTCGAATCGGGATTATATAGAAAAGTAACAGACGCCACAACAAGTTAAAAATGTAAATATAAAAATGTAAAACCATTCATACTGGAATACGTGTACGCTTCTGTTGACAACTGTAAACCAGGCGCATAAAGTTCCTATGTACTAGGATGCTGCCGTTGATGGTATTTGCTACAAGACTCCTACAGGTTGAATGGCCAGACCAAAGGCTTCAATGATCTGCTTGTTACTGTTTATCCAAGTTCTTCGAGCACCAATGACCAATGCAGTAATTGACAGCTCTTTCCCGGGATAAAGTCTCTCGAGAAGAGTTGTTACCCTGCGGTCGCTATAATACTCGGTTTTTGGCAGCAGCAACAGTCAGACCAGTTATACCTTCCCATGCTACAGTGACGTCGCAAAGGATAACCGAATTACCTCTTAAAAAGGGGTAAATCGGCTTCCTTAGGCTACCATTCCGCGAGGCGTAACCTAGGTTCCTCCCTAACAATCCAGCCTCTGCGCTTTGCTGCCCCGGCTAAACAGTTGGAGACCCTATCATGGCGCCTAATCCTGTGCCAGTGAGTAACTGGACAGGCTTGAAGCACATGTGACAAGGTCTCCATCCTGTTGCAGCCGGCCCGACATCTGTGTTCAGCGAGTGGATTGTTTGGTAGGCCCCTAGTGGGTAGATGGTTGCCTCGCAGTTGAATAGCCTGCACATAGTCCCGACCCGTTCAAGCGGAGGGTGGGTAGGTGACCCAGAAGCCTCTGTAATGGGTTGATCGCCCCTGCTCTAGTCCATTTCCCGAGTAGGAATCCTGGAGCCTATCACACCAACGACTGCGGATAAGGCGTTTGTTCTCCTCATTACGCTGGGTCATTATGGGGAGACGATCAAACAGCCTTTCTATTCCTTTAATAGAAAGAACACTTGCCGTGAATTAGTTTGCTTGTGTAAGTAAATTGAGCAATCTAGTTCTTAATATTGCTGAGATACTGGTCATAATGTAAAATACTCCCAGACTTCCATCTTTGATGTGCGCATGGATATAAGCATCTGGCCATGTTCGGTTTAAGTGTTAGATCTTACGAACACCTACACGCACCATCCTGTCAGCGCTCTTTAATACTTTGGCGTTTTTCCTCGCAGACTGAAGGAGATGGATATATCGGAGAAAGAGGCGGAACTTTATTAGCGTCAACTTCTGCATAGGCTTCAGTCCTGCCTTCTCAATTCGGCTTAGCTGCGTAACGAGAGTTTCTTCATTAATTGGAGACTGGCCCAGGATGCTATACTGGGCACCTAGATAGTCTAACATGTCGTCCGGTCCAACCTGCTTTATTCTCTCTTTGCCTGAATAAAAAAGGATACTCGTATAATTGAATAGCGTCTTCTTTCCTGGCAGCACCCCAGTGGATGCTGCCATACTCTTATTCGGATTCAGACGGAGGCCCCTATGCTCGAGGAATCTCTCAGTAACCTTCAACAGCATACGGCAGTTGGTCGCCGTATCTGCCATGAGAAGTAGGTCATCTGCATATGCAATAGCTGACACCTTAGCACCACCTCGCAGACCAGCTTATCTATTACGAGGTTAAACAGAAGGGGACTTAGTGGGTCCCCCTGTTTAACCTTAGGGTTAATGCGATGGACCGGGTCTGCTGACCACCAACGTCAATAGTCGTGGTGATCCCATCGTACCCGTCCATCATAAACCGCCGAGGGTCCTCGTCCACCCCAAACCTACGGAGTGCCTTAAACACAGAAACCTGAGATACCGTATTGAATGCTTTACATATATCCAAAGATAGCAGATGAAAAGGTTTTCCTTCAATCGGTCCAGTGTCATTGTGTACAGCAATACTCCATCGACCTTGGTAAACTCCTTTTGCAGGGGGTGTATGGGTAGTGTACTCAAACGTCGCGCTATGATTTTGTGAACTTGCCTTAAAATTACTAATGATATCGGGAGGGGGTCCCAACACTTGCTAAGAAGGATGGTTCTATTCTCTTTCAGCCTGCGTGGAACAACACCAAAGTAAAACATGATATTGTAGAGCAATAATAATCGGCGCTTAGTGATCGAGTGGCGTAAAGATAGCTTATGTTTTTTTAAAAAAGGTTGTTCCCATTTTTTCCCGGCCATTTGTTTTTCCTTTAAGAAAGGATTTGCAATGCTATTTTATTCAAAATATTCAAAATTTATTAATACCGGAACGCTTCAATATCAAGCCATAAAATAACTTTTCCCAGTATATTGCATGCACAGTTAATTCACAACCTTGATCTCCAGAGAACGCGGGCTTAAATCACCTAATTGGTCAACGCCACAATCTAACTTCAACAGTTTTCTTAGCACTTTTTCCGCAAATCTTAGTTCGCCAGCAACGCGATCGTTGACTGTTTCCAATATTTCGGGTGCAATCTCGTTCCCTTCTGTTGTTTGTTTATAGTTTCTGTAACAAAAAAATTGAACTTAGATAAACCAAACACATAATGGTTACTAAGATTTAAATAACATACTAACAGGGCATAAATATACAGCGTACTAATGACGCATTCTAATATGCGTACTTTTAACCCAGTAAACATTTTGAAATACGTGTCACGTTTTGGTTGCTAATCACCAAATGTAGTACCGGATGACAATTTGTAGGTTTGGGATACACATTCATGTTATATAAATTGTTTCTCTAATAATGGTAAGTGCAGACCCGTAGCACACAAATTGAAACTGTTTAAAAATAGTAGCAACGGGTATCATAATGAAACTTACCTCATTTTCAAGGTTGTTTTCAGAACACGGGCCCGCACCTGACCAAATTATCAATCTTAATATCCAGTCCTCAAAGCTTCCATTCAAATCCTTTTCTAAAAATCCTTATTAACAGGCAAGTTCCCTGATCCTTTCAAAGCAACTATTATACTGAACATCAAACATAATAAACTCGCCGACTATTCAATCTCCTATAGACCTACTAAATTATTTTTCTCTCTAGGCAAGATCTTCGAACATACACTCTAAAAATCAACCCCCACATTGAAAAACACTCCTTCCTAACTCAAAACCAACATAGCGTCAGACAAGGTCATGGTGTTGAAAATATAATCAGATCACTTATTGTTACTGCAAAATGTTCTCCATACAAATATATCCGCGTCCTCTTCATAGATTTCAAATCTCCTTTCGAACTTTTTTGGTGGCCTATCATCCTAAATCAAATCAAACAAGCAAATTTCTTACCCACATCTACAAAATCATTCCGTCTTTCCTCACATCCCAAATCGCAGCCCTCACGGCAACCTACCACTCCGTAACTAAACCCCCTACACAAGGATGTCCACCCCATGGAAACTAGCAATAAATCCCTTCTTGAACCGCGACATTCCCAACAGCAATACATTCGCACACGCAGATGACAATGTTCCTTATCCACGGAAACTTCCTATCATAACCGCATGGTCAGTCCATACTCAACAAATAACCCATTTACCTTCAACAAACAAAACTTTTGCTCCTCAAAGTATTGCTAGACATTTGTCGAAGTCCAACAATCCGTATCCAAGGCACATTCATAACTCTTTCCCAACCTGTTCTATACCTAGGAGTGCACCTCGATACCCACCTTAAACTCGTACAGAGATATAACTTAACTACGCCCTAAAACACATTACCGTATAATACAACACTAACGAGTGCTGTAGTGTAAGTAAGGCGCAATACGAGGGTAAGGTGAAAAGTTCTTGGCCTGACACAGAGATGGCGTTCCAATCAGCAAAAATTTGTGCTTCCGCCTGCCTGCACATGTCATTAGTTCGTATGACAAGTTTCAACTTGTTATCTCAAGTAGTTCGTATACACGAATTTTTTTAAGCAGACGTCTTATGCATGTTTTCTTAAGATGGATAAACTTGAATATCGTGCGGTCATAAAATTCTTCGTTTTGGACGGACTAACCCCTCAGGGAATTCATTCGAAGTTGACAAAAGTTTACGAGGACTCTGCCCCTTCCCTGTCAACTGTGGGCAGCTAAATTTAAACGTGGTCGCACGTCTCTCAAAGATGACCCACGTGAACTACGACCAAAAACCGCAACTACACCTGAAACAATTGAAAAAGTGCATGATATCGTGTTGGACGATAGGCGAGTGAAAGTGAAGGAGATAGCTGAAGCTGTAGGGACAAAATGGTGCGAAACATCTACACAAAGAGTTAGGGATGCGAAAGCTCTGCGCACGAGGAGTGCCGCATTTGCTGAATGCCGATCAAAAGCAAATGCGAAAACGAGTTTTGCAGCAATGCTTGGACCGGTTCAATAAGGATCCGAGCGATTTTGTGCGGCGATTTGTCACTATGGATGAGACATGGGTCCACCATTACACGACAGAAACGAAACAGCAGCCGAAGCAGTGGGTGGAAGTCGGTTGTTCGCGCCAAGGAAAGCAAAGTCGATCGCATCTGCCGGAAAGGTGATGGCCAGCGTGTTTAGGGATGCGAAAGAAATCCTGTTAATAGATTACCTTAAAAAAAGCAAAACATTTACAGGCCAATATTATTCCACCTATCTTAACCAGCTGGATGCCAAAATTCGCGAGAAGAGGTCTGGCTTGAAGGAGAAAAAAATCAACTTTCACCAAGACAACGTACCTGCGGACAAGGGTACGTTGGTGATGGGGAAATTGACGGATTTGGGGTACGACTTGCTTGGCCATCCCCCTATCCCCTGATTTGGCGCCCTCAGACTTCTATCTGCCTTCCAGACCCTCACTTCCGGTAAGGAATACTGATGTTGGAGAAACGCTGGACCAAGTGTTTTGAAGTTAAGGGGGATTATGTCAAAAAATAATTTTTTTTGAAAATTGCAGTCTTTCATTGTAGACAGAAAACCTTTGACCTTACCCTCGTAGTAATTATAGAAAGTAGAACGCGATACAACGGTTAGTAAGAAGTGTCAACTATGAAGGTATTATGAAACTTCATAAGTTAACAAATTAAGCTAGATGTGCAGAAAACAGGTACAATAACTTGTAAGGAATGCGACCCAGATTTGTCAATATATTAACTAAGTTACAAACACGAAGGGACAAATAAATACGTGAGTTCCGAATGGAACTATTGTTTTATTTCAGATAAAGAGTTTATTTTCAATACCACACCTTACCAGATTTTACATGGCGACCGTACCAGGATATGCCAGTATACTGTCGATGAAATAAACAAAAAAAATGGGTACGTCAGAATCAAAGGGGGAAATTGTTATAGCCCAAGCTGGAAATAGTGGCGGTGCCACAGTAAATGCAGAACATGGTATGTCTTTGGGTCGATTAACTGGAATGACAATTGGATTTCTGATTATGGGAATGCTCTTGGTGATACTGGTTGTAATATGCAGAAGAGGTGTAAGATGGGAAATCGTTAAGGAGTTGAAAAAACAAGAAATCAGGAGAAGCAATGAACACGTGTAGGGAACACACTAAGATAAGTAAAGTAGTTACATAAGTCCAAATAAGGTGTAAATGTCAGAAATTAGGGATTTACGAGACTTTACATTTTTACGATAACGAGTGAGAGATTTTAAGGGCAAATGAGATAAAGACAATCAAAGTTAGATGCCGACGGGAAAAAGTTACTACCAAATTATGTATTAAAAATTCGACTATTACAAAGTGCGAAAATTCGATTGAATACGTCATATGCAGATAATGCAGCCTTGGTTAAGAGTTCAAAGAAAATCAATTCCAATATTATCAGGTCAATTACATAATGCAAAACAAGGAAATAAGTCGGTAGAAAATTTCGGCAGATCGGTGGAAGAAACTTCGGTAGATCTGACTTTAGAACAAGCAAAGGGGGATGAGCATGATGTAAAAATATTGCGAGCAACAAACGAAAAATAGCCATTAATTCTTTTGCAAACGGATTACAAAATTCAGAACTACGAACTATTGTAAAAGCAAGAAATTATAATCGGTTACACGAGACAATACGCGGAAAGATGAAGAAATATTGACAAAAGAGGACACACAGTTATATTACATGCGGTGAAAACAAATAATAATTACAAACAAGGTTATTTACGTGACAATTATAGTGCAAACTTACATAAAGGTTATAATTTGCATAAAAATCATTTCTCAATGCGGAATTCAAGATATAATAACGGAAATGCAATTAACTATAATAAACGGCAATTTACAAATTCTCACAGAGGTCAAAGAACTTCTTGAGGAAACTACTATAGCAATCAGAAAGGGTAATACAATTGTAATAAATGCAATGGAAGCTACATACGAAATTCCAGCTCATATTACCTAAATACTGATGATAACTCATCAGGGTCAACAGAATATCAGTATAACAATTCATGTAGTACAAATGTAAATGGGCAAACTAACGCGGTTGAGACATTTTTTCGAGGCTCAATACAGTAAAATAGTTACAGATAAAGAGGTAGTTGTGTTGAATGTGAATGGACTAAATTTAGTGAGAATGAGATGTGGAAAGCGTGAATTAGTGTTTCTTTTAGACACCGGAGTTTCTGTAAGTGTAATCTTTAAACAGTGTGTATCTGAAGGACAAGAAATTGATATTTCAAAGAAGATAAAAATAAAAGGTATTTCAGGATCTACTAATTCTTTAAGATCAGTGAAGCTTTTATTGCGGGTGAGTGAAACTAATGAAATTTATCACGAATTTTCGTTAATGAATGGATTTGGAACAGATATGCATGGTATAATAGGATCAGATTTTTTCAAAAAATATGCGGCAAATATCGATTTTGAAAAATTTTATTTATCAATTTGTCTAAAAAAACGCTAAAATAAAGTTACCAATAGAATTTAATGTTAGTGTTAGTACCAATATCCCAGCACGTTGCGAAATAATCAAATATTGTTATGTTGATACACGAGACGATTGTGCCGGATCAATTATGTGAAGGTATCCTTATCGCAGGTACTCTAGTTAGACCTAAGGATAACATGGTACCTAATTTTAAATGTTAGCAATGAGGAATTTAGTCTTAAGGATTTTAACCCAAAGGTAACAAAATTAAGCGAGTACGAGTTCTTTAATTTTAATAGAAATGAAACGATACATTCTGTGAAGCGTGTAGACAAAGTTTTAAGCTTACTTAAGACAGAACAGTTAAACCGTGAAGAAAAATATTCTTTACAAAAAGTTTGCGCAAAATATTACGATGCATTTCATTTAGAGAAGGATCCACTAACGGAAACCTCTATTTACAAACAAAAATTACACGTAAAGGAATCAGCAACACCGTCTTATGTAAAACTCTATCGTATACCACAAGCATATAAAGCAGAAATACACAAACAAATGGACAAAATGTTAAAGGATGGAATTATTGAAAAAGCGAAGTCAAAATGGTCAGCACCAACTGATCGTTCCTAAGAACACAGATCAAAATGGAAAAAAGAAATGGCGAGTGGTAGTAGACTACAGGCTATTAAATCAAAAAATTCAGTACGATAAATTTCCACTACCGTACATTACAGAAATTTTAGATTCATTATCGGGTGCAATGTACTTCTCACATCTTGATCTTTTTCAAGGGTATTTTCAGATCGAATTAGAAAAGTCCAGTAGATCTTGTACAGCTTTTACAACAGATCGAGGACAATATTAAATGAAAAGGCTATCAATCGGACTAAAAGTAAGTCCCAGTACTTTTTTTCGCCCAATGACTATTGCAATGGCGGGATTAAACTACGACTAACGTTTTATTTATCAGGATGATCTCATAGTGTTTGGGAATAATTTAGTTAACCATAATAAAAATCTTACAAAAATACTTCAACGGTTAAGAGATGTAAACTTGAAACCAAATCCTAGAAAATGCGAATTTTTGAGAAAAGAAATTCTTTATCTGGGTCATATTTTTTCGGCCGAAAGAGTTTCGCCGGATCCAGACAAATTTAAAGCGGTCTAAAAGTATCCAAGACCAATAGATTCTAATCAAACTAAGAGATTTATTGCATTCACTAATTATTATAGAAGATTTATAAAAATTTTTGCACATATTGCCTCTCCTTTAAATAACTTAACTAGGAAAGATGTTCAATTTTCATGGGACGAAACCTGTAATAATCCGTTCGAAACGTTAAAAACAGCGTTTATTAACCCTCCCGTTTTACAATATCCAAATTTTTTAATGGATAGTACATTTATTCTGACAATGGATGCATCTGGTTATGCTATCGGTGCAGTACTGTCAAATATGAACGACAGGCCAGTGGTATATGCCAGCATATCTTTAAATAAATCATAAAAGAATTAAGCGACGATTGAAAAAAAATTACTAGCAATTATTTGGGCGGTAAAACATTTTAGGCTTTATTTATATGGAAAAAAATTTGCAATTTTTACAGACCACAGACCGTTAATTAATTTATTTGGTATGAGCAACCCTTCAAGTAGGACTACAAAATTCAAATTAGTTTTGGAAGAATACGATTTTACTTTGCAAAGCAAATGTCACAGCTGATGCGTTATCTAGAATCAGTAGTGAAGAACTAAAGAATTTAAATAATAATGTAAGCGGGATACTTAATGTATAATAACAAGAACTCAAAGACGAAAAAGTACAGAGATACGTAATACAATTCTAGGCAATAGGTCTGATCACCTTGGAGTCGTGGAGTTGGTAAAACAACCGAAGCAGTCATTTGAATTACGGATTATTCCAAATTATGAATTCACAAAAATTATAAAATACGACTGCAAGCAAGGAGACCTAATGGCGATAAAGAATCTTGGCGTAGTATGTATTAAAGAAGGTACTCGATCGACATTAGCAGTACGCTTAATGTTGAGAGACCTAAAGCACATATGTGAAAAATATGATAGTCCGAAGTTATTTATTATAAAAAGTGAACGAGACGTTTCATTTTTAAAAGAGATTTTAAATTTGTTTCGAGAATTAAGGTGATTAGATATAAAGATATCAGTAATAAAAGATGTCAAAAATATAATAGACGTAGAAGAAAGGCAAATAATATTAAATGAGTTTCACATGTTACTTACAGGAGGACATGCTGGAATTGTGGGGATGCACAATAACATTAGAAACAGTATGTATGGAAGGGTCAACGGAAAGACGTAGAAAACTTTGTCAAAAAATGTAACGACTGTCAGTGGTATAAATATTTGAGACCGAACATCCAACCAATGTCGATAACAACTACCGCTACGCCACTTGTTCCACTTGAACCCGACGCAGATGAAAAACGTTATATTTTAACGAACTTAGCAAGTTTGCCGAAGGCTATCCGTTAGAAAATAAAGAGGCCGGGACTGTAGCTAAGGCATTTGTAGAAAATTTCATTTTACGCTTTGGAATCCCACATGAGATTGTAAGTACAGAATTTTTAGCCTCTACATTAACCGAAACATGCAAAATTTTAGAAATTAACAAATTAAATTTTACTGCATATCATCACGAAACTCTACACGCACTAGAAAATTGACACAAATGTCTAGGCACATATTTACTCGTTAAAATAGCAAAACATCTAAGTACGTGGAGTACGTGGGTGCCTTTTTGGTGCTATGGTTATAACAATAGTGTACATACAGAGACGAAGTTTTTGGAAAATCGGGTAAACTACCCTCTAACCTTTCTTGACAAGTAGATTCAATGTACAACTTTGATTCTTATCCGCTAGAACTAAAATATCGTATTCAAGAAGCATGTAGTGATGCTAGAAATAACCTAATGGTCTCAAAAGCCAACAGGAAACAGAATTATTATGTTAAAAGTAATTATATAAGTTATAAGGTTGATACGCTTGGCACCACTGATATGGTCCACGTTTCATAATATTGCACAATTGTGTATTATAGCATAATTACGCGGCAAATTGTATCAAATACCAAACACGTTTACAATGATACAATTCTTAATTTATAATTTAAGTAAAGCAATGTACTCACTTAAAACGCGCCTTGCAGTTTAATCTCAGGGCATCTGCTCGTTGTTGTCTGGGTGTGGGTTGCATCACGCCATTGTTGAATCCAAATTTAACGTCTCTCTTCTTTCGTCGTTCGTAGGTAAGGCAGAAAGATACAGGGAAAGGTACTCGAAGTTAAAGATAAAAAGGAACCTACATCCTAAAAAAGAGAAAAGAAAACCCGACACAGGCCTATGTTACCAGCTTCCAAGTTTTGTGGCTAATAGTATCGTGTCACACACCGCGCACTTGCCCCATTCACTCCGCGTCTGCGATTCTTTTGCGCAAACGCAACTGTCCGAAATGACGGAAGTTAACAAGTTTATTTGAAAATATTGGCGGGGATTTACTCACATATTTGACAATGTACATTTCCAAATTTGGAATGTATCAAGGTAGGCGATAAGGTATTGATAAGAAATAATGCAGGGAATAAAATGGATCCAATATTCAAAGGACCATATGTAGTGTTTAAAAAAAAATCTCCAAATATTACTATTAAGACTGAAAATAAGTTTCTAGAAGTACATAAAGATCGAGTTAAATTATACCATAGTTAGAATTAACTTCAGGTAAAAGAAAATTATTTGTATGCGAACAAAAATTGTTTTTTCTTTCGGAAAGGAGGTGTAGTGTAAGTAGGGCGCAATAGTAATTATAGAAAGTAGAACACGATAGAATGGTCGGTAAGAAGTGTCAACTATGAAGGTATTATGAAACTCCATAAGTTAACAAACTAAGCTAGATGGGCAGAAAACAAGTACAATAACTTGTAAGGAATGCGACCCAGATTTGTCAATATACTAACTGAGTTTCAAACATGAAGGAAAAAATAAACACGTGAGTTCCGAACGCAACTGTTGTTTTATTTCAGGTAAAGAGTTTATTTTCAATACTACACCTTACCAGACTTTACAGTGACGATCTACATTGGATACGTTCGGGAAATAGTGGCAGTGCGTACTTTACCCATGGCGAACTTATGTCCCACCGTACTCTACTAGAATTATTGTACAACCTGCTGAACACAAAATAGCTTGAACAATTTGGCTTTAATTTAAAATGTTATGACTGAGGGATAAACAACACATATCATTTTTCTTTATTGGATGCGTCATGTTTGCCGCTGCTATAGCGATAGATGACACACGCTCCCAATTTGAAAAACAGTGCATTATAATACCTAACATCCTGTAAAACAAAAAGCGTAACCTTTTTATTCTCTTGCTAGAAAAAGGCAAAGTAGTGGTACTCACTAGGGGATCAGTCGCTGCTTTTTGATGTGGGAAGCTTTTCCTTCGGTTCTAAATAAAAATAGGATGTTGCAACTATGGCAGAAGTTGTTACGCGACGAGTGTTGGTATCTCAGGAGGTGCGCTAGTTATGTATCCCCCAATCTGTGTATGTATAATAAAAATAGAAGTTAGTAGTAATTATTAGAAATCATAAATTATCTAAGATGGCCGAAAGTGAAGTTGATGTGTTATTAGCTGTGTGTAAATACTGTAGAAATAAGTGTAATACTGGTCCTAAATGTGAGTGTTGTGGATCAGTATATCATCCAAGTTGTGCTAAGCGAAAGAAATTAATATTCATTAATGATAGTACTATTAATTGTTGTGAAGAAACAGATTATGAATCTTTAAGTGCCTCTAACAATATTGAAATATTAAAGGAAGGTGAACAAAGTTCATCAGAGATAAGTTTATTAAAATGTATTATTGAACAAAAGGATATTATTATCTATGAACTGAGAGATAAAATTCAATTACTCCAAGATAAAATTTACTTGTTAAATAAAGTACATAAATTAGTAAATCCTGTTGAATTGCAGCCTGTTATCAATACCACTTATGCTCAAGTGGTTCAAAACAAGAACCTGTCTGAGGATCACTGTAATAAAAAAGAGACTGATAAGGTAAACTGCGCTGAACTAAATGCAAATAATATTACAAAAGCTGTTTTGCAACCTAACAATGTATCTACTAGTACCCAAATTAGCAGTATTAAATCAGATAAAGGTACTTCTAAAATAGTTACAAACAATGAAGTTTCCCTTGCTATCCAAAATGCATGTGTACAAAACACCATAGCAGATGATGATTTTCAACATGTAAAATACAGAAAGTCTCAAAATGCTAATATGAAAACAGTAAAGAGGATTATGTAGCTAAGAATAAAAGAACAAAACCCTTTGTTGGCACATCAAATGCTGCTGAACTGAAAAGTATACCTAAACTTTCATCAATACATGTAAGCAGACTTGATCCACAAACAACAGCTGACGATTTAATCGCATTTATTCAACCACATATATCACAAGTGAGATGTGAAAAGTTAAATTCGAAAAACCTGATGTTTATTCTTCTTATAAAGTGTCAGTCCCAGTCAATCAGGTGGCAGTGCTTCTTGATGAAGCCTTTTGGCCGAAGGAGTTTACGTCAATAGGTTTTTTCAGAAGCGACCGACTGTGCAAGTAGCAACCTAGTATTACATAGTGTGTCATTACGTGGTTACAGTGAAAGTAGAGCCAATAGTCATGTGAATCCTACTAATCAAATCAAAAAGTTCATTTAATAAATTATACATAGCACATGTTAATATAAGATCACTTGTTCCTTCTTTTATGGGATCAAGGAATTAGTGCTACAAGAAAAATTCCATATACTATCAGTAACTGAAACATGGTTGTCAACAAATGACTTTGATGAGTTGCTAGCCATTCCTGGGTATAACCTATTCCGAGTTGATAGAGCAACCAGGGTGGTGGCGTTGCTATTTATGTAGTTCATGAATTCAGGTGCAAAGTTCTAAATACATCTAATATAACTAGTGACATTGAGCAGTTATGGTGTGAAATTGCATACAAAATGTGAAGATTTTGTGTGCAACTTTATACAAGCCACCTTCAGTAAATTACAAACAAATTGATATAATAGAAAGTACCCTATCTCAATTTTCATCACATTATGGTCAGACTATTTTGATGGGAGACCTAAACATTAATATGAAAGAAAATAACTTTGAAAGTAAGTACCTTGAGAAGATACTTATTGCATTTAATTTAAAACAAGTAATCTTGGAACCTACTCGGCTCACTTATACTAACAGCAGTTTGATTGATGTTATCTGTGTTGAAAACTCATTAAAATTAATTACGTCAGGTACTATGGAAATGTATAGCCTTACTGACCATAGGTTGGTTTATTCAGTTTTAGATGTACGAGTACCTAAACATTTCCCTAAACTTGTGAAATACCGTGACTTCAAAAATTTTAATCTTAACCAGTTTAATCTTGATATGGCTAAGATAGACTTTATAAGTATGGTTCAGAATGGCAGTGCTGAAAATAAAGTTACTGCTCTTAATAGATGCTTGTTGCGTATTTTTGATAAACATGCACCTGAGAAGACCGTCGCTGTAAGAAAGCAACACTTTCCGTATATTACAGAAACTATAAAGGAAATAATAAAGCTAAAAAATAAAGCCTTTGTCAAGTATAAAGGCACTCATAAGATAGAGCATAGAAAGTACTATTTAGACATTAAGAATTATCTATCCTTTGCAATAAAAAATGAGAAAAAGGCTTACATGGAATTTGAACTTAAAAAAGAAAGTATGAACTCTAAAAAGATGGGAAAAACTTAGGAATGGAACATACACATTAGACCTAATATGGAAATTCCAAATCATATAGTTGATGCAAATGCCATAAGTAATTACTTTGAAAGTGTCTTTATGATGGCTCCTCCAATTTGTGAACGCACCAAGGAATATTATGAGTCTAATAGATTCCTAAAATGTAACACCACTTTTAAGTTTAAACTTATTACTGAGCATGATCTCCAGGCGGCCTTTAGGAAAATTAAGTCCCGTGCTATGGGAATAGATGGTATTAGCTATGAAATACTGTTTTTTAGTCTTGACCATATTTTGAGTGCGCTAACATTGTTAATTAACGACTTTCTGCAAAACAGTGAATTCCCTAAGCAATGGAAAACTTCATTAATTAAGCCGATTCCAAAGATCCCAAAGGTGAAATCGGTGGGTGACTTAAGACCAATAAGCATTCTGCCAATATTGGCAAAAATGATGGAGATTCTTGTCTATAACATGATTAATGAATATATTATGAAACAGAACATCCTTCCAAGTGTTCAGTCAGGTTTTCGACAGTATCACAGTACTTCAACTGCCCTTACTAAAGTTACAACTGAAATAGTAATTGGTATGGATAATCAGAAGGTGTCCTGCTTGACGTTGCTTGACTTCAGCAAGGCTTTCGATGTCTTAAATTGTAATTTGCTTATAGCAAAACTACGCTACTATTGTTTCTCTGATCAAGTGTGTGCCTGGTTTTTAAGCTACCTACTATCAAGAGTTCAAATAGTAGAAATGAATGGTAAAAAAGCCCAACCTTTTGTAACTTCCTGCGGTGTGCCGCAGGGGAGTGTTTTAGGTCCTCTCTTATTTAGTATATACACTTCCGACTTGCCTAAGATGGTCCAATTCTGTTCTATCTATCTTTATGCTGACGACACGCAGCTTTTGAGGACTTTTATGCCAGATGAGTCTATTCAAGCGATAGCAGAAATAAATGCTGATTTGCAAGCTATATTGCATTGGACTGATAGACATGGTCTACAATTGAATGCGAAAAAAAGTATGTACATGATATTAGGGAGTAACACCAACATAAACAAATTTAAGAATTATAAATGCTCGGCAATTTGTATAAGTGGAGATAATTTACTTAAAGTCGAGCAAACCAAGAGTTTGGGTCTTATCTTAGATAGCGAGCTCAATTTTGAAAGGCATGTGGACATAAAACTTAAACAAGTGTATATTAAGCTTAAAACTCTTTACCCTTTTAAATATCTATTGTCTGAAAAAGTTAAAGGATTCCTAATTCAATCGCTTGTATATCCTATTTTTGATTACTGCAGCGTGGTTTATTATAATTTTTTGACACGTCATTATAAAAATAAGATTCAACTTGCTCAAAATGCTTGTATTAGATATATACATTGCATTAAGAAGTATGATCATATATCCCCTAGTTATTACCAACATAGTTATTTAAAATTTGAATATCGAATTCAGTTGCTTTTTGCTGTCTTCGTGTATAAAATTTGTAAAAACAAGGCCCCATTGTATTTATTGGATAGTATAATCTCAAGACGTAGTGTGCATAAGAAAAACCTTCGCGAAATTGTTAAGTATGATATACCAATGCACAAGACCGCTAAGTTTGAAAACTCTTTCGCTTACACTGCCATTATTCTAATCAATTCAAAAATTTATAATGATGTATGTCACAGTTCATTAATTAATTTTAAGAAAAAATATACTGAATTTCTTTTAATTGTTCAACTTATTAAGTAGTTACATTATTGTAATACTATTGTTATACTTAATGTGTATTGCAGGTAACATGGAAGAACGTATATACGAATGTTACCTTTTGTGTATCTACTTTCTGTTTTTTTTTTTTTTTTTTACACAATAAATTTTTTCTATTCTATTCTATTCTATAAAGAAATTATTAAATCAAGTGCAACAATGTAATTCAAGGATAATTAAATAAAGGTTAACAGTTGTGAGAACGGATGCAATATATTGTATTCCAGACGAGAGTGATACTGCAGGTGGCAGGTCACAGACGGTTAAGAACCGTGATTACCTAGAAAATAAGATTGTAACAATGTAACAAAGTATAGAATTAAGAAATAAGCAGACATGCTCTGCAAGTTTCCACAGACATGTGAGGAGCAGGGACAACATAAATACCCCGGGAGCTCCTGGCCAGTCAGTCAGTCTCAAGTATTTTAGCTTTAACATTGCAGTTTGCTTAGGCTACTCACTCATATTAGTTCAATTAGTAATTAATTTTCGACTTAGAGTATTTTAAATCAAGATTGTTAAAATTTCATATTAACACCTGTATAAACCAAATAAATTGTTACGAAGTAACTCGCTTCAATGGGATAGTCACCACCTAAAGGTGAATTTGTTTAACAGACAAAGAAAATTAAAGAATATTTTAGCATACCTATGCCTCAGGTTATAAAGTAATGCATGCGCGATACACCTTCTGCCTGGCATTACGAAGTACAATTAAAGATAAGCTGATAATGCAAGTTTATTGATGGTAGTCTGCGGACCGTATGATGTTTTGATCCACATATGTTATCCCTTTCACCCGTGGTCTTCCTCAATTTCAACCAAATACTATTTAGATTCACCTTCTACAAATTTAAGTGTAGTACAAATTTGAAAGTGCAGAAAGCGCAGGGAGATTAAATTTTAAATCATCAACAATTTCGTATAGTTTCACCTTAAGAATTTTTATAAAAAAGAGCAATTTCTATTTCATTCGATAAATTGGAGTTATCGCATAAAATGCATTACGCTTTAGGTTTATTTCCAATTCTCGTCTAATTTATCTAAGCATTAACAGTGAAATGTTGTTTTCATTACATGCAAATCAAAGCTGTTAAATACGGAGCTTGACTGTAATTACCGCAATTAGTTTAGTGCATTTATGAATTATTACTCAGTCGATGTGCTATACGCATATGTAGCATCTTTAGAGCTATTCTGGGTTATATGTAGACCAGGGACATCAATGACGATAACAACAATAACTACTGCTAACTTATGGCGGCTGGTAGAAATGATGATGGTCGTAAGAAATGAATGTTATGGGCACTTAAACACTTTGTGGCTCTTAACACACTCCAAACATTTATTACTATTTATATATTATGTATGGCACTTAGTTATACTTGTGCGGTTAATGTAAGGTGGTTTGGTAATATGTAGACAGTTTTTGTTGTAAATTTATTCTACATGAACTTGGCAAGACAGAGGACACGACGCACTATGCAACAAATTATTTTTAGTTTTTTAATTTACACCATCCACTTATGCAAAATCATCAACAAAAATTGGCAGGATTTAGATTATTTCTAAGTAAGATTCTGATTTATACATTCGTATGCGTCCAGAATCTTAAAAAAATTGTATGCAGGATAATTTCAAATATCAAAAACGAAATAAATTATACCTGAAAAATATAATTAATCCAGATAAGCACGAGAACGCTTTTATGTTATGTTACCTTAGCACTTGTCGGACCCTCAGAAGTATATTGATAAAAATCAAGAGTTCGTATTTTTTTTACATTGGAGCGATGTGGAAGACCATGGGAAACCATCACATTACCTCCCAAGTACACAGCGTACTAAAATGCTGTGGTATCGTTACAATAACCCGGTGCCCCCTTTTTGTGAAATAAAAAGATTAACATTTTTCTTTTTGTCAATTTTTAATTTTAATTTTAATTTTTAATACCTCGGCTAGCTCAGTTTTAACCACGCACGGAGCTTGCGACAATACGACAACAAAGAATTTTAATTTTCCTTTTACCTCTACTTCCTATGCCTTTAAGTCAAAACACCATTAAGCACAACTATTATAATATTCTCAAAATATTTACAATGTACAAAAACGTTTAAGAATTCTTTGAATAGAACCTCCTTTTAATAATTGAATTAAATTCTTTCAATAATTATCATTCCCGTTAATTAAACAAAAAGCCAGCAAAAACCACCCATGTTATTATTATGTAAAGCCCCATGAACATTCATTAAACTTCTATCCATCTTTACGTAGTTTATAACGTGTATTAAAACAATCTTTGTTGACCCTCACATAAATCGTTCATGAAAGCAATGTGTAAAATATTTATAAATAAAAATACAACAAAATATTTAGATAGGCTAACCAGTTGTCCCTCTGAGGCTTGGCTCATTCTCCAGTTTGGACCAGTTCCTGCTCCAACTGCTTTAAACTTCTATTTCTGCTGAGTGATTTGAATATTCCAACGTTGAATCCAGATCTACTTTAGATATGGTTTGCATTTTTCTTAGCATAGCTTCCCCAAATTAATTATTTTAGAGTACTTGTTAAACTTCCTGGTTGGATCCAGTAATTGTTTAAATGCCTATTATGCTTCCCCGTAGAATCCAGTAATTGTTTAAATACTTGTTGAATTTCCACAACGAATCCAGTAATTATTCAGAGTTGTTTTTAAGGATTAAAACAACGAACCTTATTTAATTACGCACTATCACCATTATATACTTTATTAAGTACAAAATCACTTTTAATTCTTTCACGTGAATGTTTTCTTTCAGATGATGTGGACCATGCTTTAATTCAAGTTAAACTGATTTGTTTACAAATTCTGTCGTATTTAAAAGGAATGCCTATCTGTTGACAAGCGCAGAGTTCAGCGATTAAAAGCTTTGTACGTGATTCTTACATCTCTATTATTTTTTGATGTATAACGAAATTGATGCGCTGTTTCCTGCACGTAGAACTTCAAGTTATTGGCTTGTTCTCTTGGATTTTCATTCTCCTTGGTCACGTACGTCTTGTTTGTACAGTAAATTTGATGAACTTTGCTTTTATCACCAAGCCGTAATTATTTCTAATCTATCAAGGTGTTGAATTTTATCTTTCTGGTCACGTATTCTTAATTTAATTTATGTATTAAATTATATGCGTTTTCTATCTTACGCATTTTCAAACCTGCTTATTTAACTGGGATTCTTAGTGTAATGATGATGCATTACTCACGCGTATTGTGTTGCAGCTTCCGTCCACGTCGTTTTATGACTTGCCAAGTTGTTTATTTAATTAAATCCTTTGTAGTACTCATTTCTTAAAATAATTATAGCTATAGTTTATATACAGGGCGTTGCCACTTGCTTTGCTGCCTAATCGTTGATTTTCTCATTTTTTTTGTAAAAATGTTTAGTTTTCTGAACCCTCATGGTGTTTTCATGAAGCGCACTATACTAGTTATCCTATCTACCCCTAAATAACCCTATTAACATAGCAATATATATATATATATATCAGAATAATGAGTCTTAAATTAATACAAAGTAGAAAAGAAATATTGACGACTCAAATTCAGCCACGAGGGTATCCTCTCGACACGTTTCGCCTTGATTAAGGCTCATCAGGACAGGAGTAGCAAAGTTGTAATATTTGATACAGACACCTTTGGGAAGTACAGCATCACCTAACTCACAATTTTCTCCTCCGTGCCGACTGTTACTAAAAACCTCCAATGTCAGGTGAAGCGACACGAAGACACAAATTGTGAGCTTCCCATAAGGTGTCCGTATTAAATATTACAGCTTTGCTACTCCTGTCCTGATGAGCCCCAATTAGGACGAAACGCGTCGACAGGATGCCCTCGTGGCTGAATTTGAGTCACTTACCAATAATTCCTTTCTACGTTCATTGGGATGTTCTAAGTCCGACGCCAGTTACGTATTTCCAATCTATATATGTATAAATAAATAGAAATTATTAGAAAATTATAAAGAAACTTAAGTTAGTTGCAATATTGTAAATTCAAGGATAAATTAGAAAGGTTGTTGAAAGTTCACGAGCAAGTTGTGAGAACGAATGTAATATATTGTATTCCAGAGGTAAGTGATATTGCAGGTGCAGGTCACAGACGGTTAAGAAACCGCAATTACTAAGAAATTAAAATTGTTACATTGTATAAGGAATAGAATAAAGAAATAAGCAGACATGAGCTCTGCAAGTTGGAAACTAATTCGCTCTGAAGATGCTTAAGGAATCTGAAACCGGCCGGTTAGTCGATGTTTCCTTCCCTGTGAAGTAATAAAGCTATTGTTTTGATAATGGCTATACAACTACTAGCCCGATTTATATTCGTCAATAAGCTCTTATTATTTTCATAAGAGTATGTTTACAGATACATCTTAATTAATATATTGTTCTTCACAATTTCTTATTGTGAACTGCAAATGACTTGTCTTTTATATATATATATATATATATATATATATATATATCAATAGAAAGAAGTTTTTAATGCAGTGGTAGGAAAGGGTAGTGAATGAAAGGTAATAGGATTAATAGATTTAGACACGAGAAAGGACAGAAAATATAGGCTGGTAGAATTTTGCTAACAAAGTAGAAACAGAATGGAATAACATTAAATCAGTAGCTTAGATATGGCGGCCAGAGATATTTTGAGGTATAGACAAAAAGAAAATAAGAAAGCATGTGGATAAAGGATATTCTGAATTTAATATAAGAAAGACAAAAATACAAAAACGGACGAAGCAGGTAAATCTTTCAACCACAGTACCCCTACAACCATCACTTACTATATTTTATTACGCTGCCGCGACTTCCACAACACATATATCCCAACATGACCCCTAACCAGACCTCCCTCGAATGCCATAACCTTAGAACTTATAAACACAGACACCACGTCTAATGAACTACTAAAAGTCATAAAATCTCACCTTCGCCCATCATTCCCAAAGCTCAACATTTAAACTATCCGCTCCACAAAATCATCAGTTACCATCCAAACTAACAAACTTATTGATATTAAACTAAATTCATCCTTTACAGAATCATCATTTTTGATGTAGACAAAGGAATCTCATCCACAGACGTTCAAAGTTTCATATACACACAAAACTTCCTTGATCTTTTGATATTGGAAGAATCCTATAGATTTGAAATCTCTATTGCTACCCGCAGTAAAAACTGACTACTGTCACAATTTAATCCTCAACATTTTTCATAAGTTTCGATCCATCTCAAAACAAGCACTCAATTGTTCATAGGTTATAAATCCTGCAGTATAAGGCCCCCCTGTCATAGGTATGGCCATTCAGCAAAATCCTGCTGCTCCCCAACCTTCTGTAGTTAGACAACATTCAACCAAAAATTGCTCAAACCTTTCCATCTCCTCTTCCTCTCCCTGTATATACTGCCCCCGAACAAACAAACCGGCAAGAAGCCTCGTCTGCCCCTGAATATAAACATGCACTACACATGCTCAAATTACGGACAAACTATGGCTTCTAGACAAAACACGCAACTTCAAACACTCCCGAACCGCAATTTTAGAATTATCCTACCTCCCCCATAAACACCAAATTTCCATTGACCTAATAGAAGAACCTTACCTTGCATAAAATAAAATTCCCAATCTTCCCCTTACTCACAAATATACATACTCACTTCCCAGAGGTCAAATACACATCATCAATCATCATCACAGGTCTTTAAATAGACGCTACTTAGTTGCTTGCCTTTCTACCAACCCAGATCACTGCAGTACAACTACTTTGAAAAACTTAGTGCTTATCTGCTGTTATTATTAATTCTGCACAAATATAGACTCATTACTCTACTTAACTAGATCGCATAATCACATTGATAGGAAACAAACCCAGTATCATAACAGCCGACTTTAACGTGAAGTTCACACTTGGTTTGATGACAATACAACTACACAACATAGATATTAAAAGACTTTATCAATCAACACCACTTACACAACCGGAACACCTCATCACACATTCCCCTGGGAATCTCAACACCATCACTCCGTCTCCTCTTCACCTCATCTGCATCACAACTAGTCACCTCCTGACAACATAGAACATTCTTCTATCAAGCAACCACAATCCCATCAAATTTGATATCTTACCTAATCCTCTCCCTCCCCCCCCCACCATAAAATACTTTTATTCAACACCAAAAAGCGGACTGGACAGTCTACTTTGAAGCCTTAACCAAGCGAATACCTACTATCCCACCGATCAACACATGTGGACCTAAATCTCCACCAAACAGCCTTCTCTATTACAAACAGTACCATCTCCGGAGCACCCGCAACAATTCACAAAAAACGCTACTTTTCACGAGCAACACTATGGTGGACATTAGAACTTACACAAGCAAGACAAACACTCACAAAAATCACACATAGACTACAAATAGCCCGACCAACCAACGTTGACCCAAACATACACCAACACAAGACGACTACACAAAGAACAAATCGCATTAAACAAGAAGCAACACTATTATAAACTGACCCAAAAACAACATACAGATCTTTGTAGAACATACTAAAAACCTATAAAACCACCCTAATTCCACATCATAACATCATCCCCTAAAACTCAACCCCTCCATCCCTCATAAGTTCACTGAGTACGCTCTTAAACATGAAAATGCTATCCCCAACACCGGATATACCGACATTAGTACAGCAACTTATTGACGAATAACAAACGTCACAAACCATAGACCTTCTCCCATCTTGGTTAACTCCTCGAACGTATTATACTTCTCAAACTCAACTCCAACATTGGGCTCAACTTTATGCTATTTCTTTACAAGCTCAACTTCCACATTGAACTCAACTCTTACCTATCCCCGAAAAAAATGGTTTCCGCTCAGGTTACAACTCGGAGAAAACTTTCTGATCCTTAATCACAGTAGTGCATATCTCCACTTCAAAATACGTAATAACTTTTTTTATATACATTCGCTCTACTTTTGATTTTCTATAGTGACCAAACCTCGCCAATCAACTGCAACAATTTTCGGTTCAACCAATTTCGCATAATACAATCCTATATCACCTCCAGCACAGCTACACTTTCTTCGAACTTCTACACAATTACCAAACTAATAACCCAAGAATGCCCCCAAGATTTCCAACTCTCTCTCACCTTTTGCAACTTAACCCTCAACCCACTCCTAGACCTGAACATCCCTAATACTTCAACTTATGCATACGCAGACGGCTTTGCCTTCCTGATCCACGGCTATTCCATAGCATCTCAGAATCTACCGCTGCCCTGCTGATAAACTAAATCGACTTTCGGTCCTTCATAAATACAGCAAATATCACCATCCGAACCAAATGCTCCTCCTTAAAAACTTCCTCAGACGCCATTGCTTTTACATAAATAGCTCCATACCTCTGACTACACTTAAACACATGACTCAAAACTAACATCCATCTCTACAAACTCCGAACTAGAAAACGCTTTATCATTAACAATATACAGCGTGGCTTACTAAAATTGATATATCTAAATAAACCTACACCTCCCTCATATCAATATTTCAATCATTTGTTATGACGTCGACTTCTAGTTTCCCGTAACACCCCCATCCTCCAGTCACTCCTTAACATCATTAGACCTTTCCTTTTCTTCTCTTTAGAAGCATAGCGGATCACCTCCACAACCGCATTGCACACTTTGCTGCAAATATTCCAAATTGAAATCCTTCTAAATCCATCCAAACATGCCATCTAAAACAACGTCCAATAATCCTTCCCAACAGAACAATAAATCTCAATGAATATCTAATTTTAACCAAAACCTAAGTCAAATCTAGAGTCCTAAATTCCCTCAGCCACTTCTGGCTGCAGTATTAGTGCTCATCGTCTACAGGGGGATACACAATACAACATATTCCCTAACATTACTAACACCGCACCACGCATTTCCTTCTCCAGCAGAGCTACGATTCAATTCGTGACCGGACACGGCTAATTCCGTAACAAACTGTATCAAAGCAACCGTTCCCATTCTCTCTCTGCTCCGACCAAATACATCTAGAAACTCCAATCCATCTAATATATTCCTTCCTATTTTACTTAGACTTCTATTTCCCACTTCTCAAGATAAATTTCTTGGTTTCTAACAACCCACAAGCACTAAACCTATGCCTTGACGATATTTTAATTACCAAACCACAACTTCCTTAAACAAATTGCCCCGATCCACATATACATCCTTCCACACAATTCCTCATTACCTACCCTTCCAATGTGACCAAAGGCAATATGCAATAATGCAAACCGA
The DNA here is from genome assembly GCA_036346225.1 of Platerodrilus igneus. Taxonomy (NCBI): domain Eukaryota; kingdom Metazoa; phylum Arthropoda; class Insecta; order Coleoptera; family Lycidae; genus Platerodrilus; species Platerodrilus igneus. Next base: position 1,938,827 of record JARFIW010001452.1, on the reverse strand, counting down.
GACAACAAGAGGAGGGGCTCATACGCTGCAACTGTACAATATATTTATTTATCATTTTTATCATTTATGATTTATTTTTGTATTCTGGAAATGTTACTTACTTGTTTAGAATGTACGGCGAGGAGCCAACAATATAGGACATTATAAATTGAATTGAACTGATTCGGTGCTGTTAGTATCTTACATCCTTCTTTTTGATTTGTTACATCTTCGGTATAGGTTAAATTCTGCTTAAGCAAAATAAGACGGCCCGTATTCTTCAACAGCAGTCCGGCCCGAAAGTCGTGCCCGGTGACAAATTATTAGCCCTACTCGAGGCCCGGCCCGAATTTGAACCGGGTTTCGGGCCGGGTCGGGCTACGTTCGAATTTAAGGCTATTCATTTCAGTTAAGTCGAGCTTATTTATGCATCCAACATTTAATAGTGTTAGCATAATCGTTACCACTAAAGCAAAGGTATTAGAACTAACTGAATTATTATCCGTCTTTTTATGTTTATGAAGTCCGAAGTTTATGCGTGGGTTAGAGCGAGAATGACAGTTGTATACTGTTAGAATTATACCCTGGCTGACAAGTCCCTTTACGTGCTATTAGGATTAGGGCAGCTAGACATGAAGATAAATTGCAATGCTACGCTTACTTTGGTAGTGATAGTGGGGAAGGAAAAACTTGGAATAGGGCGTGCATGCATGTGAAATGATGCTAACACGCTACCTACATGCAGGCGAAAAAAAGAAATGTCTCGGCAAGTGTGCAAAGTGAGCAAACATAATTCGCACTTTTATGAAAAAATCGAGTGCAATCCGCCTCATGTTATGATTTGGGAAGGACTGACATCGGACCATCTGCTTGGACCGTATTTTTTTGGAGGTCCTGTGAACCAGCATAGTTAGTTGCACACGATTGATACATAGTTAGTTCCGGAATTAGCGGTCAGATGAATAGTTGACATCGTTACGTTTCTAGAAGACGGTGCTTCACCACATTTTGCTGCGAGTGTGTGTACAACGCTGAATGAACTGTTTCTAAACCGCTGAGTTGGACGTGGATTACGAGACCATCCTGCACCGTTGTTCATGGTCTCCACGAAGTCCGAACTCACCACTATGTACTGCGAAGGATGATAAAAACAGAAGCTCGTAAACAACCATACGTGAACGACGATCAACTAAAAGACGAGATTTGGATTCCAAAGAACGACTCCTGTTATGTTACAGCGGATAAATACAAGAACGTGGCAATGCAGCTTTACATCGAACATGGATGGATGCACATAGATATTGTTGATAAATGAACAACAAACCTCGAAGCCTTGTCGCCTACTGATTTTCAAGATTTAGTTTTGATGGTTGGAGGGATAATAATGAAGCAAGATACAAAATTTAGAGAAAACATCCCAACTTCTCTTCGACTGGCAGTCACATTGCGTTTGCTAGCAAATATAGACTCATTCACGAGCCTCATGTTCACCTTCAGATAGCTAAGCAGGCAATATCAAAAATGGCACCAAGCGTTTGCGAAGCGATTATCTCATCATTAAAATTATACGTAAAAGTATGTATAAAACAATTTATATAATTTAATATTCGTTTTCATTACAAATTTTTAATTACAAAATTATTATTAATATTTAATTTTTAATAACAAGATCAATATAGAATTAGACGATGAGGAATAAATCAATGCAAAACACTTATAGATTGGTATAGTTCTGTACAAAATAGCTAATGTCATTGTTAATTTCATCCATCGACTCTAATTGCTGCCGAAGTTAAACATCTCCAAACTTGGTTGGTGTAGAAGGATTTGAGCAATAACTGTTTTGCGAAATGTATGATGATGAAGAATGTGATCCGATTGATTAGATACAGGTGGAAGGTGTATGTGGCGTCTGAATGGACGGAATTTTAGCTGCTAGTAGACCCATGTCCAATCGAAATAAAATATCGATAAAATAGCGCTAAGCCAAAGAAACCTCCACCCTAGGCATGTTACAATTTGTCATTTTAATCGCAACATATTCCCCATATACCGAATTCTCATCTCTGGTAGTAACAATTTCTGATAGAGACTTTATGCTGTTGAGTTTTTTGTGCAGGGGAGTCCCGATTCCTTCGGACGCGTTTAAGAGGGTTTCTTGGGGTTTTTAATGGTAGGCGGTCGACTTCACGTTTCGTATCTACATTTAGAACTTCTTCTCGTTCCTGATTATCACCAGTATCCAAAAAGCTCTTCTGAAACAAAAAAAATTTAAATTGAAAGTTGCCAAGATCTTAGCAGAATTATTTCTTTATTAAAAACATCATATCGTTTCCTCAGATTCCACTAAAAATTAGTGTAAAAAATATATTCAGAATTTGTGATTGTATTTGTATTTAATTTTTTTTTCGTTTCAGAGACCAACTTCTGAAGCTAGATGGAAATCTATTTCCCAGGAATTTCAGAGTAGTAGGAATTTTCTACACTGTATAGGCAATATCTATGGTAAGCACGTTCAGGTGGTGGCCTCACAAATAGCGGGAGCTTGTATTTCAAGTACAAAAACATACTTTTATTATGGTTCGAGTGGACGGCGTCTGAAAGTATGTAGGTTTGACTCGATTATTTGTTTAATAGGTATAAGCAAAAATAACTATAAGTTTATAAATACATAAAAGTAAAAGTGAAATAGTTAAAATTGAGTGATTTAAACAGTTTGAAGCAGTTAGAAAGTCTTCGGTAATCTTCTGAATTTTTTGGAAGGCTTCGTGGTTGCTTATGGAACCAAAATAAACTTAAACACTTATTGAATGAATGTATATACAGTTTAAAGGCGGTGTAAAAGTCTTTGATAATTTTCGGAATTCTTCGGAATTTGCTTGTGAGGCCGAGTAGGAACTTGAGTAACGGTAGTTAGAAAATATTTACAGTTTGAAGAGGTCCAGACGTCTCGGCGGTCTTCGGAACTTTTCGGAAAACTTTGTGTTTTACTTGTGAGACAAGGTGAAGGTATGAAGAATTATGGTGTGAATGAATGTACAGCTTGGAGGAGTTCGGAGGTCTGCGGTGAACTTCAGAACCCTTCGGAAGGCGTTGTGGTAGTGATGCCTTAGGCCTCGTCGAGTGCGTCGCCGTTAAACTCTACGAGGGTGTTGTCTCGAAAGTAGAGTTGACAGACGCAATCACAATAACGACTTGTCGGTGATGGATAGAACGGAGCTTAACGCCAATATGTAGTTTATTAACTATTGATTGATGAATTATAGTGACGTGCCCTAGGTACGGCGACCGACAGCGTCACCGTCGAAGAATACGCAGGCTATGGAGAGCACTGTACGCTTAGTATAGCAGGCCATGGAGAGCGCCGCTCGCTGAAGTGTTAGCAAGTTATGGTGAGCACTGCCAGTTGATTCTTTAGGCTATGGGGAGCACTAAGGAATGTCTTTTGGAGAACTTGTAATACACTCTCATTTCCTATGCTGCCTGAGTTGAAAAATGTTAAGGATGTTTTTAACCAATGAAATTGCGTGTTTTAAATTTTGAGTGTAAAAGAATCTCCAAATTTGGCTTGACCAATGAACGTGCTGATTTTTGGGTACCACAAAAACAAGTTGGAAATTCTCGCGATTCTTAGTTTGTTCTGTAGTCGACCGTGTACTTTGATATAGTCAACAGAAATTTTTTAGTTTGGTCCATGTTCATATAGTGAACATCCCCCCGCTGAAGGGTGTAGCGTAACTAGGTGGTGCTGGTCCTATATCCTTGGAGTGTACCTTCACTACTCCCCGTTCTACCCTGACCCAGTAGATGTTGGGTCCGGTACCTCTTTGGATTGGGTGGGGTCCAGCCTATTTTGTTTCGAATCGATTTCTAGTGGAGGGATGGTTTCTAACCATGACCATGTCCTCGGGCGAAAACAGAATGGAATTCTCGTCTTGGACATATCTTTCTCTGAAGCGGCGCTCGCGATCCTGAATCTGTCGGATGCAGCAAAGTCGGACTTCTCCCTGATTGTCTACTGGCGGTTGGTGGAGGTCTCCTGGACAGGGTAGTTCATATCCTAGTAGGGCGTAACTGGGTTGTAGTTGCCAGAGCTACGTTCTTCCTGGTGCAGAGGAAATACATTAGGTGCTTTCCTTTCACCACCTTACTAAGATATTCTTACCTCACCTAAGTTCTACTTAGTTGTTTATATGTTCCCTTCACGTCCCTAGTAGTTCAAATAACAAAGATTTTTCTTCCCCCCTTACTGATCGTAAGTGTACCAACAACTGACTTACATTTAAGTAAAATAGATTGTTTATGAGGTGATCTTTCGTTATAGCGTTGATTGAAGTATAGTAGTAAATAGTAATCATATTAATTTTGAATTTCAATTATTTACCGATTCACTACCGAAAGCAATTTGTATACTTCCTGATAATAACAAAAAGCACCCAATTGCTTAGAGCTGCAAATGTGAGGTTAATTTGATGAGTTCAGTATTTTGCCGGAAGTACGTTCCGCTCAAACAAGTTAGGTTAGCTAAGCTAGTTCACTTTCAAGTAAGATAATCCTTTTCACTAAGTGGTGAAATGAAAGCGCCTAATATCTCGGGACGTTTCCGGTCCCAGGATCGTGCGTCGTGCTGGGTTGCGAAGGTTCGCAAGGCTTTCTTAATTTCGTGGTTCCGACGTTCGACTAGGTTTGCTTGTGGGTGGAAGGATTGGTGTAGTGCAGTGGTGACAGCCCCATTGATCTAGTGTTCAATCCCATCGTCACGATACGTATTGTGACCCTTTGTCGGTGAAGATCGCTCTTGTGTATCCATATCGGATGATGACCTCGTTTTTGAGTAGGTTGATGATGGTTGCTGATTTGGTGTCAGGCGTCGGGAAAGTGTCGACCCATCTGCTAATCAAGTCGTTTGTGACCAGTATGAAGGGATTGTTGGCGTGAAGCGATGTATGGTTCCATGATGTCGACGAATATGATGGTCGGGAGGTTAGATGTGATCGGGTGGATGCTTTCTGTTAATAAGGTCCTCATTTCGTAGCGGCACAGGTCCAGCATTGGCTTACATAATATCTTACCGCGTCACCGACCTTTGACCAGAAGTATCTTTCGCCGAGGACGCGGTAAGTTTCGTCGGTACCTGGATGTCCAGCTAAGTCGTGGAAAGCGTGCAAAACATTGGCTTGTGCATCGGGGGACACAAGGAGCCGATTCTGGGTAGAGTTACATTGCCAGAGGTGTCCGTCTTCAACTACAAAGTCTTGTAGAACTTTCTCTTTGTGTGGGTTTTGGGGACCTCTTTGCTGTACGTGGAGTCATTCTTGGATCATCCATCCAATGACTTTGCTGTCCCGTTGAGCAGTTTGTACCCGTTCGGGTAGGTCCACCAAAATTACGTAGTTTGCCTGTGGATTGCTTGGATTGTTTGGTGGTAGCAGGCGATTTTCGCTTGTGACCTCTTCAGTAATGTCATTGTTCGACGGGTGGCGTGAGTGATGATCCGGTAGCTCATTTTAAGCTCCGGAACAATGTTCGATGTAAAGGGAATCTTGCAGCAACAGGGCACAGCCTTTTGTCTTGTTCAGTCTCAGCAGCGCATGGCTGTCTCTACGGAGTGTGAAAGGCTTATCTTCCAAATATGGTCCGTACTTTTAACTGCACAGATTACTGCCAAATCATTCCTGCTCATTCACGTGGTAGTTTTTTTGATTTGGTTGGGTTTGGCGCTGGCGTAGCTGACGATGTTTCGCGACCCTTCGAGTTCTTGATAGAAGACTGCTGCGATGCCTGTTCCACTGGTGCCGGTTTGTAACATGAAAGGTCGGTTAAAGTCTGGCCGGTGAAGTTTCAATGGTTGGCTGATGGCTTGCTAGATAGCTTGGAAGACTTGCTCAGTTTCCGTAGTCTATTTGAAGCATCGATTAGTTTGCAGTAGGTTAGTTAATGGTGCTGGGAGGTCTGCACGCCGTGGATATAGCTTCGGGGCCAATTGGTAAGGCCAAGGAAGAACCTTAGCTGTCGTCGGTTTGTGGTTCGATTTTTTTTTAGATCTGTTCCACGTGTTTTGGTATGGGTTGGTTATCTTGGGCGGTTTTGACGTGACCGAGGTATTCAATGTTTTGTACTCCAAAGCTGCGTTTGTCTAACGCTAGGTGAAGCCTGTGTTGTTCGACATTCTCTAGTACGAGTCGAATGTGTTGCAGGTGCTGTTCCCAGTTGTTAAAATAAATCATTAAGTCGTCCAAGTATACGAGCACAAATTTGCGGAGGTAGCCCGCCAGTACCTCTTGTGTCATTAGTTTCTGAAAACTGACTGAAGCATTGTTCAGTCCAAATGGTTTGACGCAAAATTGGTAACTGGCTCAATCAGGCGTGGTGAATACTGTTAGAGGCCTAGTCTCGGGGTCGAGTGGTACTTGCTAGAATCCCGATTTGAAGTCGCGGAATTGCAAATACTCGTAAGCAAACAATGTGGACTTTTGGGGCAGGTCTCTCTCGTCGGAGTATTTTTTTCTTACTCCTGGTTGTACAATGTTTTTAAATTATGGATTTTCTTTTTTCTTTCTGCCACTGTCATATTGTGCTTAGTAGACAGAGATTTCAGGGCCATTTTTCTTTTTACCTGATTTTTATAGTCAGGACTCGTAACATCCTACAGACAATAAGACACGTGGAATCTTCAACTAGTTTTAAAACTTTCTCGTTAGACCACATTTTTTGCAAAAGAACTGTTAAGAAAACAAAAAACGGCTGAACCACATCACTCGGTAGCTGCAGACAGACAGACTGGGACGCGTCTCGCCTCTAGACGCCGAGTGACATCCACACTATCAAAATGTTGCGCAACATGTTTAACGTTGCATGCGATCTCCCATTCTGATCGGGAGACTTTAGAACTGTGATTTTTGGTCTCGCAACAGGCCCTTAGACGGGGATTGGTCTATAGACATGTCTACGTAAACAACCTGAGACACGTCTCAGACACCAAAATCGTGCATATGTCTACTAGTGTGTACTAGGTTTAGGATACTCGCAGGTCGCTGGATCGCGAGTATTAGTATTGGTTAATATTATTTGCTGATATTTTTAAAAAGACCTTTGTAATAATTGTTGTCACAGTCACAATCTACCTAAACACACGCTGCAAGGTAATCTGCATCACAAACACAACGCTGAAGTGCATACAGTAATTGATAAAGAAACGCAGCTGCATAGCTTAGCTTTATTCAAAAACGTTGTATAAACAATTATTGAAGCTCAAATTACTTTTGGCGCTTGCCCAACTGAGCGAGTGTTGATTCTTTTCTAAAAAAGTTCGACTCAGATCAGACTTTTCGAGCTGAAATTATAAAAATCCAGCCTAAGTAACTAAAAAGCGCGGTCCAGTTCGGTTTGACCCGATCACATAAGTGGCCCGGCCTGAAAGCTCGTGCCGGGCCGCGTCAGGTTTCGGGTTTTCGAGTCGGGCTCGTGAATTCCTAAACATAATTAACAATTGACTAAAATGTTTTTGCCAGAGGTTACAACAGAATCTGAAGGTAATTGTCTCGCTCGTTGTATTGCAAACACAACTTTTTGAAAGACCTAGACAAAACTTTTTATGAATCACTCAAGGCTATCAGCAAAGCACTAACGGTTAGCCGGAAAAAAATTCTTATTGAATTCAAAAAAGCGTAAAGTCACATGCTGTTTTCAAAATCAATATTTTTTTAAGTCCGGGTGGAATTAGCTTTCTTAGTACCAAAGAGCATTAAAGGGGTCTGTCTCATGGTTATACAAAAAATGTTTGCTCTTGCAATATAAAAGTTTATCATGCATGTTTTCGGTTGTTCTAATAAATTACATTATTCAAATAGCAGGTGTTTCGGTATAATTTCATCTTCAATTGCCATTCCAAAAATAGTAATAAAAAATCCTTTTAACATATTTTTTTAACTGAAATAAAGCATATTAGAAACGCTTGGAAGTTAATTATATTTTTTAAACATCTTTGAGCATATTCTAAATAAGGGTTTTTCTATAAACACACGGATAAAAAATATAGTGCGCATATCCATTAATTAGTAACATGCATGAACAATATATAAATGTCTTTCTCTATTTCGTTTTAGGCACAGCATCCGATAAATCAATACCATTATAAGCAAGGGAACTGTCATATTCACAAGTAAAACAGGCACAGTATAATATTATTATCCTCCATTTTCATGTGATGAAGACATAAACCAAGCGATATTTTAAGAAATCTGACATTTGGATAACATTTCGTTTCGCTTGAGAAAGATGGGGATTTTAAAAGTCTAATTCTGCCTTTCACTAATGCCGAACCGAGTCGCGCGTTCTTTAGTCTACGATTGGGGTGCGTTTTATGACCTTTAACATTCTTTTTGTAAACGATGAAATATTAGGGACTGTTGTATGTTAGTTGCGGCTTATTATTGTAGACTGTTGATACGTTCTTGCATTAATTACACAATGTACCATTCCTAAGGAGAGGGAAAGAAGTCTTAACATTGTTGCACCAACTACCAAAATTGCGTACTGTAATAAAACTTACAAGGTTGAGAATTTGCTGTTCGTTTTGTTATGCTTTATGATATGGAAACGAGACGAATTTATGATGTGTAGGGGAATTTCAAAGGCACGCATGAAAGTTACGCGTAATATTAGACACAAAAAGCACATTTCGGTTTATTAATAAATTTGTATATTTTTACGACTTCTCACATGGTTCACACAAATAACCGTTTGACCTGATGCACTTACGCTTACAAGCAGCTAAGTTGATTGTCAGGGGGTTCTAAATCAAGACGTAAATTTAACATTCCTAACTTTTCAAAAATGCCAACTTCCTCAAAGTAATTAATCGAAATAGTATGATTGGTATGTTCTACAAAACAGAACATTTTTAATTTTATATGTACAAAATACTCGGAAATACAAATTTGAGGAAAAATTTCAAAACAGTTTCATAAGCTGGTTTCAAAAAATCATTTAGGAATTTGTAAGTCAGAGCTGTGTAGTATAAGCAGCACCCCTTAGTGAAACGAAGCAGATATGGAATAGGGTCATTGGTCAACTGAATCGATGGGTCCGACTGGGTCAATCTGTGGCGAATCACCCAGATCAGTCGGTCACCGAGATTGGCTCATTACCCGAATTCATCAGAACTGATTTTTACCTTATCAATTAATTCAATGTAGACATGTACTACATTTTATTATCCAGTGCTCCACCCGAAGATACTATATTGGTCAGAAAGCGAGTTTTTCTTTACCTGGAAATTTTGAATTTTACCGAACCCTTGCGGTTCCAAGCAAAATAGAGATCTTTAGCGTGAAAAATTAAAGAAGTACGTATAAACTCTATTTTAATGTTATCTCGTATTATAGCTGCTGCTTTTGTGACTTTTTACTAATAAATAGAATTAGTTCATAGAATAAAAAATGTTCATCCAATAATGTTAAATTTTGTGAACTGGACATATTATTAGAAAGCTACAAAACTTGGAACATACGGTATTTTGTTAATTAATTTAGTTTAAAATTTGGAAGACTTTGACAGTTGATATTGTACAAAATACTTTTGTATTATTAAACTGTACTTTAAATATATTTTGCACCAAATTTCCAGTGAATAGTTACTTTGAGTAGACTACGTTTGCTTTGCTGTTAATTCCTTTTTCAATAATTTAGCATTTAAAATAAAAATGCTAAAAACCATTTATTTAAGCTCCGCAGATAAAGAAAATGCAATGGTTCAGCGTATAGTAGAAAAAATTCAAATTCACCTAGGTTTATCAATAACATTGTCAGTCAAATAAAGGAACAAAGCGTTCTTTAGTTGAAGAAAGCACTAATACCATATGTCAAGAAGTTGATGTTATGCAAAACAGATTAGGCGACGTACAGAATAAAATTGACGAGCTTGTTAATAAATACGATTCACCAGAACAATATTCGCGATTAAACACTTTACGAACAGAAGAATTTCCTAATGAAAACACACACAGGTGATGCAGAAAAATTGTTCTGATAAATTATGTACATCAATGCACACGAATCGATTATTGTCATCGTTTACTCAACTATAAAAAAGAAATGAACGAGCCAGCTTTAATAATAAAATTTTTAAATCGTTCAGTAAAGGATATCATTTATAAAAACAAATTCACACTCAAAGGAAGTAATATTGTAACTAAAGAAGATTTAACAAAACAACGCTCCATATTATTAAAAGAAGCTATAAATCTGATAGGCAACCGTAATACTTGAACCTCTAACGGTGTTATTTCTATAAAATTTGATCGTAATATTTGAAAAATTAAATCATTCAATGGACTTAAAAGAATAGCAGAGGTAAAGCATGTTACGGTACCACCGTAGCATAAACGAAAAGGATGCCGGACTAACGTAGTCGTAGATTGGAAGTGGGTGTAGGAGTAAACAAGAACGGATTATCGAATAGCTGGAATAAAAAGGTTAGGTTATGTAGAAATGTAAACAATGACCACACCTTAATCGGTCTGATATCAGTATTTATAATAATAAAAGTAAAATAGCCTGACTAGATAGTTTATTCATGGAAAGTTGAGTGGGGTTTGTTAATAATAATTATTTATAGGTACCGTACGTATGACAGTTTTCTTTACAATTTTAAAGTACAGTTAACTCAAAGAAATAGGTTACCATAATTATGTAACCCTCTCACTAATAATTCGTAATTAACAATTTACTGCAAGAGCTTTATACACATGTGGAAACGTTTCCAGATACGCACCCGCTTTACAATCTCTAATTGAAATTTAAAGTAATAATGTAGAAAATAAATATTTATAGTAAACTCTGTTTTCTATAGTTTTTAAGATCTAACATATATTATAATCTTAAATTCATGGGCGTATAGCGGAAGAATTGAACTATGTTAACACGAACAAACCCTAAAAGTATCAGTAACGGAGTTCGGGCTCCTAGCAGTAATATACAGTAGTGTATTTAACGATTTGAGTAGTACATGGTACATATAAACGTAATAAAAAGAGTTATTCTAGAAGCATCTCACCAAAAGTACTGTAGAACAGATGCAGCACCACCAATTCGAATTGTTCTGCGGACAGTCAAATTGTGACCCATCATCAGCCGTTAGTACGGTAACAAATCCGCACAAACAGTAACCAGTACTCCAGTAAAGCGGGAGAGTAGAAACCAAAAGGTATACCTTAGGTAGGTAAAAACAGAACGAGTATAAAGTGAATTATCCACTTTCTGTATAAAACAACGAAAATCCATCCATAAGCGAGCTAAAAATCAGGCACTAACTTTTGAAACTATACCACTAAATGGCGGTTACTTACCAATTAATCCAAAAAAGGGAAATTAGAATAGGAATGGGTAATTTCTCGCTTAAATTTCAAACACAAGACGAAATATAAAGTAAAACCTAACAACGGTATCAAAATTATTTTCTCGTGACAATTGTCAAATATTCAGCACCGCTCACTAGATATAACAAATTTAGTATTTATGCATTTACAGAGTAACATGGGTACCCTAATTATAATGCATTCTGAAATTAGGATAAGCGAGAAAAGTAGCAGTAATGTGATATTTTATTTGGGAATACATAAAAGTCATAACAGTATAAACTGAACGTAACAAGCATATGCCATAAAGGTATACTATAAATTGTTATCGAACAATTTGCAATTGTTATTTTAGTTTATTTAATCCTTATTTGAATTATTATGTATGTAGTAATATAAAATTTCTATTTGTTTTTGTTTGCAATTTAAAGTGCGTATTGTATAAAAATATTCGTCTGTACTTAATTTTGCATCTGTTATTGTTTCCGTTTGTGTGATTGCAGTTTATATTTGATGATAAATGATGGGCTTTTTGTCTTTCGGAGATCTTTTATCTTTTTGTTTAATTTAATAGTACTCAATGGCTGATTGCTTTTTTGATTTACGTAAAATTGATATATTTACTCCTGATAGCATTGACATTGGGAATGACACACTTTCATTATTACCTAATATTCCATCTACCTACAATTGTATCAAACACGCTTTACATAAATATCCAAGGGATTTTCATTGTTGTCATGTAAATTAAGAATCATTATTCAGCAAATTCGACAATTTTATTAATGCATTTGATTCCAGTGATTCACATTGTATAGTTGTATTAGAAACCTGGCTTAAACCTTCTCTCCATAACGGACTTGTTAATTTACATGGCTACTACTTGCTAAGTAGAGATGGAGTAACACTATTTGTAAGGTATAACCTCGCTACAATCGTTATACCGGTCCAGATCCGAATGTTTATTTGTTGAAATTTCTTTTAATAATCAAAATATTTTAGTTGGTGTTGTATATCGTCCACCAAATACTGGCTACTTAACTGACATTGAAAATACACTGTATGAATGCTTGCCTTCTTATAATAATGTAATTACAAAAGTGATTTTAATATAAATCTAAATAACGACACAAGTGATATTATCCAATTAAAAACGATTACATCTTGTAATCTAAATGTATTACCTCTTACCGTAACTCACCATCTAGTAACTCCCCTTCGGGAAGTTGATCCTCGTATAGACCATATTATAGTATTATCTATATTTTTTCTATCAATCTATTCCACAATAAAATTGTGGTAGATTAACATTACCTATCGAGAATTCTTATGTAACTGTATCAAGCCCAGGCTAAGGTTTGAATGGAAATTGGCTTACAGTAAAAGAACACTCTTAAGACATTTAGCTAACTGGGTTGTTTGGCCCACAGTCGCATGAGATTGGGTCAGTGGGTATATTTGAGTTGAAAGAAACAGAATAAAGGACGCCACCTAAATTTTTTATAAAGCAACTGACTAAATGAATTTGCTTAAAGGAAAATTTGGAAACCTATATTATCATAAACCATTTTAAATACAAAGTTTGATTGTCACACATATCATACTTACATCTGATCGTCTTCTTCAAGGATCTAACGATGAGTGGGGTGACTCTGAAACATAATTTCTACTAACATAGACACCCTATATATTACGAATCAGTATGAATATTGTTGCGATCCACTATTAGGCAACCCGTCAAACATACAAACGCCCGAGGCACATCATATTCTCATGGATTCCAGATTTCTTCTAGAAAATACTAGATAGTGAGTCATATCTTTAATTCAGTGTATATATAAGGCCGCTTATGAATGTAAGAGTTAGGCTATACTTGAATGTCTAATATAAATTATATCGTGTACAGTAAACGTAGTTGAGCTTTTAGGAGTTCAAGAATATACATAAATGTTATATGCTGTGTCTAATGTACATGCAGCTTGTAGTATACATAAATAAATAGAAGTGTACAAATAAATAGTTGTGTTAGTGTTGTTAATGGACCTATGGTAAAGAAGTTAGTTTAAGAAGATATTAGTGCTTGTAAATTCATTAGCGTAATAGTGCTTCATTGTTAAGTGGACTGAAAACATCTATAAATAAGGCATATACTGTTAATTAGACTTGAGAACAGTGAGTAATAAAGACTATTGTTATTACTTGTTTTTAAATTAAAGAAACGCGGTACCAGTAGCCCGCTTCAATATGTAATCTTTAAATTAAGTTCAATTGTCTCTACTATCGTTTACTTTGTAAACACCGAACAAAATTTGGAAAATTTAATATTACTGAAAAATGAACTGAAGTCCAATAAAAATAATTCTGTATTCTCTTTTAAGAAAAGTAAATAACATCATAATAAATAACAGTACTTAATAAAATTCAATTATTATGAAAGTGATTTTTAAATCAGATATTTAATTATGGACATTATAATTTTTTATAAGGTAGTCATTGTAGCGCTACGCGACCTCACAACGTTTAAATATTCCTTATTTAACTTTTGGTAAAAATCAATAATTGACAGATTACTTTAAGTTCCAATTTTCATCATATAGCATTCATGTGTTATAACTTAACATATTAGTATTTCAATTCGTCATAAACAAGATAACTGACGAAGTATATCTACACCTGTACAATCGGTGAGATACGACATCTTAATATGAACACACTATTAATTAGAAATAGGTTATAGTACTCATTGTACTTTATACTTTACAAAAGGATTTTTTGAAAATTAATTGAAAAAAATATTTATACAAGTCATAATAAATTGCATACAGCAACGTGATGTAAAACAAGTTTCAAAAGGAAATCATTACATGCAAAATTTACGTAATGCACTTTGTAACGTCAGCATTATTTTAGAAACTAATACTTACTAATACTTACCGACAGCGGCAATGACCTGTAACCTTCAAACGACCTGTGCATCAGTAGAACACGCTGGTTACATAGCGACGTCGGCCACGTGTGGATCACAGTAGTTTACTCATTTACCTTCTAAACGAGTTCCATAAATTTAATTAAATCATACCAAATAAAATATTTTTGTTGATCCAAGACTGCGTCTAAATTACGTGAAATTACATCAAAATTATTACAAGACCATCCACATTTCCAGAGTTATGGAAGTTTTAACAGTTCAAAGTTTTCAAAGTTTCAAAGTTTTACGGTTTCATGGTTTCAAAATTTCAGAATCTCATGGTTGCACGTTCGCCAAGGGATTTGTGCACTACATTTCTAGTTTAGTTGTCTTGGGCAACTTTTATCAGTCTGTCCGTCTTTTACGACGTCTTCGCCAGGAAAACTTGATTTTCCTGCACATGTTGAATGTTTTCAACACAAAGCGACCTTCCAGTTCAACTAAGAAACGAAAAGTGACAAACGATCGCCAATCGTCGGAACAATTTGAAATCTTAGATACTTTAAGATGTAGGAACATGTTAACAAGTTTGTATATATAAGTGTTATCAGTAAGGAATATGTAGTATGTAGTAGATTTTAAGTGTAATTAGAATTAAAGTGTGCTTTGGGAGTTTACTGGTTATTAAATATGCAATAATAACTGAATGAATTATATAAATGTTGTTAGATAACAACTAAAATAACAGATGCACCGCGCTAAAGTCAATGAACAAATTTACAGCAAATTTATATGTTACAATAGTATCGATTAAAGATAAAGCAGTTTCTTTACGTCAAATACCCGTTCTTGACATTTCTAAACATTTACGTTTCTTATACTGCGAAACCGCCTCAATTTCTTCAAAAACATAAAAGATGCAGAGATTTTAAAAGTATGCATATTGAAAATGTTAAAAATGATTCTAATATGATACTTTGAAATGATATAAATACTTTCCTTAATGTTGATTCCAAATTTCAAAATTTTAATACGTTTGTTAGTGATCTTTTTGATACTTATGCTCCATTTAAAATCATACGTATAACCAAAACTAAAGCTTCCTGGCTTACTGAACAAATACAATAAATTAGACGCATGAGAAATTCTGTACCACAGCATTTTAAACATTTACCCACAGTTGAAAATCATTGGCGTTATAAATTTTTACGTAACAAAAACAAAGCAACTCATTAGGAACCCAAAAATACCTTACCTATACTTCTAATCACCAAATCTAAATTGTGCAAAAACTTGGAATGAATTAAAATTTTTTAGTGTAGGTAAAATTCCTACTTGAATTGTAGCATTTCAATAAATTCGTCTAAATGTCAGGCATTTTATTAGGCAGCCGTAGGCTAGTAGTCAATGAAGTCCATCATCATTAAGTCTTCAGTCCTAGAACTGGTTAGACGCGTACCATCATTGTTCCCTATTCTGAACTAACCTACAGATTTCCCTGAAATATGCACAGTTTGCATCTATAACTGTCTGATCTAGGTCTACATCTACTTCTTTTTTCCTATCTCTGCTTGTAATATATCACATACTATTCCCCAAAAATGCCTTAGAACGTATTCCGCCCTACTATTTCTCTTTTTTCCCAGATATCCTTGTTCCCCTACTATTTCTGTAACTTATTTGAAATTATCTTTGTCTGTCCATGCTATCGTCCTCATACATCTGAAGCACAGCATTTCAAGAGGCTGCTACCAACTTTCTGTCTGCGTTTCAGACTGCCCGTATTTCATAGGCATACTGTGCTGTGCTCCACACATATGCTTTCAACAATTTTCTTCTTATTCTATGTTTGTTGTCTTTCCTCATAGGCGCTGTTCTTTCTTGTTAGATGCAGTTCGATCACTTTCTATTACAGTTATATGCCCTATTTCTCCGACCTTCAATGGTTGTGAAGGGAGGTAAGCAGCCTGCGGCTGCCAAGTTCCCCCAACACTTAACCATTTGGCGATTTAATATATTTTCCAATTTATCTTTTCGCACAGTCAACATTAGTTGCAGGAATTTCGCAACCAACAACTAGTTGTTTATACTAATTATCAGATTTATCTGCGCTTATTTTTTCGTCATTAGGTTTTCCGCCTCAAAATTGGTTGGACACGTACCTGCACTTATTTATATTCTGAGCTAGCCTACATAGTTCCCTGAAATTCTCACACAGCATGTGTATTCAGCTCGTTCCCTTTCTATTGTTTTCTAATTTTATACCTATTTTACCGAGATTCAGTGAAGGAGGTTAAGCAACCTTTGGCTACCAGGATTCCCCAACACTTAGACATTTGCCGAAATAATGGTTTTCCAGTAAATCCTTTCACACACTTAACATTATTCGAGAATATTGCCCAACCAATTCTTGTAGTTACTTATAATAATCATCATGTTTAAGCACAGTTATCTTTTCGTCATTAGTTTATCCATCTTGGGATTGGTTGGATGCGTACCTCCATTGATTTCTATTCTAGGCTAGCCTACACATCTCCCTGAAACCTCTACAGCCTACATCTTTTACTATCTGTGTGCAGTAGTCTAATCTAGGTCTGCCTCTTCTTCTCTTTTTTCCTATCTCTGCTTCTAATATATTCCGCACTATTCCCTCATGCCGTAGTATGTGGCCTATCATCCTATCTCTCCTATTTTTTACCGTTTTCCACATATTTCCTTCTTCCCCTACCATTTTTAGTACCTCTTCATTCTTAACTTTGTCTGTCCATGATATCTTCATCATACGTCTGTAGCACCACATTTCAAAGGCTTCTACCTTTTTCTTGTCCGCTTCTCCTACTGTCCAGGCTTCACAGACGTACAGTGCTGTGCTCCACACATATGTTTTAAGCAATCTTTTCCTTGTTTCTATGTTTGTGGTCTTTGAGCACAGTAGTTGCTTTTTCTTGTAAAATGTAGCACGACCTTGTGCTAATCTTTGTTTTATATCTTTTGTGCTTTTCCCATCTTGCGTTATTTGGCTTCCTAGGTAGCAGAAATTCTTAACCTCTTGTAAGTTCGTGTTAGATACTTGTATTCTTGTTTTTGATTTTTTTTTCCCACCTTTGGAAACTAAAACTTTAGTTTTAGTTTTGTTAATTTTCATACCGTATCTCTCTGTCAGAACCGTTTCCATTTCATTAAGAGCAGCTTCTAACTCTTCCTTGCTAGACGCTAATATCGCTATATCATCTGCAAATCTAAGCATAGCAATTTTTTGTCCCTGCATAGTAATTCCAAATGTTTTCCTTCATTTGACAGTATTCATTGCCTCTTCTATGTACAAGTTAAAGATCAATGGGGATAGGGCACATCCCTGTCTCACGCCTTTCCTAATGTTTACTTCTCTACGTTCCTGCTCTAATTCTATTACTGCTGTTTGCTCTTTGTATAAGCTATGTACTATTCGTCTATCCCTATAACTCATTCCAATCTTTTGAGTATTTCAAACATTTTTTCCAATTTACATTGTCGAATGCTTTTTCCAGATCTACAAACCCTATATACATGCTTTACCCTTTTTCTATTGTTTTCTCCATTATCACTCTCAGAGCTAAAATAGCCTCCCGTGTTCCCCTGTTTCGCCTAAACCCAAATTGGTCTTCTCCTAGTATTTCTTCAGCTCGTTTTTCCATTCGTCTTTGCACAATTCTAGTTAATATTTTTGACACGTGTGCTGTCAAACTTATTGTTCGAAAATTTTCACATCTATCCGCGCCTTTCTTTTTTGGTATAGTTACTTTGATGCTACGTTTGAAATCTTTGGGTATCTCGCCTGTCTCATACATATAGCATACAAGTTGGAAGAGACGTTCTGTCCAGCGGTCTTTAGAGTTTCTGCTTGCACCTTATCTGTACCCGGCGCCTTACCATTTTTCAGACTCTTTAATGCTAATTCAAACTCGTCTTGAAGTATAGGATATCCCAAGTCATCATTTTCAATGTCTGATTCCTGTTCTAATGCAGTTAGTTCCTCTCCTGCATATAAATTCGCTATATATTCTTACCATCTACTCACTTTCTCTAAGTTTTCTATAATGACGTTTCCTTGTGCGTCCCTTATATTTTTACTATACGGTTTTATATCCCTAAAATTCATTCTAATTAATTTGTATGCTTCGTTTGTCTTTCCTATTTCCATCTTAGTTTGTACCTCTTTGCACTTTTCATCAATCCATTGTTATTTAGCTTTCCTGCATTTTCGAATAATTTCCCATTTTATGGCTTTGTATCTCTGTTTTCCTGTTTCGTCTGATTTATTTTTGTATTTTCGTCTTTCTTCTATTAAATTCACGATATTCTTTGTTATCCATGGTTTCTTATTTTCTTTTTGTGTATACCCCAGAATATCTCTGGCCGCCGTGTCTAGGCTGGATTTAATGTTATTCCATTCTGTTTCTACTTCCTTAGATTCAGATATTTTCCCGATATCATTCAGCAATTCATTTCACTTTTTTTCGAATCTTACTTGAATATCTTTATCTTTTAGTTTCTCTAAGTCCAAGTGCCTTTTTCCGTTCCTTTTTTTCAGATTTTTAAATTTAAGTGCGGCCTTCATAATTACGATGTTGTGGTCAGTATCTATATCTGCTTCTGGGTAGCTTCTACAGTTTTTTACTTGATTCCTAAACCGTTGTCTAACAAGAATGTAATCTATTTGATATCTTCCTAAATCTCCTGGCATCTTCCACGTATATCGTCTTCTAGCATGATGTTGAAATAATGTGTTTGTGATGATTAAATTGTTCTTGTCGCAAAATTCTACCAGCCTATTTCCCCTGTCGTTTCTCGTGCCTAAACCAAATAAACCTACTACCGCTCCTTCCCTACCCTCACCTACCACAGCATTAAAATCCCCCGTAATTATTAAATTTTCATGTCCTTTTACGTATCTTAATATGTCTTCGATATCTTTGTAGATGGCTTCTACCTCTTCGTCACTGTAGCTGGAGGTGGGCATGTATACTTGTATTATTACTGTGTTTACCGGTTTAGATTCTAATCTAACCATGAATACTCTTTCGTTCTTTTGTAAGTAATTTTCTACACAGTATCCTATCTTTTCCGCATAACTATCCCCACACCCAAATTTCCTTCCTCTGCTCCTGTATGAATTACCCTGAAGTCTCCACTCCAAAATCCCCGCCTCTGGCCACCGAACTTCGCTGATCCCTACTATGTCTAGTGATAACCTATTCATTTCGATTATTAGGTTCTCTAGCTTACCTACTTGCTTCATACTTCTAACATTCCACGCTCCGGCTCGCAGAATGTTCCCTACTCTTATTTTTAACTTTCCGATCGCATCCTCCGAAGTAGTCCCCTCCCGGAGATCCGAATGGGGGACTATTGTAACTCCGGAATCTTTTACCCCAGAGAATGCCATCATGTTTGTTACAATTTAAGTACGCAGTGTACTTGGGAGATAATGTGGTGGTTTCCCGTTGCCTTCCACATCGCGGTAGTGTGTCTTAGACTGCCATACCGACCCCTATGGTCTCTGCCAATCTAAGTACCGAAAGAGCCGCTGCCCTCTTTCGGGGACCTGTCTTAGTCTGGTTCCTCACTAACGACCCTACTACTTTGGTTGGACCTGTAGTTTGGCTCTTTAGCTCATTAGAACACGCAAGCCATTTCACCTGTTCTAGTAATTTAGAACTTCTGCAAGGTGCAGGTCCATTCGAAATGAAGTGCCAATATGTAAATTATGTAAAACAAAAATGGTGGAAATAAAAATGCGATCACGAAATACTTCGGGATTAAAAAGCATTTACAACATTACCATAGAAAGGAATATGAACGAATGTATTCTACGCAAACACAATATCAATGTTGTGGCAATCTTCTAAATTAAAGATAAGCTATTTTTGCATATACTACAAAATTTGTAGATTTAATTTCTTCAGTCAGTGTCCCCTTATGGTTTATAATTGGAAATTGTGTTACGCTATTCTTATATTGTATTACATACTTTTTCATAATTTGCATGTCGAAGTTTTTCAAGAAACCCCTACCAGCTACTAGTGCAAAACCAGGTATGCCCGAAAATACATCTTTTTTGAATTATGTAGTGTCAAATTTTAAGAGCAAAATAAGTTATTTTTAAATCTTAATAACTTTTGATTAGCGAGCTATTTTTATTTAACATTTTTTAACATCATGGTTGTCAAATATAAGGCCTTATTTTGGTGTAGTCGAAACGAACTACAGGACTCCTTTTTGATTACGTTTGCATTGCTTACCAAAAATCTTGCCCTAGTACAAATACTTTGGAAGAATATTTTTATACCTCAAATTTCTCTATTACAAAGTCATCAGTGTTCAGTTTGATATTAAAAGAAATGAAGAAGTAGAAAAACTTATCAGCAATAGGCTACTTGCACAAAAAAATTTTATGTGCTAAAAGGGTTCAATAACATGTTCCTTATTGATGTGCATTAGATTGATTTATCAATCTCGGCCATATTAGTAAATAGAAAAATGTTTAAAAACCGGTCATTCGTATTGCCGCCACGCTTCTCTAAACAACGCTGAATTTTTAAATAAAGTTATCATACATAGTTTTATTATAGAATGTCAAATACTTACCACTGGTATATTGAACCTCATTGTACAAACACCAGTATGCGAAATAAGGAGAAAGTGTTTCTTCAAGTTCCTCTGAATATTCAGTTAAGAAAAAAGTGGTTTGACGCTATAAGGCAAGATTTTCAATCAATGAAATCAAAAACTGGAGTAGGTACTTTTTGTCTGTGAAGACCATTTTGATGTAAGTATTATAATAAAAGTTCTAATCTTTGTATAGGAAGTTGAGGTTATATTTCTAATACGTTTTGTAGGTAAACTTCAATAGCTTTGATTTACATATTAATTTGAATTCTCTAAAATAATTGTTGTAGGGGAAAATAATTTTATACAGTATAAACATGTAAAGAGTAAAGACCAAGTAAATAAATTTTGTCTCCGATAAATAAAGTACTGTTTACAAACATGTTATATTATTTATCCTATCATTGAGTATTATAGGTTCATTTTGTTAAATTTTTATTGATAATGATAAGTATCATAATACGTTAGATACGTCATAATGCATTAGTTACGAAACCATAATACGTTAGTTACAAAGCCATATACTACCTTTGATACAAAATTTAAAAAAAACAATGACTTGTTAACAAATAAACCTCAAAATCTGGACAGTTTTCAAATATTAACGTCAAAAGTTTTACAATTTTCAAATTTGAAAGTTGTCAATGATGCGATAAAGCTTTGAATGTAACTCGATTATTAGCAAATTAAATCCATCTCGGATGTTGGCAGACGACTCGGCTATCGCCTCGTCGCCTGACAACGTCCTCGATTATTATAATTCGCATAATAATCTTGCTACATTAATAGCTATAATATGAACGAATTAGAATACACATATATCAGTGATCAAATTTAATTTATTGAAAATGTTTCTGGTCACTAATAAACAGTTTTGAAAATTTATAATTCCCCAATATATTTGCAGCTAGAAAACGACATGGATAACTAGGTTACGTGGAAGAATATGAAATGCAGAAAAGTTCTTAAGGCAAATGTGGTTCCACATAAATTTGACTGCCAAGTAGACAGAAAACGCGCTTTCACTATTCCACCGAGAAGTGTTGCTGTTAAGCGACAAAAAAAACGGACAGTAGCGGAAGCATAGTCGGAGCAGTCAGTGTTTACTTCAACAGCGAAAATTGAAACATCAAGGTTGAATGAACCAAATTTTCTTGTAGTAGAAGTACCAGATGTAGTTGTGCATTCCACTAATCGCAAACACGAGACATTAGATGCACTGCAAAATCATATCATCGCAGCAAAGAAACGCAACCGAAGATTCCAGTTCTGTGTAAAAGTTGTTCATCAAATAAAATTGAACAGATATCAGTAGCTACATCTTCATTGAAATCTACACTGAGTCGCATACCCTGTCGTATTCCTAAGCTCAAAAAAGATTCGTTTTCTTCCAATGAAAATGAAACTGCGAGCATTTACGTTCAAAGTATTCCCACATCAGCATCTACAAATGAAGTTTCAGCAAATAGCATGATTGAAGAATTTTCCTAACGGCTATTCGACATACAATAGGAAATGATAGGGTCGATGAACTAGCTAAAGAGGCCGCGACAGACGACTTTCGGATTTCACATTCGTCGACCCCGAGGTCTCTGATTAAAAGAATGCTTTGCAAAAAGTCAATCTGACAATGGGAAGAGTCGTGACGGCGCTACCGGTTCTCTGATTAAAAGAAAGCTTTGCGAAAAATCAATCTGACAATGGGAAGAGAGGCGGAACAACGCTGTCACGAGCAGATTGACACACAAATTCATACCGAGTATAGTACCAAGAGATAAGATCGAGGTGAAGCTCGACCATAAAATGGTGCAGCTGATAACAGGGCACGGCCCCTGAAAGTACTGATGGATTCGAACCGAACCAAACCAAACCTTGCTCTAGGTTCGGTTCGGTTCGACAACTTTTTAGTCCGGTTCGGTTCGAGGTTCCGTTCGAAAAAATATATTCCGGTTCGGTTCGGTTTGGTTCGAAAAAAACAAACCCAACCTCGAACCGAACCGAACCGGTTCGACATTTTGATATTTTAAACAACTAGTACGTTCAACTACAACAATTTAAATGTTTAATGTAGTTTTTATATTTAGTAGCTGCTATTTTCAAATAAACCTAACATTAATTTGTTTTAGATTTTAGTAGCATAAATCATATTAATACTATTTGTCCAGGTTTGATTTTTCAATACGTACTCTCTTTAGCAAAGCGTAATTACAATTAGGTTAATAGTGAAAGCCACCTCTATAATTTAGAATGTTTTAATAATTGATGATTTTTACTAATGTCATTTTACCGTGCAAGAACGTATCACACGATATTTGCGATTACTTTTATTTTAGTTTTAGTTAGTATAAAAAAGGTATCAAAACAATAAGGTGTTGCTGAATTCTTATACAGTACAAACAAAAAACTGTTTGCCAGTTTATCTTTATTATTATTATTATTTCTTTTAAAAGACAATATCAGATGGTTCTCGGAAAGAATCGTAAATCTATCTCAAACAGCGTTTACGTTTTTCATAATAAAATATAACAGTATTTATGATACGGGCATTATGTATGCTTATTATTTGCATTATACTGTGTTATTTTATGTCGGCATTGATTGAAAAGTTTATGCCCCCATGAGTCACAAACTTCAACCCTTGGTTGTGAGAGAAAGTTCGGGGTCATTCTTCTGGAGTATCAGCTACTTCTAAAGACGGTGGTAATGGCTACACTAAATAAACAGTAAATATTATGGTACCATGCGTTTTGTAACACCATTTGTTGAGCGATTATGTACAAAAGAAAAGGAGAATAGTTTTTGCTACAAGGTCACATTTTAATAGATAGCTGGTTTTCATATAAAAGTAAAAAATTCAAAATGATGGATTAGTAATACAAACTTAATTAAGAATTAAATGTTTCGTTTATTCCGAAAACTTCTGTAGTTTCTAGACCGTGACTTTGGCTTGTATATGTTTAAGATGGTTTTCAACACGACTTCTGTTTATTAAATAAAATAAGCTTGTTTTTAAAACCAAATTTTCAAAATCATTTTGAGTTTCTTTAATATATAGTACTAGTTATAAACAAACAACAATTTGAAATTCGGAGCATTAAACAAATCGAACTAATCTAGAATTTTTTGATCTACAAACGTGCTTCGATGACAAAATTTATTAGATATGTAACACTAACACCTAATACATTTTTTACCTATTGGCTTAAAACTCGATGACCATGTACATTAGAAAATCGTTCTATTTCTTATATGCTTGCGACTAGAGATTTTTAAAATGTGCATTTAGGAGAAATTAAGATTGACATGTTTTTAGTGAAAATTAAATTTTTAAACTAAATTTTCATTTAAAAAATCGAACTTTCCGAACCGAACCGGACCGAACCTTGAGCTAGGTTCGGTTCAAAGTTCGGTTCGAAAATAAACTGTCCGGTTCGGTTCGGTTCGGTTTGAAAAATTGAACCGAACCTCGAACCGAACCTCAAACCGAACCTCGAACCTGTTCGGTTCGTGTCCATCCCTACCTGAAAGCGTATTTGCAAAGATTCTGTTGAACCGACAACGACCGCTACGATTGCGGTGAGAGCGCAGAAAGCGCAGAGCACGTGCTTGTCGAGGGCTAGTTGATAGCAAATTAACTATCGTTGGGCTAGCATGGTCAAAGAGCTTAGAGGAAGTCAGGGAAGTGGCTGACCAGAAGGCGTTCTGAACAGTCTTTAAAGAATTTGCGGGAAGGGTCGCGAGATTAGATAGCGATAACCGCGCGTAAATCAGGGGAGGGGAGGATTGGAAAACTTAGGATTATGACTTGGCATCAAAATGACATATGAACAGGATACACCAAAAACCTATTAAAAAATTAAAAAATAAAAACCAAAAGAAATAACCATATCTCTTAATATGCACGAAAAACCCCCACGCCACTAAAACAATCACTATCTCACCTTATACGCGCGGAAAATCGGAATGGTAAATAAACAAAAAACAAATAAATAATATCAAAATAAATCATAAAATCCCAATTAAATTAAATTAATAAAATAAACAAACAAATAAATAAAATAGAATGAAACCGCGTATCCCCCCAGGACTTAAAAGTGATAGTGATAATGACCCCCCAGAACGTTTAGTGTATACCCACTAGGACCCTAGCAGGGCATATTATCCACATCCCCTAGCAGTAAGTTACAAATAGATGTATGTAGGCAGACGACCAGATCTTCGGATGCTGGAAAACTTTTTATCGAGATAAGGAGAAAATTCTGACGGTTATACTCTCATAAGCATTCATTTATTAACAAGCAGATTTTGCAATAATCTTGAACTAGCACGTTTCTAGTGCAATGGCGATTGCCGACGAGTGCACCTGATAATTTGGGTGATTATTTTTGCTATTTTATACACTGCTATATGCTTAATGCTTATTTATATTTCTTTTATATTTATATTTTACATTTACTTTATATTTATATTGTTACATTTATTTTATATTTATTTATTTTGTATGTACTTTATTATCTTGCGACTTGATTTGTTTTGTTTGACGTTCTGCCACCTACTTTTGGTTCTAGTAGCTATAGGAAGGAAGATTATTATTATAATATAAATCAGTTAGGGAACGATATAAAACGTTAGGGACGAATATAGGATTGACTTAGAATAAAATACTTAGACCAGGAAGCACGAATTTCTAAATTTATAGAGCAGGCAAGATAGCTGGATTCACTATTTAAATATTTGGCGAATGCTTAGAAATTTGAATCCATTTTTAGAATAGTTAGCTAAATTTGGATAGCTTTAAGACGACGCTTCAGGTCTCTTCGGTGAGCAGAGCGGGCAGCTGCTATCCGATATTACGGATCCCTCCCCTTTTTATTTTCGTTTTTGTCTTGTTGACCGGACACACTCCAAGATCAACGCTAGGGATGCCATTATTTAAACCTTATTTTTAGTGTTAGTTTCAGGTTGTAGATTTTTATTTAGAATCAATTAATTTGAAGTTAGATTTAATTTGTAGAACGTTTATTTCGCGTTTAAACTCAATGTAAGTACCTTCGGGTGCGGCAATGGGAACGTGGTCGCAAGCATAGCGACCTTTATTCACACTATAACATAGGTATCTTTAGTTGTCGAGCGGCTTTAAAAGACCATCCTTCTGACCGTTCTGTTGTATCTTGTATCTTGAGTTTGGGTTCAGCTTCAAAGTCGAGTTTCTTGGCTGCTGGGGTTCCGCTGTTACGGTGGAGGCTTCTGTGCGGGGCGTGTTCTTGATCCTTGTCCAACTGTCTTCGGTGTCGCTGTACGTGGCGGAGGTGATTTGTATTTTAGGTGTGGATGCTGATTTATTTTTTCTTCGGTATTTCCGGTAGTTACTGGGCGCGGTTTAAGACAATTTGCGCATATAGGTGTTAATTCGAGCTTCTACCGGCACTTTGTACGTAGTGTGTTTTAGTGCATTTAACCAAGCGTGGTTTGTAACGCAGTTGACGCTTGAGTAGCCAAAGCGTTGACAGGTGAAGCATTGTCAGAACTGTAGTAGGAATTCCATACAGTTACTACTATGCGATTGCATTATAATGCGGTTAGACTATCGTATATTGCTCTGCTTATGTCTTGATTCTTAAACGAGACAAAAAAAGTGTTGTTAAATTACTTGTCTGTGCTCTTGCGTTTAGGGCGTATGTGATACGGTAGCCTCTTTCTCGTAGTTTTGTTGTAACGTGCAGATAAATAAATGGGCTGAAGAAATACTAGGAGACGATCAATTTGAGTTTAAACCAAACAGGCAAACACGGGAAGCCATTTTAGTTTCAAAGATGATAATGGAGAAAACATTAAAAAAGGAAAAAGCATGTATATAGGGTTTGTAGATCTGGAAAAAGAAGTCGACAATGTGAAATAGGAAAAATGTTCGATATACTCAAAAAGATAGGTATGAGTTATAGGGATAGCTAGAGTGTGCACAGCTTACACAAAGAGCAAAAAGCTGTAACAGAATTAGAACGGGAACGTAGAGAAGTAAATATTAGGAAAGCGGTGAGGCAAGGAATCCTATTAATTTTTGTACTTATATATGGAAAGGGCAATGATTATTGTCAGATGCAGAAAGATATTTAAAATTATTATGCAGGGACAAATGATTTATATGTTCAGATTCACAGATGATATTGCGGTGTTCGCATCTAGCAATGAATAATTAGAAGTGCCTCGTAATGAAAAGGTAACATTACTAACAAAGAGGTACGGTATGAAAACTAACAAAAATTAAACTCAAGTACTAGTATGTAAAGGAGGAGTAAGTAAGTCAAAAACCAGAATGCAAATAGGAAACCAGGTTCTACAAGAAGTTAAGAATTTCTGCTACTTAAGAAGCCAAATAATGCAAGATGGGAAAAGTGTAAAAGATAAAACAAGAATTAGCACAAAGCGTTGCTGCACTTAATACGAAAAAGCAACCGATATATTTAATAATAACAAATATGGTTATGAAATGTGGGCAGTAGAAACGGACATGAAAAAGCTTTTGACATGTGATGCTACAGACGTATGATCAAGATATCTTAAACAGACAAAGTTAAGAACAAAGAGGTACAACAAATGGAAGGGAATAAAGAAATATGTGGAAAACAGTAAAAATAGGAGGGATAGTATGATTGGAAACAGATTAAGGCATTAGGAAATTATGTGGAATATATTGAATACAGGGAAAGACAAAACGGAGAGTATAGGTAGACCAAGATTAAATTATTGCACGCAGATAGTGAAAGAAGTAAGAAGCTGTGGAAATTTTATGGAAATGGGTATTTTAGTTTAAAATAAAATCAATGGAAGTACGCATTCATTGTTCAACCAGTTCCAGGACTGAAAATCTAATGATGATGATGTCAACCATTCTTGTACGGCTGATTTTTTCGTTGATTGTTTTTTTACATTAATTGCTACATCATTCAAGTACATTATACATTTTCTTCTTTTCTTCGTGATTTTTTTTCTCATGGCAAATGGTTGTGCAATTTTTTTTCTTTTTTTTGAAACACCTATCCTGGTACACTCGGTTTTTATTTTACAAATATCGCTGTTATTTAGGATAATAAAAGCTTTCAAAAACACCCACACTATATGAGTTGTTTTAGAATAAAACGTATTCACTTATCCGTATTTACTAAAAGAGGCGTCAAACAATTGCAAGAAACTGGGCTGTCGAGACCATAACTACACAATGCTTAAGTATTTATGCAATAAGCACGTTTTGTTAATGTGCTTTAGCAGTAAATGGCGTAGATATCTCTCTATCGCCGGAGTGTATGCTACTTACCGCTGGATACTTTAGGAGTGTATTAAATACTCATCAAAACTTTAGTTGCTGCCAAAAATACCTGAAGTTTTAAATAGTTTAATTTTTAGTTCTCGCTTTAATGTCTTAATATAAAGATGCATTCTATGACAGGGCTGCACATTACCGTTATAAGTTTATTTCCAATAAAAATGCGGTTACCGCTTTTTGGCTTCGGAGAACAGTACACTTTCGGCTAAGTGTAGCGAATAGTGTGGTAATAATCAAAAAAATTGGACACGTTTATGGGTTCAAATCAAAGAAAACTAAAAGAATTTACGAAATTTAACATGTGTGGGTAGTTAACCATTTTTTTTCTTGTTTTCAACCGTACATTTCAAACGACGTGAGGTTGATTATATGTATGACGTGTAGATTTTAGAAGATGGTTTCTTTTTCGTTACGGCTAATCAGGTCGGAGTAATCTGCTGTACTACGAGAAAAATTAAATTTTAATGATTTTGCATATTCCACATTTACCTTTCAGGCTTTTACAAAAAACGTATGTTTAACGTAAATACCTAAAAATAAACGTGAAATCGATTACCCTAATTGCACCATTTCCGTCTCAACAAACTCCCCAACTTTAATAAAGTACAAATCTATTGTATAAAAAACGATCTTTTGTTCTTTCATTCTAATTATGAGAACTAAAACAGTTTAAAGATTTCAGAAAAGATTCCATTTCAGAATGCATCCAATTTTGTTCATTATAGCAATCTAACCCTAGTAAATCCATAAAAGTTTCATGGCTTCTCGGGTGGGGCTCATTGATGTAAGTTATGTGACAGCTGCTCCTTTCAGAGTAAAATCATTATGAGTGCGGTTGCCTTGCCTTGCCTTTCGTTGCTGGAGTTGGCCATTGCTCGATGCAGGTCAAACCGGAGAAACCAGAAAGGATATTTTAAAATTCCAAAACATGTACTCGCATCGACATAAGTTTATAAAATGAATGGTTACTTGAATACATAAATATTGCTTTCAATTATAGTTAGACTGGTTAAAAATGAATGGACCAGGCCCGACTGATTTAATTTACGGTTTGGATTCTTTATAATTTATTATTATGGATGATACTGCGGGCGTTTTGGTTAATTAACGTCAAGTCTGCAGGATTACAGAACGTTCTGTTAATTAGTTACATGCTAAAACTGTTCAATGAGTTATATTTCATATGCTTACCGTGTGATGTTAGTGGACCATTAACTGTCCATCAATTATTATAAAGTGGATTAATAACACTCTAAGTAATAACTTAAGTTATAGGCACTAACTCGTTTACTAACTTATAAGAGTGTTGATATGTACTTTTAGATTTATTAAGTGCTAAGATTCAACCATACTTGTGTACACTTACAATACTTGTTGGCTGAAGGATAATAGAGAAGGACTACATTGCTAATTATCAGGAAATTTTCGTTCAAGCACAATTTCAGCCCTCCAATATCTCAGCATCCAATAGAATAGTACAACAAAGTTCTTGGGCATGCAATGCCCGAATTTTTATCGATTCTTTTATACAGGAATATTTCAGAAGTCCAAAATTTTTCAGCTAAAATTAACCCTTTCAGTTCTAAGACCCCAGTACATCACCCTCGCAAACTCTAGTTCAGTGGCGGACCCAGGAGAGGGCTACGAGGTGCAAATCCCCCCTGCATACGTTTTTGCTGTAGCGCCTTTTTACTAATACCTATGTTATAAGTAGACCATTTAGTGACGAACTGCTGCCACATTTCCACCAGCATCCACATTTCCACACACATCTGGACCAAATAGTTTTCTTCGACTAACCATTTTTCATCTTTCGAGATAAACCTATCTTAAATTTTTCATCTTTCGAGATAAATGAGCATCCACATTTCCACACACGAGATAAACCTATTTTTAAGATTTTTTTTACCGCTAACATTCTGGACCAAATAGTTTTCTTCGACTAGCCATTTTTTTATCTTTCGAGATAAACCTATCTTGTTTGGTATCGATTAATATTAGATTTTTCTCAGCTACCCGAATTTCTAGGAATTTTTTAGATAGCATCATCCCCCAGGGAGCTACCCCCATTTTAAGATTTCTTACCAAGACCGATTTCTAACCGTCCGCATAAATTTTTTTTAGTCATGCGATACATCTTGTTAGCTTAGAATTTTACGCAGAATTTGAATCTGCAAACAGATTTGAAATCGGACAACGCCCTGCAAAATTATACTTTAAGCTCTCAAACCTCTAAATTTCGCCTTTGCTCTATAAGCAATACTAACAAATAGTTTTCCTCGTCTAGCCAATGCATCTTTCGAGATAAACCTATCTTGTTTGGTATCAATTAATATTAGATTTTTCTCAGCTACCCGAATCTTTTATTTCTAATTTTCAGATCTCCGCGGCTAGCTCTTTTCAACGTCTTAAAACCGGTTGTAGAAATTGTTTTGTGAACCTTAGAATTTTGGTGTTGAAAATAAAAAACTAAACATATTAAATAAAATTTATTGATAAAATAGCCGCCACTGAACACCTTATCCATCTAACGTATTGATTTTTTAAAATAATATTAACAAAGACGCTAGTTCGCATGATCTGAAATTTGTGTAAACAAGGATGAACTCCATTCAACGGTACATCAACTACTTATTTTCTATTTAGGAATATACGCCAGAAACTTGCATGCTTTTAATTAATTAAAAGCAGAAAGTTTTGTCCGGAAACGCTACTGTAAAATATATAGAGCAAATAAATTATTCCCTGAATGTGTTTTCAATTGTAATAACTGACTATACAATCATTTATGAATTCTAAATTACACTTTATTTAACTAAGTTACTTTAAACAAGAAATTACCGCATCCAAAATTCCAATGCATGCTTAACAATAATGTAGAAATGGCAAGGTCGACTTAATAATTAAGAAAGCGCATTTTGCTTGTATGAAATCTATGGAATTTCTCCTGTAATGAAAGAAGAATGCATTCGTAATTGAAAATGCGTGCTACAACTTTCGCTAGATACCAACAAAGTTAATTAGAAATTTAGGTAGTTAATGATGTCATACACAAAATTTCAGAATTAACAAATGTAATAAACCAGATTAAGTACTGAAAGTAAATGGGTCTTATTACATATTGATATTCTACATCAATTACCTAAATTACCTTACGTGACGCGGTAGAAGCATTATAACGCAAATTCCGGAAACTTCAACGTAGCCTTAATTCATTTGTAACTCGTAATCCAGCAAATATTTTAATTTCTTAACGATCATGTGAAAAGCTGTTTATAATTTCTTTTCTTGAGTTTCTATTAATTATGTTTGTGCATTTGAAATCGAAATATAATTACCGAGGATTTACACAAGGTAACCAGCACATATTTACGGAAAATACAAACCTCATTTAGTAGTATAATTAACGGATTCAAAACGTATATAACGCAGCCTGGTTAGTAGAATTCTATTAGTTTCGCACGCTTTTGTGTAAAGCCCGTCGAAATTTTAAACCGTCGTTTCGCGTAGTTCTTTTGTGGAAAGTTTTGAAGGAAGATTTAAGGTAAGTTTACATTTTTTATTAAAGTAGAACTGAATTTATTTGCAAACACCAATTATTATGTATTCTGTTATTGGTTCTTATTTGTATTTTAAAACATTAATTTTTCCAAAGTAATGCGCTGTTTACAGATATACTTTTCCAAATTTTAAAGGTATGCTTTTGCTAGAATAAAAACAATTCTGACAAAATATTTTATTAAAATTTAATACATTAACAAAAGACCTCAATAACAATACGTTTTCTTTAGAACAGCTTAAATTATTCAAACAATGGTTTAAACAGTGATTGTACCTATTACCGAATCTTCTTAATTCTTTGAGCCTTGGAAGTGAGAAAACACTCTCCATGTTTAAAATGTTGTTTGATAAATATTTTGACAGTAACTGTCTTTTCTGTTCGCCTTTACATAGATAGTAGCATCGGGGGTATGACTTCTTTCAGCAAATCGCCTACATTTGTATATCCACTTGTGGACTGTCCATCCCAGCTAAGCCCATGGATTCTTTGCTTTAACCACTGAACTTGCTTTTTGAAATCATCGCTTAGGGTGTTATACTCCACAGCCATGTCCAGTATCTCATGCCATATTACATTATTCGCTACATCCAAAATGGCAATCTCCTTGCAATAGAAATCACTATTTTTGTATTGATATCCTTGTAAATCGATTATGAAACACATGCTTCCTGCTTCAAATCACAGAGGGAATGGGGTTCTAAGCAAATCTCTCCCATATATCCAGTTAAGGGACTTTACTCCCTTCTTTATGATTTTTCATCCAGGTAATTATCTGGATGATACTAAAGCAAGTCTGTTTTCTTAATCCAACTTTTACCATCCCCCAACCACGACACTAATAATTCGCGCCCGTGCTTCCGTTTCCGTAAAACTTTTTCCACTAAGTACGTGTCGGGTGCTGCTGTGAGCTGAATTTCATCGCCGTAAAAAGCACCTAGAATTGGTCGACTTTCCAAATCTTGTAGCAGATAGGTTGTCGGTCTCGTTTGTTGTACTTTAACAATTTTGAATAGTTCTGTACTCCAGTTTGGGTGAAATCCTCGATCGAATACTGCTTTATATTTTGAGATACGCACAATGTCTCCAACCTTATACAACTTCTTGTAACTTTTAGAAACGCTGTTAGCGGTGTAAAGTTTTATTCTTTCCGGATGTTCTTCTGCCTCCATAGGTGTCATGTTAATAGCCCGATGCGGTGTATTATTGTATTCTTCCATAACCTTAGGCAAAATATTCACCCATTTATGACTGCCTTGCAAGTAAAATCTTCTGTACAATTTGTTTTGATTGTTCTAATCAACCGCTCGACCATGCTAGCTTTGATTGCGGAATACGTGGAGTAATGGTTTATCTTATATTTTTGCATAAGATTTTAAACCAGCGGTTGTAGTACTCTTTCCCAAAATCCGTTTGTAGATTGATTTTATGTTATTTTCTCCTTGCAGCATTTTGTCCAATATTTTTTCATAGCATTTGTGACTTCTGATCCGGTTTTATTTTTAAAGGTTCAGCTAAAGCATATTTTGTGAAACAGTCCACTGCTATTATAATATATCTGTACCCATTGTTCACACGCGAGTAAGGCTGCATTTCGCACAAGTCCGATTGGATAAGATCACGTTTCACATGTTTCAGATTTGTATGACGACGCTGAAAATTTTTCTTGCAGGTTTAAATAATTCCTTAATGATGATTTCTTTACTCATTTTGCTTAACACTGTTGCTAAACTAATAGGGTTATCTTTATCCAATTGCACCTTTGACATAAACTGAAGCTTTGGTTTGTAGTATTTGTTTTTTATAGCTGCTGGTGACGCTTCGTAAATCGATGCTATTGCAAGACCGAGCTCCTTCTCATTTGTCTCAGAAGTTGCAGTCAAATTAATAAAAAACTGTATAAACGTTTTAAAGTCAGATACAAGCTTATCCAATTTTTCATTTACATATTGTTTATTAACTGCATCAGATGGCTCAACTGGTTGAGCAAGCATTGCGATACGCTGGTTTCTCGCATTGAAAGCTTTATCTTTACGTTGTATATCATCAGAACTTTTTAGACAGTATGAAAAGGCTTGATTCACGAGCTTGATTACAGATTTCTTATTAACACAATCACTATCGTCTTTAGGATCCATTACATCCACTAGCCTTCTTTTACGAAAACTAATTGTTTCTTCTCCAGACTTGAATACTATAGTGCTTCTCTGATTAACACAATCACTGTCGTCTTTAGGATCCATTACATCAACTAACCTTCTTTGCTGCAT
Source organism: Platerodrilus igneus (assembly GCA_036346225.1). NCBI lineage: Eukaryota > Metazoa > Arthropoda > Insecta > Coleoptera > Lycidae > Platerodrilus > Platerodrilus igneus. The sequence goes on along the minus strand of JARFIW010001452.1, from coordinate 1,904,786 downwards.
ATCGTACCCATCACCATCCAACGTTAGCACAAATCCTCGACCTGGAGGACCTCGCCGAATATCAGCATCTTTACGCTCTGAACGTCCGAAGCGGTCGATAGGCATTTTAAAACTGTGTAATTATTTGCTGAGCTCACTGTATTATACCTTCTTCTCTCAACTCTTCTATTATGGACACCATCTCGTTAATGTTTTCCTCGCTTGTATTTCCAGCTCGGTTGGATGCGTTCAACAATCTCAGTCGATCCACAAGTTCATGTACATTATTCCAGTAGACATATTGCACCGGCATTGAATTTAAACTTTTGTAAAACCGATTAGAAAAGCCTAAACCCGATCCCTTAGACTGTTTTCTTCTCTTTGGCTGTTTTCTTTCGGGATTTCTCCGAAATTCGGTGAGATATTTTTGCACATATTTGTTAAACTTTTTGTTATTTGTTGGGAATCCGCTTAAATCGTGCACCGCAAATGGGCTAAACTTTCTTCTCAAAATCGACGCAGATTTGATCATTTCCAAGTAATTCGGCAAATCTTCATGCAAATTAAAATCACCATCTTCGGGGCTGATGTCTTTGTAAACCAGCAGATTGTATAAACCCCTCGTACCTGGATATATCACATTGTTTAATGTTATATCGCTAGTTTCCGGGTTAATTATCAATACACTTTTCCACAAACTCCATGTATCGGTTTCCGCATTATACTTTACTCCATAAATTGATTTGTCAATATTTTCGTTTTCTTCGACTAACCATTTTTCATCTTTCGAGATAAACCTATCTTAAATTTTTCATCTTTCGAGATAAATGAGCATCCACATTTCCACACACGAGATAAACCTATTTTTAAGATTTTTTTTTACCGCTAACATTCTGGACCAAATAGTTTTCTTCGACTAGCCATTTTTTATCTTTCGAGATAAACCTATCTTGTTTGGTATCGATTAATATTAGAATTTTCTCAGCTACCCGAATCTCTAGGAATTTTTTAGATTGCATCATCCCCCAGGGAGCTACCCTAATTTTAAGATTTCTTACCAAGACCGATTTCTAACCGTCCGCATAAATTTTTTTAGTCATGCGATACATCTTGTTAGCTTAGAATTTTATGTAGAATCCGAATCTGCAAACAGATTTGAAATCGGACAATTCTAAGTGATTAATCGATGACCAAATCAAGATAGGTTTATCTCGAAAGATAAAAATGGTAGTCGAAGAAAACTATTTGGTCCAGAATGTTAGCGGTAAATTGAAATGCTGGTGGAAATGTGAGCGGTTTATCTGAAAATGTCTTACGAATGCCAGCATAACCAATGTCAAAGTGTTTTTAAACTCTCAGATGTTCCCTCAAGGTCGATTAAATTTGGATTTCGAGCAGAATGACTACTTGCCAGCGTACCTGTCTTATGCATCTTTTATGGAAAAATACTATCCGAACAAATCGTCAAATAAATGTTTAATGGACTACAGCAGGTTTAAGGACTCCCCCGTCTTTGTAATCGACTGTCGTCATCAATTTGAAAGCATCAAGGATGCAACTGTTGATGTAAGAATGGAATTAGAAGCTTCAAGAAATTTTGAACCGTCGATGAAGGCTTATGCTTTAATTATACATGACTCTATGTTTGAATATAATCCGTTTACAGAAATTGTTAATAGATTTATTCACAATTAAATATTTTGTATATATTTTTAATAAAATTGTATAAAAGCAAGGAATTAATTTGTTTCAATTAGTCTACTTTTATTTGTCGAATGGTGAGCATCTCCCACTCTGTACATAAGTTCTAGTTATTTTAGAGCGAATTTACCTCCATCAGAATAGGGTGAAATTGCCCCATAGAGTGAAATTGCCCCATAGGGTGAAATTGCCCCATAGGGTGAAATTGCCCCATAGAGTGAAATTGCCCCATAGGGTGAAAGTGTCTCCGACAGTATTGGTTAGCATGGTTCGCAGTTACATAAGAAAACGAAATAGTGGATACAGTAACGAAGCATTAGAAAAAGCTATAGAAGAAGTTCGGTTGGGTAAATCAAGTATTTACTCCATCAGTAAAAAATATAATATACCGAAAGAGACGTTAAGCTATCACCGCAAGCAGCAGCAAAAGCAAGCGTACGCTCGAAGCAATATGGAGACTGCGAAACAAGAAGTTAAAATACCTATACAGAATTATGATAACTTTGCTATTGCTAGTGCAAGAGAGGATAGTAAACATGGTTCATTGTTCCCGTCTAACATACGAGCTATCTTCGCGGGACCATCGAGTTGTGGGAAGACTAATGCTTTAATATCGCTGATCCTGCACGAGAACGGTCTTAGATTCCAAAATGTCTATGTATTTTCGAAAAGTTTATATCAACCGAAATACGAATTGTTAAGAAACGTTTTTACACCATTAAAAGAAGAAATTGGGTACCATGAGTTTGAAAATTACGATGATTTGATCGAACCCGGGGATACCAAAGAAGATTCAATTATGGTTTTCGATGATATACCTGTAAACGAGCAAAGTAAAATCACTCAATTTTTCTCGTTCGGCCGACATAAAGCAATAGATTCGTTCTATCTATGTCAGACTTACGCTAATGCCTTAAAACATAGACTCAGAGATAACGCCAATGTAATCGCATTATGGAAACAGGATGAAACCAATCTCAGACATATCTTTTCGGATCATATAAGTGGTGACATGACATATCCAAAATTTAAAGAAATGTGTTTACAGTGTTGGGGTGACTCAAAACATAATTTTATAACTGTTGTGAAAGATTTTGATTTGGATAATGGTCGATATAGGAAGAATTTCGACGAGTATATAAATATTTGACATTATTCAAAAAAAAGTTAGTTTTCATCCAAAGTTTCATGATGACGGACGTTAACAATTTTATTGCGAATAAACGCAGTCTTCATCTTATGCAGGATGCTGTACGAAAAAAGTTTGTAGCGTACAAAAAGGGTGACACCGCATCTCAGCAAAAATTCAAAGAGATGCACAAACAATTGATTGATCCCTTGCAAATAACCGCTTCCCAGCTGCAATCGATCACCGAAAAAATTCCCATACCTACAACAAAGGTTAAAGTCGAAGACATGGAGGTACCTATAAAGAAAATTAAACAACTCGTTCCAGAAGAACCGTTCCATCTTTACTATGCGGATGTGTTAGCTAGAGACGAAGACGAAAATATTGACAAATCAATTTATGGAGTAAAGTATAATGCGGAAACCGATACATGGAGTTTGTGGAAAAGTGTATTGATAATTAACCCGGAAACTAGCGATATAACATTAAACAATGTGATATATCCAGGTACGAGGGGTTTATACAATCTGCTGGTTTACAAAGACATCAGCCCCGAAGATGGTGATTTTAATTTGCATGAAGATTTGCCGAATTACTTGGAAATGATCAAATCTGCGTCGATTTTGAGAAGAAAGTTTAGCCCATTTGCGGTGCACGATTTAAGCGGATTCCCAACAAATAACAAAAGTTTAACAAATATGTGCAAAATATCTCACCGAATTTCGGAGAAATCCCGAAAGAAAACAGCCAAAGAGAAGAAAACAGTCTAAGGGATCGGGTTTAGGCTTTTCTAATCGGTTTTACAAAAGTTTAAATTCAAATGCCGGTGCAATATGTCTACTGGAATAATGTACATGAACTTGTGGATCGACTGAGATTGTTGAACGCATCCAACCGAGCTGGAAATACAAGCGAGGAAAACATTAACGAGATGGTGTCCATAATAGAAGAGTTGAGAGAAGAAGGTATAATACAGTGAGCTCAGCAAATAATTACACAGTTTTAAAATGCCTATCGACCGCTTCGGACGTTCAGAGCGTAAAGATGCTGATATTCGGCGAGGTCCTCCAGGTCGAGGATTTGTGCTAACGTTGGATGGTGATGGGTACGATATGCAGCAAAGAAGGTTAGTTGATGTAATGGATCCTAAAGACGACAGTGATTGTGTTAATCAGAGAAGCACTATAGTATTCAAGTCTGGAGAAGAAACAATTAGTTTTCGTAAAGAAGGCTAGTGGATGTAATGGATCCTAAAGACGATAGTGATTGTGTTAATAAGAAATCTGTAATCAAGCTCGTGAATCAAGCCTTTTCATACTGTCTAAAAAGTTCTGATGATATACAACGTAAAGATAAAGCTTTCAATGCGAGAAACCAGCGTATCGCAATGCTTGCTCAACCAGTTGAGCCATCTGATGCAGTTAATAAACAATATGTAAATGAAAAATTGGATAAGCTTGTATCTGACTTTAAAACGTTTATACAGTTTTTTATTAATTTGACTGCAACTTCTGAGACAAATGAGAAGGAGCTCGGTCTTGCAATAGCATCGATTTACGAAGCGTCACCAGCAGCTATAAAAAACAAATACTACAAACCAAAGCTTCAGTTTATGTCAAAGGTGCAATTGGATAAAGATAACCCTATTAGTTTAGCAACAGTGTTAAGCAAAAATGAGTAAAGAAATCATCATTAAGGAATTATTTAAACCTGCAAGAAAAAATTTTCAGCGTCGTCATACAAATCTGAAACATGTGAAACGTGATCTTATCCAATCGGACTTGTGCGAAATGCAGCCTTACTCGCGTGTGAACAATGGGTACAGATATATTATAATAGCAGTGGACTGTTTCACAAAATATGCTTTAGCTGAACCTTTAAAAAATAAAACCGGATCAGAAGTCACAAATGCTATGAAAAAAATATTGGACAAAATGCTGCAAGGAGAAAATAACATAAAAATCAATCTACAAACGGATTTTGGGAAAGAGTACTACAACCGCTGGTTTAAAAATCTTATGCAAAAATATAAGATAAACCATTACTCCACGTATTCCGCAATCAAAGCTAGCATGGTCGAGCGGTTGATTAGAACAATCAAAAACAAATTGTACAGAAGATTTTACTTGCAAGGCAGTCATAAATGGGTGAATATTTTGCCTAAGGTTATGGAAGAATACAATAATACACCGCATCGGGCTATTAACATGACACCTATGGAGGCAGAAGAACATCCGGAAAGAATAAAACTTTACACCGCTAACAGCGTTTCTAAAAGTTACAAGAAGTTGTATAAGGTTGGAGACATTGTGCGTATCTCAAAATATAAAGCAGTATTCGATCGAGGATTTCACCCAAACTGGAGTACAGAACTATTCAAAATTGTTAAAGTACAACAAACGAGACCGACAACCTATCTGCTACAAGATTTGGAAAGTCGACCAATTCTAGGTGCTTTTTACGGCGATGAAATTCAGCTCACAGCAGCACCCGACACGTACTTAGTGGAAAAAGTTTTACGGAAACGGAAGCACGGGCGCGAATTATTAGTGTCGTGGTTGGGGATGGTAAAGTTGGATTAAGAAAACAGACTTGCTTTAGTATCATCCAGATAATTACCTGGATGAAAAATCATAAAGAAGGGAGTAAAGTCCCTTAACTGGATATATGGGAGAGATTTGCTTAGAACCCCATTCCCCTCTGTGATTTGAAGCAGGAAGCATGTGTTTCATAATCGATTTACAAGGATATCAATACAAAACTAGTGATTTCTATTGCAAGGAGATTGCCATTTTGGATGTAGGGAATAATGTAATATGGCATGAGATACTGGACATGGCTGTGGAGTATAACACCCTAAGCGATGATTTCAAAAGCAAGTTCAGTGGTTAAAGCAAAGAATCCATGGGCTTAGCTGGGATGGACAGTCCACAAGTGGATATACAAATGTAGGCGATTTGCTGAAAGAAGTCATACCCCCCGATGCTACTATCTATGTAAAAGGCGAACAGAAAAGACAGTTACTGTCAAAATATTTATCAAACAACATTTTAAACATGGAGAGTGTTTTCTCACTTCCAAGGCTCAAAGAATTAAGAAGATTCGGTAATAGGTACAATCACTGTTTAAACCATTGTTTGAATAATTTAAGCTGTTCTAAAGAAAACGTATTGTTATTGAGGTCTTTTTGTTAATGTATTAAATTTTTAATAAAATATTTTGTCAGAATTGTTTTTTATTCTAGCAAAAGCATACCTTTAAAATTTGGAAAAGTATATCTGTAAAACAGCGCATTACTTTGGAAAAATTAATGTTTTAAAATACAAATAAGAACCAATAACAGAATACATAATAATTGGTGTTTGCAAATAAATTCAGTTCTACTTTAATAAAAAAATGTAAACTTACCTTAAATCTTCCTTCAAAACTTTCCACAAAAAGAACTACGCGAAACGACGGTTTAAAATTTCGACGGGCTTTACACAAAAGCGTGCGAAACTAATAGAATTCTACTAACCAGGCTGCGTTATATACGTTTTGAATCCGTTAATTATACTACTAAATGAGGTTTGTATTTTCCGTAAATATGTGCTGGTTACCTTGTGTAAATCCTCGGTAATTATATTTCGATTTCAAATGCACAAACATAATTAATAGAAACTCCAAGAAAAGAAATTATAAACAGCTTTTCACATGATCGTTAAGAAATTAAAATATTTGCTGGATTACGAGTTACAAATGAATTAAGGCTACGTTGGAAGTTTCCGGAATTTGCGTTATAATGCTTCTACCGCGTCACGTAAGGTAATTTAGGTAATTGATGTAGAATATCAATATGTAATAAGACCCATTTACTTTCAGTACTTAATCTGGTTTATTACATTTGTTAATTCTGAAATTTTGTGTATGACATCATTAACTACCTAAATTTCTAATTAACTTTGTTGGTATCTAGCGAAAGTTGTAGCACGCATTTTCAATTACGAATGCATTCTTCTTTCATTACAGGAGAAATTCCATAGATTTCATACAAGCAAAATGCGCTTTCTTAATTATTAAGTCGACCTTGCCATTTCTACATTATTGTTAAGCATGCATTGGAATTTTTGGATGCGGTAATTTCTTGTTTAAAGTAACTTAGTTAAATAAAGTGTAATTTAGAATTCATAAATGATTGTATAGTCAGTTATTACAATTGAAAACACATTCAGGGAATAATTTATTTGCTCTATATATTTTACAGTAGCGTTTCCGGACAAAACTTTCTGCTTTTAATTAATTAAAAGCATGCAAGTTTCTGGCGTATATTCCTAAATAGAAAATAAGTAGTTGATGTACCGTTGAATGGAGTTCATCCTTGTTTACACAAATTTCAGATCATGCGAACTAGCGTCTTTGTTAATATTATTTTAAAAAATCAATACGTTAGATGGATAAGGTGTTCAGTGGCGGCTATTTTATCAATAAATTTTATTTAATATGTTTAGTTTTTTATTTTCAACACCAAAATTCTAAGGTTCACAAAACAATTTCTACAACCGGTTTTAAGACGTTGAAAAGAGCTAGCCGCGGAGATCTGAAAATTAGAAATAAAAAGATTCGGGTAGCTGAGAAAATCTAATATTAATTGATACCAAACAAGATAGGTTTATCTCGAAAGATGCATTGGCTAGACGAGGAAAACTATTTGTTAGTATTGCTTATAGAGCAAAGGCGAAATTTAGAGGTTTGAGAGCTTAAAGTATAATTTTGCAGGGCGTTGTCCGATTTCAAATCTGTTTGCAGATTCAAATTCTGCGTAAAATTCTAAGCTAACAAGATGTATCGCATGACTAAAAAATTTATGCGGACGGTTAGAAATCGGTCTTGGTAAGAAATCTTAAAATGGGGTAGCTCCTGGGGATGATGCTATCTAAAAATTCCTAGAAATTCGGGTAGCTGAGAAAAATCTAATATTAATCGATACCAAACAAGATAGGTTTATCTCGAAAGATAAAAAAATGGCTAGTCGAAGAAAACTATTTGGTCCAGAATGTTAGCGGTAAAAAAAATCTTAAAAATAGGTTTATCTCGTGTGTGGAAATGTGGATGCTCATTTATCTCGAAAGATGAAAAATTTAAGATAGGTTTATCTCGAAAGATGAAAAATGGTTAGTCGAAGAAAACTATTTGGTCCAGATGTGTGTGGAAATGTGGATGCTGGTGGAAATGTGGCAGCAGTTCGTCACTAAATGGTCTACTGTTATAACTAAGCTTTTGGCAATATTTTAAGAATTCATGTCAGTATATTCCCGACTTTCCAATAATTCAAATCGATAGAAATCTCACAATAGATCCGGAAACGAAATGACGAACGTAGAAATTTTAGAGCAAGAAAACACTCAAGAATACCTTAATGATAATGAAATAATTTTTCATAATTCACTACAGCCTCATTATAACAAAGAGCAATACTATTATATCACAGATAACAATAACGAATTTGAAAATGTAAATGAGTCTTATAATGAAGAAATAATGAATGGAAATTTTTCCATAATAGACCAGTTACGAAATCTAAGTAATAGATCTGAATAATCTAATACCTAATTCCTTACCTTACATTCAAATACAAAATGTACCTATAAAATCAATAATTGATACCTGTCATCCTTTTTTACTTAAACCCTATTTTGCAGAAAAATATTTTCCACAAACTATATTTAAATCCTCAACCATATTATTATTATTATTATTATTATTATTATTATTATTATTATTATTATTATTATTATTATTATTATTATTATTATTATTTTAACGAGCTTCAACTGCTGTGGTCATTAGCTCAATCTAGTCATTATTTTACTGGCTGTGTTTGCAGTTTCATTAGAGCTTGCTATATACACCCGTATGTTTGAGATAGTTTATCACCTTTTTCACGGGCTCTATTTCGCTAAGATTTTCTTTGAAACTAGGATGAATTTGGTGCTGTGCCCTTTCCTGTATATATTTCGTACATTCAGTGATTATGTGGTGTATTGTTAAATTTGCATTGCACTGTTCACATCTAGGTGGTTGTTCTCCTACCAACAGATGTTGGTGTGTAAGTGCCGTGTGGCCAATTCTTACTCGTTGAATTTTAACGATGTCGGATCTAGAGAGTGAGACGAACGAGCACGTACTTCTAATATTTGGTTTCACACGCGCAAGTTGCGTAGTGTTATTTTCTCATCTTCATTGCCATTCCTTTTCAATTTTATTTCTTAGGTGTATTTTTTGATCTTCTCTTTTCAGTGTTCTCACGTCAAGCATGTTGCGTATGGCAGCCAGACGTGCTGCCCTATCGGCGTCTTCGTTTCCCTTTATACCTATGTGACTAGGAATCCACACTAAAGTTATTTTCCGTTTTCTTTCGGCAAGATATGCTAGTAATGCTTGTATCTTTAGGGTCATAGCATCGGATGTATATATATTTTGCAGGCTTTTCAGGATACTCAACGCGTCAGTGACTATGACGTGCTCACTTTGATAACTGTCTATACTGCAGTATTGTAAGGCCTGCCATAAAGCGTATTGCTCAGCAAAGTATGTGGACGATTTTCTGTTAAGTGTCCTCGAATGTGCTTCATTATTAATTACAATAGCACTTCCTGTTCCATCGTTTATTTTGGAACAGTCGGTATATATAAATTGTGCATCCGGATATTTGCCCTGGATTTCGCGAAATCTTTGCAAATATAAACTGTTGGGTATGTCCTCTTTCTTGTTAATATTAAGATCTAATATTATATCTGCTTTAGGTATTGTCCATGGGGTTACCTCCTGGGCGCCGCCTTCTGGAGCGATTTCATCCATTTCCTCGTGTGTATGTTGTAGATACTCATGAAATCGAACGGCTGCTGGTTTAGTAGCAGTGGGATGTTTACTATAATCTGGTCGATCGTCAAACACAAAGTAAAAATTTGGGTTCTTGATATGTGCCCTTAGCGTAGTAATGTATGTGATCATGATTTGAAGTCTTCTTTGAGTGAGTGATGGTATTCCGGATTCGCTGTATAGACTTTCTACAGGGCTAGTTGGAAACGCGCCTAAACAGTACCTGAGACCTAGATGATGAATGGTATCCAGGGCTTTTAATGCACTATTTCTTGCTGACGAATACGCGACACATCCGTAATCCATACGAGACAATACTAGTGACTGGTATATTCTTAGAAGACATATAGGCTCTGCTCCCCATTTTGTGTGAGACAAAACCTTTATCGTGTCAAGAGCACGTCGACATTTCTCGACTAGCATTGCTATGTGGTCGCGCCATGTAAGTGTGGAATCAAAGATAAGACCTAAAAATTTTACTGAATTTACACATGCTATCGGCTGATCGTTTACAAATAAAACGGGATCATAATGTGGTGTTTTCAGTCGACAAAAATGTACACACTTGGTTTTCTCCTTAGAGAAGGTAAACCCTATGCCTTCGCCATTTTTCGTGATGGTGTTGATAGCTTCCTGGAGTCGTCGTGTGATTGCTCCTACCGTTTTTCCTGAAGCGACGATTGCTAAATCGTCCACATAAAGGCATTTCAAGATATTTCTGTCTGAATCACCCGCTATGTCGTTGATAGCTATGGAGAACAGTGTGCAACTTAGCACAGATCCTTGAGGAATACCATTTTCCATTGTTCTAAGTGTTGAGAAGTCGTTCCCTATTCTCACTCGGAAGCTTCGATCTTTTAAGAATGTTTGTACCAGTTTCGGTAAGTTACCCCTGAGGCCGTATTCAAATGGTTTCTTTAGTATGTTGTATCGCCACGACATATCGTATGCTCCTTTGATGTCAAAGAATACCGCTATTACGTGTTCTCCATTATTGAAACCGTACTGAATCTAATTTTCGAGTAACACTAGGTGATCTACAGTGGACCGGCCTTTTCTAAAGCCTGCTTGGTATGGAGTCAGTAGGTTGTTATTTTCCAGGTACCACTGCATGCGACTGTTTACCATCCACTCCAGGATCTTCCCCAGACAACATGTGAAACTGACGGGTCGGTAACTTGTTGGCAATGTAGGATCTGCGGGGAGTTTTTTCAATGGTACTATTATGGCCTCTTTCCATTCACCCGGGTATGTTCCTTCTTCCCACATCCTATTATAAGTATCTAATAATTTTCTTTTTATTTCAGCTGTAAGATGTTGCAGCATGTCATTGGAAATGGTGTCCGGACCGGGAGCTGTGATCTTGGCACGTCTTAGAGCTTCTTCTAGTTCTAGAATGCTGAATGGTATGTTCTATTCCAAAATTTCGTTTGTACTGAAGTACAATTCGACCTCTCTTTCTTCTTTCGTCCGCAAAAAATGCTTGTTATAATTACTAGAAGAGCTAACTTTTTCGAAGTTAGTCGCTAAGACATTGGCTATTTCTGTTGGATTTTCTGTTTTGCAATGATTCTCCATTTCAATGCTTGTTAGATAGAAAGCTTGATTCTTTCCGGAGATCGCTTTGATTTTCCTCCAGACTTCTGCGCATTGGACTTCCGATGTTATCGTGGAAGTGTAAGTATTCCAGCTTTCCCTTTTGCTTTGCAGCGTCACGCGTCTTGCGTATGCTCTTGCTTTTTTAAACGCTATGAGATTAACAACTGTGGGCTGCCTTCTATACGTATTAAAGCTGTGGTGGTACTGAAGCCACTTCTAAAACCGAATTGATAATCAGGAACAATTTTGTTCATCATTACGTATTGGTATAGCTGCCTTAATACGACCTTTTCTAGAACTTTTGACATTGCGGGAAGAATACTTATTGGTCGTAAGTCGCTAAACGACTTAGGGTTACTTACTTTAAGGAGCGGCTTAACAACTGGGTATTTCCAGGATTCTGGAAAATATCCAATTTCCAAACAACAATTGACTATTTGTGTCAGATGTGGCGCAATGATTGGTAGGCAGTATTGTAACATCTTTGCATAAACATTATCTTGACCAATAGCATTTGATTTAAGGTTGACAACAATCTCTTTAATTTCCTCAATAGACGAAAATTGAAATGAGAACTGAGAATTTGGATTAAACTTATTTGCTCTGTAGTAATTTGTAATTTTTGAACAGTTATTTATTGGAGTAAAGACCGACAAAAAGTAATCGTTCACTTCGTCAGGATTTTATAGTTTTTGAGGTATTTCGATTATTGGTTTTCTTTTAACATTTAATAGATTCATTGCTTGTCAGAGATTTTTACTGGTACAGTGTTTTGTCCGATGGGCTAAGTAAGCAAATTCCTCTCTTCTTATGGCACCAGTTACTACGTTGCGTAAAATTTTGTAGTAGTTGTAATCAGTGATGCACCTGGTGCGTTTATATTTAGAAAGTGCTATGTCGCGAGTCTTCATCATGCAACGAATATTGTTAGTTAACCACGGAGAAAATGGTTTCGTAACCTTCGATGTAGTCAGCGGGGCATGAAGGTCAAAGAGATGAGATAAGTTTTCGGTAAGGTATTGTATTTTCTGTTCAATGGAGTTTATATAGAAAATGTTATCCCACTGTATATTTATAAGGTTGGTATTGAATTCATCAAAAGAAAAGTTGCGAAAGTTTCTGTAAGTAACAAACTTTGGTCGCGGACGAACATAAGTTAAGTTAATAGTACAGAAAACAGCTCGGTGATAAGATATTTCATGATCGATTACACCCGTATGGAGAACCAAATCACTTTTGTTGGTTAAAAATTACGTCCAGAAGTGTCTGGGAATTATTAGTTATCCGTGTCGGTTCCGTAATCAATTGGCCTATGTTGTAAGAACCAACACAATTAATGACGGTACTATCAGTTAACTGGTCTTCATTTATATCACCCATAACTATAATGTGTTCAAATTGAGGTACAATAAACGAAAGCATACTATCTAAGTATTGAATGAAATCCGGCAAGCTGCAAGCAGCTGTGCGGTAGATTACACCAACTAATAATGTATTTCTACCAATCTTTATAGAGACCCACAGATGATCGATTCCTATTGCGCACTGGAAATCTCCGAGACATACAGAATACGTGAAATTATTTTTAATATAAATTCCCACACCACCTCCACGGCTGCCACGGTCTTTGCGAACTAACTGGAATTCTGGAATATATATTTCATGATTGGCTATTCTATCATCAAGCCAGGTTTCGGATATACATATAATGTCCAACTGATTCAATTTAACACAATCCGAAAATGTATCAAATTTTAGAAAGAGCGAGCAAGTATTAAAATGACATAGTTTTACGTTTTTATTCATATTCAATTCTCGATCTTAGGACTTTATTTAGGAAGTATGGGCATTGCGAACCGCTAGCGGAATGATTGGTACTAACATTAGTTTTGAATTTTACATTGTTGTTAGTGCAGTTAATACAGCGTAATACACTTTGAGTACATGCTTTTCTTTCATGGTCACTAGAACAATTTGGACAAATAACAAGATCGCTACGACAGTCTTTGATGTGATGGCCATGCTTCCAGCATTTGAAACACTTCACTACGCTAAAATGTTCCTTAACATCACACTTTGACCAGCCAATGTATAGAAAGTTTCTTGTAATTATTTCCTAGTCTCAATTACAACATTAAAGCAATTTTTAAATTTAATTTTCGTAATAAATTTGATGTCCTTGACCTGCCCAGTTAATTGGTTTGCTTCCACCAAATTATTAATAAATGCAAGGTTTTCCACTGAATTGATATCAACACCTTGAATTATTATCCGCGGATTGAGTTTTTTAGGCACAGTTACTTTATACGCGTTCCCAAAATCCTGATTAAGTATATGCTTCAATTTATCTCTAGAAATATTGTCATTGCAATTGACTAGCATACCATCTTTAGTCAACCTAGTTCCTAAAATTTGAACACTAACAGTGGAAGGATCAATCTTTGATTTTATAGAATTAGCTACTTCAACATTTGTGGTGTTTCGATTTAGAGACTGTACCATTAGAACAGCTTTATCTTTGCTGGCTTTAACTGCAGTTGCATAAGTATTTACAGATATACCATCGACAGATGTTAATTTCATGTCAGGTTTCGTACTTGATAAATCGTTTACCGATAAGTTGGTTTTTAGGAGTTTATTTACATATTCTAATTCTGCAACGTACTTAGATAGAATATCCTTTTCACGTGTTAGACACCCTACTGCTTTATATAGCACCGCTATCTTGAACGTATCGGTACTTGAAGTTGAACTTGGGCCTTGCCTATTTTCTTCATCATCGTAACAGTTACGGCAACTAAAGGAATCTTTATTGATTTTAACAATTCGCGAAATGGCATCTAAATATTTCACATGGATTGAAACATCACATGATTGACTAGCACATGTAATATCACTTGCAGATGTAAATTTACCACAAAAACGACACTTTTTATCAATAATTTTAGTAGTATCCTCCGAGGCCGATCCGCTCGGCATGACGGCTGACCGCAAACTTATAACATGTGCAGGAAAATGAAAATCAGACAATAAGGCACAAATCTCTTTATTTTCAAAATTCAATTCTCTAAAAGGCAACGGAGTACTTGTTTTGTGTAGTGTTTATAACTACTTCGACAGAAGAATTGGTATACATGACCCTAGGTAATTAAATCTCAACATCCAGCTGAATAAAAAACTTTGTTCGATAAATAAATACAAATTTCTTTATATTTCCGAGAAAATTTTAATACACAAAAAATCGGAATATCTCCATTTACGAGATTATTAAAATAAATAAAAATCAATTTACCGGATGAACAAATAGTAATTCCAACTCTAACTAATGGTATTAGACCTTAATTTTTAAATCTACACAGTAGCAAATATAATGAATCGACCTTTGAATGTTTTAATATGAATACAATAATCGACGCACAAAATTCAAATAGCTCTTCCGAATTTGACTTTTCTATAATCAGAACTGATCATTCAAACGACGAAGAAAAGGAATATCTAAAAAATCTGTTGGTAAAATACAAAGACATAAAGTATAATGCCAACACAAAATTAACATTTATCAATAAAATTAAATATGAAATCAAAACAACCGATGAAGTACCCATATCTACTAAATCATACAGATAGTCACATGTACATAAAGCCAAAGTGCAAATAGAAATTAAAAAAATTAGAACACAGTATTATACAACCTTCTCAATCTCGGTGGAGTGCCCCGATGTCGGTGGTAAAAAATAGATTATAGCGGAAAACAAAAGTGGCGAATAGTAACAGATTATAGGAAATTAAATGAAAAACAATAAATGACAGATACCCTGTTACCTAATCTTTCATATATTCTAGATAAATTAGGAAGAGCACAGTATTTATCAGTTACAATAGATTTAAGTCAAGATTTTCTCAAATGTCAATTACTAGATGGACTCTGCGGGCCAGGCCGCCTTTTAATAAGCCCGGCCCGACATAAAAATAGGCCCGGCCTGAGGCCCGACTGAAATGAAATTTCTGATGGCACTCGGCGGTCAAAACTCGGCGACTTTCATAAAGTGACATGAGAAGCATATTTTTTCAGTTCGCTGTTCAACAAGTAACCTATTTCGCAATAAAGTTTCTAGTGACACACATAAAATTGTAACTAAATATGTCATTTAGTGTCACTTCTAATATACAGCGTCTGAACAGGTAAGCTGTTATCAGCAGATGTATTTAAAGTCATTATTGCTATCCAGGCACCTGGCCTGTAATACGGTCTACAAGATATCGCATTGATTTAATCAGTTCGTAAGTCGGGATGTGGTTCCTGACAGCTGTTGTGTGATGATTTAATGGTATTAATTTCATCTTAATCATCTCTGTATGATTCCTGCAAAAAGTTTCGAAGAATTTCAAGATATAATTTTGAGAGGTCCTGATCATTTATTTTGAGGATTGACATGGTTAACCCCTAACAAAACTTAAAATTAATATAAAACTTTTAGTTTTAATAAGTTTTCCTCATAAAACAATAACGTGAATACTGCTCAAGCAAGTAAATGAAATAAATGGTAATTGAGATTTAAAATGGACAGTTGAATAGGACGTGAGCTTAATGAAGAATTGGTGCTGGTAGAAATTGTTTTGTTCAGGTAAGGTACCTATTTAGACATTTTAGTGAGGTAAACTTTCATTCGTAATGGTCGTGTTAAATACGATTGTGCATCGTTCAGATGTATATGGACATAGTACCACATCTGCATGTCATCAGTCTGCGACGTTATATAGAAGAACTACGCACTGTATCTAACTGAGACCCGAAGGTTGGATACCTCTAATGCTTTAATCCCAGCTGTATGCTTTTATTCTAAATGTTGTGTCATTGAATAGGTAGTAAGGTTGACAGTATATTACCTTTGGCTTTAGTATGCCAATAAAATTACTTTCTAAATTTTCAAGCAATAAAAGTAAATGCCTACGGTTAATTTGCAAGTAATAAAACTATGTAACCTTAACCCCAATAAACTGATTATGAATAGATGGCAATTAGTTTGCTTAACTTCATTGATGTCACAATGTAAGTTTAGCGTTAAGATGCCATTTGAAGACATCTTAACTTATTGACATGATGTCAATTAATATTTAGCAATCCAATTTATACACGAATCACCTTATTTTGAAATTTTAAATTCGTTAATTATAAGAATCAGTAAATCTTATGCTTATCTTTGACTGGTACATGTAATCTTCAGAGTCTTCTGCTTATACAACATGGGTTCTTACTGGGTCCGGTCTAGTCAGCATATTGCAAATTAAAACTTTATATTCTTTGTTCAAAGAACTGCAATTTTATAATGACGTTAAATAACTAAATTGTTGTGAAGTCGACGTAGTACTACAGATGGCTAATTATTGAAATCACCCTGCTTTATGAATTATTACACAGAGCAAACAAGACGCAGTTTATAGTAAATCAATTTAGAAATATTCAATTTAGATATCTTTATGTTTTTTTTTGAAGACAGAACCATACTAATTTTCTGCTCTATAAACATTTTAGTTGAAAAAGATTATGTTGAAACAAACCAAGTGAATTTAATTGAATAGAATCCATTTTTGTATAACTCTTTTATTATTAAAAATTCAAGTAAAATTTTATAGGTCAGTCATGAGCAAACATTGTGTCAAATGATAACAAATACCCTGGGTGTATATATTCTTGGAACTTAAAGTAAGTTATATTATTTTCGGTGAATATTTTTTTTAAGGACACAAACGGTGCCCATGTTGTGCATTTATTTGTTCGCAGGTTAAGTCGAGACATCTGTAACACATCTGGTAATTGAGATTTTGGTAAGTGCTTAGCAAGGTTGTTATACAGGTTTTGTGGCTATATAAGCGGTGTAGATTTAAGGTTTCCGCATTCCCCTAATACAAGTACAGGTATTTTTTGTATGTTGTTGTATTGAAAAATACGGTGGCGCTCATTATCTACATTTTTGGTCAACAGACATCCCATGACCCTAGCTCATGATCTACCGAGAGCTAACACTCTACTAGCCGTTTATCTCTAAAGAGTTTTTCTTTTCCTCAAGCCGTTTTCCATCCAACTTTACCTTGGGCTTCCATCATTAATAAGAAATTCTCGACCTAGTGATATTAGGTAAAGGTTTATGATATATAGTGGTGCAATTGGTTATCTGATATGCACGAGGGATTTATACGTTTCAAAATTAGGAAGAGCACAGTATTTATCAACAATAGATTTAAGTCAAGGATTTTCTCAAATTCAAATACATCCAAATTCAATCCCTATAACAGCATTTAATTTAGAAAACGCACACTACGAATATCTTCGTTTGAAAGGAGCATCCGCAACTTTTCAAAGACTGATGGATAATAATCTTAGAGATTTAATAAACAACATTTGTTAGGTTTTTATGGATGACTTAATTTTAAGTGCAACTTTCTTAAAAGAACACTTCAGTAATCTAAAACAAGTTTTTAATAAACTTAAAGAAGCCAGATTAAAAATTCAGTCACACAAATCAGATTTCCTTTTTAAACAAGTCGAGTTTTTAGTACATGTAAGTACACCAGAAGGCATACGACCTAACCCTAAAAAGATACATGCAATACAAAATTTTCTAATACCCCAAACGGCTAAACAAATTAAATCATTTTAAGGATTAATTGGATTTATAAAGAATTTTGTAAAACTAACAATGTTTGGAAAAAAATGAAAAAGTTCTACATAATCTAGAATTCCTAGATTCTTTTAATACTTGTAAAAAAGTCTCATTTAATGAACCAATACTTCAACACCGTAGTTTCTCAGAAGAATTTAATTTGACTACAGCCGCTTCAAATTTTGCTGTAGCAGCCGTACTTTTACAAGGACGTATATAATCTGACTTGTTAGTAGCATGCGCATCGTGAACGTTAAACCCAGCAGAATATAATTATAGTACAATATAGAAAGAACTTTTCGCAATAGTATGGGCAACCAGATATTTTAGACCGTACATATACGGGACAAAATGTTAAATAATAAGTCATCATTACAATGGTTATCTTTTCTTAAAGAACAGACTTCTACATTAGTTCGATGACGACGTAAAGTACAAGAATTCGATTGCTAATTAATTTATAAAAAAGGCAAACCCTATTCGGCCTAATGCGGACGCATTTTTAGAGTAGAAATTAACCCTACTGAAAATGATGACAATATTTCTATCCTTGTCAATCCTTCAGATTTTAGTGACGTAACTGAGCAAGATATAGAAAACATATTAAATGAATTAAAAACAGACCCAGAAAATAATGAAAATCAAAATAATATTTCTTATGCAGAAGATGAAATTACAATTCTCAGTGATCAAGAAAGTCCAATATTACAAATTCCCTACACCGAAAAACCTTAAATAGATATAAAAACCAAATAATAGTTACTATTTAAAAACCAGATAAATGTTCTACAAAAAGGACAAGAATATTTGACAAAAATCAAATAAAATTTCAGGTTAGATAAAAAATTGGACGTAGAATCAATTATTAATTTTATTAAAAAAACATTATTCCAAAACAAATATATTGTTTTGATTTTTCAACAAAAGAAGTAGAATTAAAATTTACAGGAATCGTAAGAAAATATTTTAAAAATAACTTTTTCACAAATGGTGTAAATGGAAAAAAACAAAAAACCTAATCGAAAGAAATCATGAAACAAAAATTTCGCATCGTGGCATTCAAGAAAATCTAAAATCTATCAATATGGCATACTATTGACCAAAAATTGATCAAGACGTAAGAAATTATATTAACTTTTGTGAAATTTGTCAAAAACGAAATACGAAAGGCACCTTAATAAATTAATATATAAACACACTCCTAGAAGATATGAATCATTCGATCCTATATATGCAGATACTTATAAAATCCACTAATAGTACAATGTAACAATAGTAGATAGTTTTTCAAATTTGGACACACCTAGAAAATAACTACAGATATTGGACGCAAAGGGAAAACGATTTAATTCAAGGATTATGTCAAACACATAAAATAAAAATACATTATACTTGTCTTTATGATCCAAACAGTAATAATCGAGTAGACATATTTCAATCTACTTGGGTCCCTATTCTCGAATGTGACTGAGGTGATCGTTCCTAACGATAGAAGTAAACAATCACATCATCCGATTGTTCTAATGGTATAAGCAAAATTATTCTCGAATGTGCCAGAACGGCTGATCTCGAGGAACGCACCATGAAAAATATTAATGGTTCATTACACTTACTTTGCTGCATTTGAACTATAATTTAATACAATTTGTATTTGACATAGCAATGTGCGGTTGTTTTTAAAGCAAATCCTTTAAGTTTAAGTTAAAATTTATAATCGTTCCTAACAAATGTTTTTAATTACTACATAAGTGTTTCAGTAACAATCAATCATCATTAGGTCTTCAGTCCTGGAACTGTTTGGACACGTACCCTCATTGTTTCCTATTCTGAGGTAACCTACTCATTCCTGAAATTTCCACAGTCTGCATCTATCACTATCTGGGTGCAATAGTCTGATCTAGGCCTACTTCAACCTCTTTTTTTCTATCTTTGCTTGTAATATATCCCGCACTATTCCCCAAAAATGCTTTAGAACAAATCCTGCACTTCAATTTTTTCTAATTTTTTTTGTTTTCCACATATGCTTTTAACAATTTTCTCCTTGTTTCTATGTTTGTTGTCTTCAAACATAGCCGCTGCTCTTTCTTGTTAGATGCAGTTCGGTTACCTTTATATTGTTTTACAAATATATACCCTTTTCCCTGACATTCAGTAGTATGTAAAGGGGGTGTAAGCAGTCTGCGACTACCAAGATCCCGAATCACTCGAACAATTGCCGAATTTACACAGAATCCGCGGAATGAAATTCAGGTGTGAAGATAGTTATGTGAAAAAGCACGGGAACTGTATAGAAAACTACCTACAATAGAACGAAAGAGTACTCATGGCGAGATTTGAATCTTAACCGGTAAATACAGTAATAATAAAGATATACATATCCACCTCCTGCTACAGCGAGGAAGAGGTAGAAGCGATCTACAAAGATATCGAAAGACATACTAAGATACGTAAAAGAACATAAAAATTTATTAATTTCGGGGGTTTTTAATGCAGTGGTGGCGAGAGTATGGTAGGAACGGTAGTAACTTTATTTGATTTAGGCACGAGGAACGACAGGGGAAATAGGTTGGTAGAGTTTTTCGACATAAACAATTTAACCATCCCAAACATCATGATAGAAAACGATACACATGGCAGATGCCAAGAGATATAGGAAGATATCAACTAGATCACATTCTTGTTAGACAACGGTTTTGGAATCAAGTAAAAGACTGTAGAAGCTACCCAAAAGCAGATATAGACTCTGACCACAACATTGTAATTATGAAGACCACTCTTTAAATTTAAAAATTTGAGAAAAAGGAATGGGAAAAAGCGCTTTGACTTTGAGAAAGAGATAAAGATATCCACGAAAGATATGAAAAAAGTCAAATGAATTGCTGAAAGGTATCGGGAAAATTTCTGATACTAAGTAAGTAGAAACAGAATGAAATAAGACTAAATCCAGCTTAGACATGGCGGCTAGAGATATTGGGGTATACCTCAAAAACAAAATAAGAAACCATGGATAACAAAGGATATCCTGAATTTAATAGAAGAAAGATGAAAATACAAAATCAGACCGGACGAATCTGGAAAACAGATACAAAGCCATAAAATGGAAAATTATTCGCAAATGCAGGGACAAAAAATTAATATACTTAAATTTGCAGATGATCTAGAAGTATTAGCATGTAGCAGGGAAAAGTTAGAGGAAGCTCTTAATGACATGGAAACAGTTCTAACAGAGAGATGCGGTATAAAAATTTAAAAAAAAATACTAATCTACTACTATGCAAAGGAAAAATAAATCAAAAACAAGAATACAAATAAGTAACAATAACTTACAAGAGGTTAAGGATTTCTGTTACCCAGGAAGTCAAATAACGCAAGATGGGAAAAGCGTATAAGATATAAAACAAAGATCAGCACAAGGTCGTGATTCATTTAACAAGAAAATGCAATTACTTTGTTCAAAGACAACAAACATAGAAACAAGGTAAAGATTGCTGAAAGCATATGTGTGGAGCACACACTGTACGACTGTGAAACTTGGACTGTAGGAGAAGTGGACAGGAAAAAGATATAAGCTTTTGAAATGTGGTGCTACAGACGTATGATGAAGATATCATGGACAGACAAAATTAAGAACAAAGAGGTCCCAGAAATAGTTGGAGAAGAAAGAAATATGTGGAAAACAGTAAAAAATAGGAGAGATAGGATGATAGGTCACATACTAAGACATGAGGGAATATTGCTGAATATATTACAAGCAGAGATAGGAAGAAAGAGAGGTAGAGATAGACCTAGGTTATACTGCTGCACACAAATAGTGAGAGATGTAGCCTGTGGGAATTTTAGGGAAATGTGTAAGGTAGCTCAGAATAGAAATCAATGGAGGTACACGTTTAATCTATTCCAGGACAGAAAACCTAATGACGAGAAAACAAAATAATTGTACTGAAACCTGATGATTATTATAAGCAATTTCAAGAGTTGGTTTTACAATATCCACAACTAATGTTAATTGTGTATAAGAATTTACTGGAGAACTATTAATTCGGCAAATGTTTGTGTTGGGGGATTTTGGTAGCCGCAGGCTGTTTAACCCGCTTCACATACCACTGAATATCGGTGAAATAGAATATATATCTACAAAACAATAGAAGGGAAATCGAACTCTACTAGTCTAAAAGAGCATCGGTTATGTTTCAAGACAACAAACATAGACACAACGACAAAAATATTGAAAGCATATGTGTGGAGCACAACACTGTACGTCTAAGAAATAGGAACAGTAGGAGAAGGAGACTCGAAAAGAAAGAGGCTTTTTGGAATGTTATGCTTTAGATGTACAGATGAACAGAAAAAGCTAACAACAAAGAGGTTATAGAAATAGTAGGGGAATAAAGATATCTGTGAAAAACAAAAAAGAATTGGAAACAGGATACGTTCTAAGGCATTTTTGGGGAATGATGCGGGTTTTATTACCAGCAGATATAGGAAAAAGAGCGGTAGATGTAGACCTAAATCAGATTATTGTACGCAGATAGTGAAAAATAGCGAATGTTGGAATTTCAGGGAAATGTGTAGTTTAGCTTAGAATAGGAAACAATGGAGGTACGCATCCAACCAGTCTCAGGACGGAAGACTTAATGATGATGAAAATTATTTTCTACTACCACTGTTATTTAAATTGTGGCGTGGTAACAAAAATTTAAATTATTCAGAAAAGAAAAAATTTTCTGTATCAACTCCCAACCTTCTAAATGGTAGGATCATATTTGACATAAATAAAAATTTGTACCACGTAGTTTAATTGCCTATATTTTAAATCTATCTTCTCGAGAATATTCTATAAGTATCTAGAATCAAACATTACAATTTTGCAACGCCATTTTCTTATATGTGCCATTTATCCTAGTGTGCTTTTATGTATACGATAAGCCGTACGTGTTTAGTACCATTTAGGAGGTTATTTCGTTCTGGGTTTCTTTAGTAAAAACGAATTTTATAATCTTTAAAACCTTGTTTTCTTTTCTTTGGGAATAATAGAGTTCTACGAACCCCTTCCCGTTTCAATTGACACACCGTAGGATTTTTCAGAAGTTTGCCCTTTGTGGACAGCTACATCTTTAGTCTCTCTTAACCAAAATAAATACTTAAAAGCCAATAAATTAATACAAAATGAAAACAAATAGGAAAATCGTAATATAAAAAAAACAGTTTCATAGTTTACCATTGGGTAACATCGCCTTTATCTTTTAGAACATATTCTTTGTGACAGTATTAAACAAGCCTTTGAAAATTGTGGTGCAAAGGAGTGCCATTGTTCTTAAAACCTTTGCTCAAGGATTGCACAAACAGAATGACTGCATAGCAGTTTATTCATCTCATGTCAAGTTTCGATAAAAGATAAATCAGGACTACTAGAAACTCATTCTAAAAGTGGTATCTTGTAGCCTTCCATCTATTTTAAGACATTTTTTGAAGTCTGGCAGCCTCTGCCGTCCTGCTGAAATAAAAAAATTTTGTATTGATGTCAAATATTCTTCCATGAGCGATAACAGCGTTTCTTTTAGAATGTCCAAATATTTTGCTGTATTCACAATTTCTTCAAGTTTATTTTATTAAACTGAACATATTCAGCCCCAACTCATCTCTAACTCTCCCTTGGAGTAATAACCAAATTGCCGAAGGCATATAGTTCGTTAGACTCTACATCTAGGTATAAAACTTCAGCTAGTGATGCCGCAATGTATGGGGTCACTATTTGTTTCATTAGCACGCTTTGGATAGCGATAACTATTTAATAATTGTTCTTTAATAATCATTACTAACAGTTACAACATTGAAGTCGGTTGTAGTTGTGTAAAGAATAGAAATACGAGCTACGTTTATATGACACTTACAAAACAGTTACTTCCCAGTATGACTGCAAAGTTTTTTACGCCTATTAGAGACCATCCTGTACAGAATATAGCTGGCCTTAAGCACAATTTGAGGAAAACTACCTCAATATGAGTATTTAAATGTACAAACTTTACCGTTGATATACTAAGCATGAAGCAGTGTAAAAATAAAACTTCGGGCCGGGCCGTCTAAGCTAATGGTTACCCAAAAGATTTTGATTACACCCATTTATATAATTCTTGCAAAAAATGTCGACAATTACTGTAATCCCGTTTTCCAATTTTATACAGTCTTAAACGTTTTACATCGAACCGTATTTAGAAAAATAACATTTTATTTCGTTTTTAGGTAAAGAATTGAAAACCACCGATATAAAATAGTAAACAATAGTCTACAACAATAGGCATATCTTAATACATGATGGGAATTTACTGCTTAATCGGTTTGGTACTGAAGACTATAAAATAATAAAACGTCTTTAAATCTCACTATATACTACTATAGTTATATAATTGTATGAGAAAATGACAGAAATTAACTAAGAAATTCTAGATATTTCTAGTATTTCCGATTAATATAATACGGACCACCCCTAGTTTGCAGACGTTTTTCGGAGTAGACAGCGCATAAAATTTTAGGTAATAAAAATGTAGTTGATCATTCTATTATAGCCCGTGTCATAGTATTTGGAATTATTAATTTTTATTATGCTTTACCTTGAATAAGAGAGTAGATGTATTGTAATACAAAAATATGCAACGGTACCAAAAGAAAAGACCGGGGATCGATAAGTTCATTGACAATTGTGAAGTTTGTACCTTTCTCCGATTGCAACGAAGTAAATCTTAAATCTGAAAATCTGTTATTATAATTTTTTGATATCTTCCATTTTGCTGGTTCCGAGTTTCCCCATACTGCGATAATTGATTCATGTCAACATGTCTGACATAACCTGCATCGTTTCTAATTTATCAAAGATATTCAACTAGAGGTCTCCTTACACAATTTGCCCAATTTCACTTATCATTACTTCCATTATTAGTAATTCTAGTTCTAAATGTTGTAAGTGATAACGCATATCAATCAATTCCTTCTTTTTCAATATTTCCAAAAATAGATGTTGCGTTCCAATGCAATTAGGTTTAGTTTTAGTTATAGTTAAAAAACGCATTACCTGTGATTTGACATTCTTCCGCTGTTATATGATATAATCTAGATAGATGCTTCGCAATAAACATTACAAAATAATCAAGTTGTACAAGCAATGTTTCTAGAACTGTTAGAAAAAATTAAAATATTCTTGAAAAAGGTTTAATATCGTTTTTACCGCGTTGAGTTTGAGTTTGTGAGTGATACAATTCCACGTGCCAGCCGTTTTGGAGCAGAAGAAAGTTCGAACGCAGTTGTTGGAGTAACGCTCCACAACAATTTCTGCTAGATTAGTTTAAGATCACGTTCGGCACAATAACGGGTACGTTTAATTTGTGTGTATCATCCACAAGTCACCACCTATATACATACAGTCCATCTCATATTAGCTCAGGGTCATAGACCCAAACAATAGATTCTTTTTCATCAAACGATTTTAGTTCCTTTTCATTGGTTATACTGTATGATAAGTTAATTTTCAATTTTTTTTATATGCACCACATTCCAAACGCTACAACTTCTCCTTTTTGCGTCTTCTCAATTCTCATAGTCAACGTTTCACACCACACAGAAGTTTTTCCTATATTAGAATTAATGTACGTACGTTCTATGCAAATTGCACTTGTGGTAGAATGCCTTCTTTGCTAAGGGAATTCTGTATATTATATAACTTTTACTACTTAATCCATGGTAATTAACATATTCTCTAAATTGATTGCTTATTGGTTAAAAGTACTATGTTATCCGAAAAGCTTAGTGCGGCATCTTTTTACCTTAGAAGTATTCACTCATTCATCAAACTCTCTAATTGCTTGCTAGTTTTATATTTGAAAGGAAAAACAAAGGCGATAATGTGTATCCGTGTCTGACAGCTGTTACGTTCATTTCGCTGCGTTAGAATTCCCCTGCATTCTTCTAACTAAACATCCCGTTTTTGTCAATATTGCCTTCACGGTTGGGAGTATTAATAAATTATACGAACGGCATATAATAGTTTTAACATCATCATCATTAGGTCTTCAGTCCTGGAGCTGGTTGGACGCGTACTCTCATTGTTTCCTATTCTGAGTTAACCTGCTCATTTTCCTGAAACTTTCACAGTATACATCTGTCACTATCTGCGTGCATTAGTCTGATCTAAGTCTACCACTACCTCTTTTTTTTCCTATCTCTACTTGTAATATATCCCGCACTATTCCTCAAAAATGCTTTAGAACGTATCCTGCCCTTCTATTTTTTATTTGTTTTCCACATATGCTTTCAACAATTTTCTCCTTGTTTCTTTGTTTGTTGTCTTTGAACATAGCCGCTACACTTTCTTATTAGATGCAGTTCGGTTCCTCTTCCATTGTTTTACAGAAATATACTGTTACTAGCTACTATTAGGCAACCCGTCAAACACACAAGCGCCGTAAGCAATGTATATTCTACAGAAGCCACGAACTTTCTAGTATATACTGGAGTATAAATCATCTATTTAATTCAGGGTATATATAAGACCGCTGATGAAGTACAGAGTTAGTCTATATCAAAATGTCGTATATAAATCATCTCGTATATAAGTAGTTGCTCATTACGTTCTGAAAGTCTTTAGTAAATATAAATTTGTGTTATGTGAACGTGTATATTGTACCGCCACGTTGTAGGATACATAAATAAACAAAAGTGTAATAAATAAATTACAGTAGTCTTAGTATTGTTAATAGACCTATGGTTAAGAATTTAGTTTAAGAAGATATTAGTGGTTGTAAATAGCATTAGTGTGATGGTACTTCATTGTTAATTGGACTGAAAACATCTATAAATAAGGCATATACTGTTAATTAGACTTGTGAACAGAGAGCAATAAAGACTTGTTCTTACTTGTTTTAAATTGATGAAACGCGTTAATAGTAGCCCACTACAATACCTTACTCCTCCGACATTCAGTGGTATGTTAAGGGGGTTAAGTAGCCTACGGCTGCCAAGATCTCCCAATACTCGAACATTTGCCGAATAATAGTTTTCCAATATATTCTTTTAAAGAATCAACAATACTTGAAAATATTTCAAAAGCAACACTTGTAGTTGTTTATAATAATCATCAGATTTTAAGTGAAATCATTTTTTCGTTATTAGGTTTTCGTCTTGAAACTGATTGGACGCGTACTTCCATTTATTTCTATTCTGAGCTAGCCTACACAGTTCCCTGAAATTTCCACCGCCTAGATACAGCTCGGTTCCCCTTCTGTTGTTTTCTAATTATATGTCCTATTTTAACGAGATCCAGTAGTAAGTGAAGGAGGTTAAGCAGCCTGTGGCTGCCAAGATCCCCAATACTTAGACAATTGCCGAATTAATAGTTTTCCAGTAAATACTTTTGCACAATTAACATTAGTTTGGAATACTTCTGTATGTTTGTTATGGTTGGTTTTTATTTTTCTTAAAATTAGTTCAGAATATTGTAAAACAAATTCCTGCGGTTAGTATAATAAACACCAGGTTTAAGTACAGTTATTTTATCGTCATTAGGTTTTCCATCTTGGAGCTGGTTAGACGTGTACCTCCATTGATTTCTATTCTGAGCAAGCCTACATATTCCCCTGAAACTTCCACAGCCTACATCTTTCACTATATGTGTGCAATAATCCAACCTAGGTCTACCTCTACCTCCCTTCTTTCCTATCTCCGCTTCTAATATATTCCGCACTATCCTCTCATGCCTTAGTATGTAACGCATCATCATATCTTTCCTATTTTTTACAGTTTTCCGGATACTTCTTTTTCCTCTAGCATTTCTAGTATCTCTTTGTTCTTAACTTTGTATGTCCATGATATCTTCATCATTCGTCTGTAACACCACATTTCAAAGGCTTCTATTTTTTTCCCGTCCGTTTCTCCTACTGTCGAAGTTCCACAGCCGTACAGTGCGGTGCTCCATACATATGTTTTGAGCAATATTTTCCTGGTTTCTATTTTTGTTGTCTTTGAATACAGTAGTTCCTTTTTCTTGTTAAATGTAGCACGACCTTGTGCTAATCTTTGTTTTATATCTTTTGCGCTCTTCCCATCTCCCGTTATTTGGCTTCCTAGGAAGTAGAAATCCTTAACCTCTAGTAAGTTTTCGTTACCTATTTTTATTCTTGTTTTAGATTTATTTTCCCCTCCTTTGCCTACTAGTACTGTTAAAACTATTTCCATTTCATTAAGGGCAGGTTCTAACTCTTCTTTGCTAGATGCTAATACCGCTATGTCATCTGCACATCAATATTTTGTCCCAGCATAATAATGCCAAATGTCTTTTGCATTTGACAGTATTTATTGCCTTTTCGATGTACAAGTTAAAAATTAATGGGATAGGGCATATCCCTGTCTCAAACTTTTCCTAATATTTACTTCTCTACGTTCCTGCTCTAATTCTATTACCGTTGTTTGCTCTTTTTATAAGCTATGTACTATCCATCCATCCCTAACGCTATTTCCAATCTTTTTGAGTATTTCGAACATATGTTTCCATTTTACATTGTCGAATGTTTTTTTCAGATCTATAAACCCTATATACACGCTTTCCCTTTCCTTTGCTATTGTTTTCTATATTATCAGTTCGAGAGCTAGAATAGCTTCCTCTGTTCTCCTGTTTCGCCTAAACCCAAATTGATCTTTGCCTGGTATTTTTTCAGCTCATTTTTCCATTCATCTTTGTACAATCTTGGTTAATATTTTTGATACGTGTGCTGCCAAACTTATTGTTCGATAATTTTCACCTCTATACGCGCCTCTCTTCTTTGATATAGTGACTACGATATTATGCTTGAAATCTTTGGGTATCTCGCCAGTCTCATACATACAGCTTACAAGTTGGAAGAGATGTTCTGTTACTGCTTGTCCAGCGGCTTTTAGAGTTTCAGCTTGCACTTTATCTATCCCCGGCGGCCTTCATAATTACGATGTTGTGGCGAGTGTCTATATCTGCTTCAGGGTAGCTTCCACAGGCTTTTACTTAATTCCTAAACTGTTCTCTAACAAAAATGTAATCTTTTGATATCTTCCTTATATCTCCTTGCATCTTCTACGTTTATCGTCTTAGAAAATGATGTTGAAATAATGATTTGTGATGGTTAATTTGTTTTTGTCGCAAAATTCTACTAGTCAATTGCTCCTGTTGTTTCTTGGGCCTAAACCGCATAAACCTACTACCGCTCCTTCCCTACACCCGCCTACAACTGCATTAAAATCCCATGTCTTTTTACAAATCTTATTATGACTTCGGTACTTTTGTAGATACGCACAAGGCCCCGGGTTCGAATCCCGACACGGTCCGCTTGAAAAATGTTAGGCCAGCATTTTTCATAAAAACACAACCTCGTTCGGATGAGAGGTAAAATGGAGATCCCGTGTGTGAGTGTTGTCACGCACCTTAAAGATCCCTACCCTGCTTGGAACAGCAAGGGTTTTACAAAATTCAAAATCTTCCAGGTAAAAAAAAACTCCTTTCCTGGCCAATGTAGTAACTTCGGGTGGAGCATTGGAAAATCGCATGTAACGTACCTCTGTAGATCGCTTTTACCGCGTTGTTACTGTAGCTAGAGGTGGGCATGCATATTTGTATTATTACTGTATACCTGGAATACCGTTGTATTGCAGTAAAGAACTATCTAGTTATGCATCGGTGCATAAAGTGCCAAGACCTTGGCTACATTGCAAAATACTGCCCAGAAAAGAGTGACACCTACGGATACTGCGGTTAAAGAAGATGCGGCCATAAAAGAGCGGACTGCCCGAGCAAGGACCAACGAGGGGTATGCGTACCTTGCCTAAAGCGGAACAAAAAATGTGCCAGCGACCGGAAAGACTGTTACACATACAAAATGCTGCTGGAACGAACAATTCAAAAAACTGATTATAAATAATACAATCACACATAGAATACACCAAATACAAAACGGACAAAACTCGCAATTAACAACAGCAGCAAGGGCAGTTGACGACATACAGAGAACTAAAATCGGGTCAAAACAAGAACAAGACAACGCACAAGTGTAAAGTACAGTACAGACTCAGACTCACTCCACAAAACGCAAATACACGCATTGCAAAAAAACACCACAAACAGAACCCCAACACCTTATAGCAAAGACTGTGCACGAGACCCCTTGGTATCAGCTGCCGACCGTTGGGGCACGAGCAGGAACGAGATACTGGATCCAGTTTTCCGGCTGCCGATGGTCGGGAATCACGGAGATCGTAACACAAATACACTACACAAGCACACACCTCTATACTAACAAACACACAAGCGCAAGCCTTCACGCATGCACATAGACAAAACCAAGGAAGTACGTACGAACTAAGATTGTACAAAAAAACGCAATGCGAAGCAAGACAGTCATGCTGGAACTTCGATAGCTGGCCGAACAACTACAACTACACGCAATATCCATACAAGAACCGTACACAATCAACAACAAAATACCAGGAATACCGATGTGCGCAAGACAACATTGTTTAAATAAAAATCCTGTGAGAGCAATAGTAGTGTTCGACTGCAACATGACAACGACAATAATACAAAATAACAGCAATGAGCACTGTATCTTCTTGGAACTAAGCGCAAAGGGCGGGGGAACTGGATTATGGTGAATAGCTATTTCCAATACCGCCTGCATTCAGAACAATTCATAAATAATATCCAAAACATAGTAATTGACATTATGGCAAAACGAACAAACAGACGAAAGAAGGGAGATGGTGAAAAACCTAATTCACGAGTTGGAATTTGAAGTACTAAACCGTCTACGGTACCCGCCCACCTACATCAACCACGCGGAATCAAGCCAAATATTGATGTTAGACTATGCAATGACATAGTAAACGCTGATGTTCAAACCTGGCAGGTAAATGACGGCAAAACTCTAAGTGATTATTACAATCTGATCACCTACGATATCTGCCCCGACAACAACATCCACCACAACCAGGCCTACCAAAACCCCCAAAACCTAGATACAACATTAAGAAAGCCGACTGGTACAAGTTGCTGGAAGCCTTCCAACCACCACCGAACATAGTGGAGAACGGAAACGTACACAAATATACAAAGATCTTGACTACAAACATAAGGACAGCAATGAAACACGCGATACTAACAACATCTAAACAAACCACCTAGAACCGTACAATGGACCACAGAGGTACAAGACAAGAAACAGAAAAACGGAAAGCAAGGAAGTGGTACCAAACCACACAAATATCCGTGGAGAAAGCGCACTTCCTTGCAATCTACAGAAACAAAAAAGACATACTAAAAGGGACTAACAGGTGTGAAACGGAAAACATGGAAGGTCTTTGTGGAGAGATACTTAACCACGGACACATGGGGAATACCATATAAAATCGTAACCGAGAAAATCAAACCACCCACGGTGCATTCCACAATAGTAAGGGAAAATGCGACAGAGACAACCACCTACCTAGAAACAACGACATTACTTTTAGACACACTGCTACAGAGAGAGAGCATAACAGATGACACGGAAGAACAAAAACGGATGAGAAACCAAGTGACATAGTCAAACAACACTAGAAGCAGACGCAACGCACATAACCACGAACAGGATGATCCCAATTCATTTACGGAGGAAGAAGTACAACTGGCAATAATGATGAGCAAAAACCACAAAGCACCTGGACTCGACAAAATTCAATTAAAAATATATAAGGCGCTCTATACCAAACTGACACTAAAGCTGACAAAACTGATAAACAATGTTTACGACAAGCAACATTTCATAACACGTGGAAACAAGCGGACGTAATAATTATTCCGAAAGGAAAGGACAAGTGCCCGAGACAGGCAAACTCATACCACCCGATAACACTACTCAACACGCTGGGAAAAGTCTGCAAAAGCCTATTGTGCAAAAGAGTGCAAGAACACAGAGAAACAGTTGGTCTGCACCAAGCCCAATTTAGGTTTAGATAAAGAAAGTCCACGGAGGACGCTATTAATCGAGCACTCCAATGTGTGACAGAGTCGTCGAACTGCAAATACGCAAAGCCATAGTGATACACATTGAGAGTGTCTTCAATTACCTCTGGTGGCCCACCCTATTTACCCGCCTACTGCACTAGAACTATTCAAACTAGCTCTATCGCATATTAAGAAACTACTACATGGACATATACATCATCTTACAAGGAAGTAATTAAATAACACGACACCTAACCAAAGGATGTCCGCAGGGGTCTGTATGCGGGTCCATTCTCTGGGACATCGCGACCTAAGGACTTTTGGAGGAACTTCACATCATCGGGAGAACGCTCTCGGTAGTAGCCTACGCAGATTACGTTCTCCTGGTGGTGGAAGGGGACTCCAGAACCGAAATAGAAGAGCAAGCAATGCACTGCAGGTGACACAAAACAGGTGCAAAGGCAACAAACATCGCAGTAAGTAAAACCTCGTACATGATAATAAAAGGCTCCCTTATGAGGAACCCGTTCATAAAAATCGACAACAAACCAATAAAGCGGCGGTCAAAAACTACTAAATACCTAGTGATAACCCTGGATGAAAAGGCAATTTCGAACAACACATCAATACGGCATGTGTTAAGGCGACGAAGGCGATGCACACTATATCAAGCATAGCCCACAGACAGTTCAAGATTTCCCTAAAATGTACAAGAATATACTTAAACAGCGTGCTTGCGGCCATGGTCCCCTATTGAACCAGCTGCTGGGCACACAGACTCCTTGCGAAACCCAAACAAAGAGTAAATAAAACACAGAAAGGGGCATTAATATGACTTACGGGAGCATAAAGAACAGTGGCCCACGACTCACTATACGTAATATACCTGGAACACTACCGTTCGGTCTGTATATCCGACAACGTGCAGCAATCTATTGCTTAAAACACGACAACCAAAAACGAATTAAGCTGTTACTCCAATCAGCACAACCCGCAACCACAGTCAAAGCAATAAAAATAAAATACTACGAGAGTCGTAAATAAGATGGGACGAAAGCACAACCGCTAGAACACCGCACCAATATTTGCCAATAATCAAAGAACGGTTTCAAGCCAAACATATAATGCCCTTGCAGGGTCTTATAGACTTCTTAACGGGACAAGGGCCCTACCGGATCTACAAAAAACGATTGAAGGTCTTGGACGAAGAAAACTGTTCATGTGGAGCAACTCCAGAGCACTCGTTTTTCGAATGCCAAGAATTACAACAAGAGCTTCAATTGGAACGAGACAAACTGCAAAACATTCCAATAGCAGAAATGTTATAGAATGAAGAGACCTTCCCATATTTGAGCAAAATCACGCAAGCAACAACACTTATCATACACAAGAGATACCTTGAGGAACCGTAAGTTCGTAGGAAAAGAACAACTACAAAATACTGCAAAGTAATACATCTAGGACTACTGGAAATACTGGAAATTCCAAGAGCACCCCGTTCTTGATGACAACGGTATACCAGTATACCTGACAAAGCAGAACAGAGTAGACCAGATAAAATAGATTAGAATAATAGAAACCAGTAAAATTTAGGAAACATAACTCATACCGTAACACCAAAGTCGAAGGCTTAGGATTACTGGAAATACTAAAAATTCGAGAAGCACTTCGTTCCTAATGATACCAGTATACCAGTATACCTGACCCACTGACCAGATTAGAATACAAAGGTGTTGGGCATTTAGGATTAGGTTTAGTATTAATCTTAGACAAAATATAGGCTAAGTTAGTTGAATAGGAGTTTTATAACTAACACAAAATCAGCATATAGGTTGAAAAATCAAAAGGCGATCACAAAGTGAAATCATGTATTCATGCTCTAACTAACCTCAAATACTGTCTTCAAGGTCAGTTAGTGTATGAATTAGGCTTGTTTTAAGTTTTAGGTAACAGACCATAAGGAGTGTCGATAAATAAAAAAGTAAAAATGAATCTATAGTCCGACACTTTAGATTACTGGAACACACAAGCCATTCTACCCCTTCTGGTATTCTAGAACTTCTTCAAGGTGCAGGTCCGTTTAGTGAGATCCTTGAAATGAATTCGGAAATTTCTAAAAAATTTAGGAGGTTGCCCTTTTTGTTGAATATATAGAAAACTTCAATAATGGACTACTTTTCTACAACCCATGTTCTGCATACTTCTAAATTTTCTATAAATAACCTTTATCGGCTGTCATAATCAATTTGTAATTTAATTTTGTAGTTAACAAACAAGCTTTAAATTTATTTTTATTTGTTACAACATTTAAATATACCATATACATTTAAACCTGAAAATGCTACTAGTATATATGAAATGAAAACCATGCAGTTTAAAATTTAAAAAATTTAATTTGTGGGGAAGCATAACATTTTTGTTAGTAAAAATATAAACAAAACAAACACTGTTTTCGGACTGAATATGAAACATTGTCATTAAGTGCAGAACTATTGAATTAAAGGGACTGAAACTGCTATTAAATTACAATTATTTATATTAAATGTGTACGTGATCAATCAGTTGTCAAACTAAAAGATTTTCAGCACTTTTACATCAATTTGCCATATGATTAATTATTTGGTATATGAAATAATTTCATAATATTTTCCCCTGTTTGGCCTTTATTTTAAATCTATTGTACTAATTTATTAAAACTAAATATATTTATTATATTACCTTTTGTTCGTAATCATCTTTCAGTAGCATTATTAATAGTTATCACTATTTTGTTGTTCTTTTTAAGTTTGAGGAAAACGTGTTTTCATATTTTTGTTTTATAATGATATTTGCTAATAAATTACTTGTATATATTGTTGTGTAATTGGTAGCTAATTGTAGAGATATAAGGTCATAAGTTAAGCTTGTGGGTAGAGTAATAACATACGAGAAAGTTAATTTGGCATTCTAGATAATTAGGTATTTTAAATAATTAAAATAGAGCTTAGTCAACGTATGATGATTTAGGGTTAGTTTAATTTTAGTTGTATTTAGTTAGAAAGGACGTAGCATAATATTTATTGTAGGATCGGACAACAAGAGTTAGAAACAGCGAGGTAAAAATACCACTTTTAATTAATTTAAGGTAGTAGACGAAAACATAAAAGCTTTTTATATTCGTTAGAGTAGGATTATTATTTTGAAGGGTAAAACCAGAAACGTTTTAAAGCATAGTGTACAAACTTAAAGGTGGAAGTACTTCAAGATAGCGGATTACGATAAACAAGCCTATACAAATTAATGTGTTACGAGAAGGAAAGGGACCGTTGGAACTTAGTATAGTCAATACACAACAAGGACTGAACAGAGAACATATAAGTATGACGAAGACGCAATATGTTTGTATAAGATATCGATTTTAATCATAAAGGTAGTATAGGAGGGAAGCTAAAACAAACTGTCATGAGAAACAAGGACGGAGCAGAAACGTATGAATACAAGTGAGAAACAAGATATTTTGGGATTTAATTATAGATATGGTATAGCAGGGAGACGACGAACAAACGCATTTTGGAGAGGACAACAAAATCAATAAATTCTAGGAATATTATAAGCAGACACGAATCGATTGAAAGCAATGGAGAGAAATTGAGCAAGATGATTGGACGACACAGTCATACGCGCAAAAGTTTTGTATTAGGTAGGGCAAATATCCAGCTGGTGGAAGCATATGTGTGAAAATGGGCTATATAAACAAGGGAGATGAGAGATTTTTGTTTTAGTTTGAAGGCGTGAACGTAATGGGAATCGATTATCGGTTGAGGCTAGTTTTCGCTGAATAGCAGGGACGGTTGGCCGCTGTAAATGTTTTACCAAGTATTTTAACGTGTTTGTTGTTGTAATTCAGGGGAAACGAAGAACGGTTGATGTTTTTACACAGAATATTGTTGTACGTTAAAAATTTACGTGCGAACTCGAAAATAGGGAAGGTGTAAGCAAGCCTATATAACCCACATTCAACGGGGGTGACGCTCTCTTAATTCTTCTTCATTCCTTTGCGTATTATCGAGTTGCTTTAGTGAAAGTATTTAGTGAATTTATGTATAATTGCACATAAGTTAGTGTAGTGTGATGACAAGTCAAGTTAGTTAAAAATCAAATAAGGCATTTTAAGCGAAGAGTAGATAAAGGATGTAAGTACAGACGATTATGATTTTGGTATTGGAATGTCTAGAAATTATTAAAATTTGGGAGTATTTGATGGTGAAGGAAGCGATCTTTAATTAATTTATTATTAATGGGAATCCGAGGAGTAAATTTTGGAAGTTGGATGCTTATGGTTTTATTTTAAATGAAAAGATTTTGGGGTAGCAACATACGCAGAATGATGGTGATTCAACCGAGGAGCTATTTCATGGACTAGTGCCATACTGGACGGCATCATCTTTATGCGCTGGTTGGCGGTTACCTGTCGGAAGATAGTTACCAGGTAACCAATTGTATAAAAACATATTCTGGTGAATATTTGCTATGGTTTTTTTGATTTCTTTTGTGCTTTGGAGTGTTTTTTATTTCATGTAATTAATGAACTGAAAATTTATGGGACTTTAGATGTAAATGAAATATTTTAGATAGTTTTTGCAGCGTTAATCCAGAAGGAAAACCTCACACCATTATGACGGCCCAATGCTGGGGCTCGATGATTTCAAAAAGAAAACCTCACAGAATTATGTCGACCCAACACTGTGGCACGAATTAGCGCGCCGTTCTAAAAGAAACTTCACTGAATATAAATATATATATATATATATATATATTATTTTGTAAGGGTTGGGGGGTACAAAGCTTCTAAGGGTAGATTTGTGTTAAAAGGGGTGTATGCCAAACAATAGGATTAATATATCAGATCTAATAATTTAAAAAACTATATTTTGCTGTACTTTACATATGCTAAAGTATGTACCATTTTAGTTTGAAACGTATGTGCCAAAAGGTAGACAACATGACTTTATGACGTTGATACAATGCACGGTACTTAAGGTTTTATACTGAGTTGATATTTTATGAGCCAGTGAAAGTACATTTGCCGTCGGAAAGCCGAACGCATTTATGGATATCTACAATCAACAAAGCGTCCAGGTCGTGTGTAAATTATTTTGGCTTTTCTTTTAATAGAATCAACTTTTGGACGAATTGTAAAATCAAAATTAAAAGTGAATAGAAATATAAAAGGTTATTGGAGAATTGTGAAGTGTTTTTGGACCAATAGTAGAAATTAAGAATATTATAAAGACTGTAGTGAAGGTATTTTGGACACGAAAAGAAAGACGAATTGTTATTGGATATTGTATGTTTTAGAATTGTAATTCAAGTAAGCTAAGGTTGTTGATCTTATCGCTAAG
Source organism: Platerodrilus igneus (assembly GCA_036346225.1). Taxonomy (NCBI): domain Eukaryota; kingdom Metazoa; phylum Arthropoda; class Insecta; order Coleoptera; family Lycidae; genus Platerodrilus; species Platerodrilus igneus. The sequence continues at coordinate 1,867,487 of JARFIW010001452.1, read as the reverse complement.
CGAAATAAATAAAAAAATTCTAATTTCGATTATGTTCAGATAAAGACGTGTTTTACAAAACCTGCGTTAAAAGTTGTACAAATATTTATTGAAATAAAAGTTTTTTGTGAATTAAAGAGTCTAATTTAGTAAAGTGAGTGTAATAAGAAGCATCGATAGTAAAGGCAACGAGTATTAAAGAAGATTTGGAGTGATTAATAGTGCGACGGGAAAGCGACGATTATTTAGGTTTGAGCAAGATTGGTGTTGGAATTGGGAAGATTTGGTTAAATGGCAGCAGGAGATTTGAGTGGATATAAAAGGCAACGACGATATTGATAATTTTTGGAATGATTTGAGCAGATTAACGGCAGAAGGACACCGTGTGGATATTAAAGGAATAGCAGGAAAAGGATTGATTTAAAATAGGACGGCTGGATTGATTTGGATTGAGCAAGGAGAGGATTGATTGGAGTACGAAGTAGGGAAACAGGAGAGCAGTATATTACGAGGAAGAATTAACGCAGGGGAAGTAGATACAACGGTTTTTTTTAAATTCTAAATTGGGGTAAAATTATTTCAGATTTGGGGTCAACGAAATTGGTTAAGAACACCTGGAGCCGATACGCAAGTGAACAACGATTGTGAATCCTTGTGAAGGTGCGTACGGTGAATACGATCTTGAGCCAGCAGTTAAAAGAAGGCCTTCAGTGCGGTATAATTCAGGTAAGTACCGTGAATATCTTAAAACGTCAAAATTAAAGTCATAAATAGTATACATAAATTAATTTGGCACCAAGCAACATTGATCTGTTAAAATTTGGCATATATAGTAAATCAGTGCATTAAAAAAGTGGTAAAACAAACGAGTGTGCAGTTTGGTTGGGTAGTGCACATCTACTCACGATTGAACTCACGGTGAGTAGGTGAACGCCCTGAGATTAAGGTTTCATATAGTCGAGGCATAATATATAGTATACAGTAAATAGATAACCAACCAAACGTTGCTAAAGCACCTCAAATAGAAGTCATCTATTGAATACTAAAATAGGTACGACGACAAAAGTCGTGTAGCAAAATTTTGTTTAAATAAATAAAGTAGTAAAGTTTATAATCACATATATTTATATAAATAAAAATAAAAGGGTGGAGGGGTGGAGTAAACAATAGTAAAGAGGTTAGCCAGGAGAATATATATATATATATATATATATATATATATATATACTCAATTCCAAACCTTATATTGATAACACCAAATGGGTTTCTAATATTAGTGTTGCGGTAGTGCCGGATTCTGTGTTAAACTTTCTATCGTTAGGATCTACGTTTAGTTTACAACCAGAAACTAGAGACATTCGTCTTGGTAAATCTATCGGTCGTGTTGAATACATCATTGACAACGATGCAATATCGCAAAGAAAAAAGGATTTAATTAGGGGTAAAATTTCTAGTGTCATCTTGAACTATGCTAATAATTCCAGAAATAACCAACATCGTAATATCCACAAGGAACAATTGTACAAAGTAAAAAAATACATAGCTGACCATCCAGAAATTATTGTTACAAAGGCAGGCAAGGGTGCAGTTACTGTTATAAAGAATAAGCACCAATATATTGAGTAATCTCTTGATCTTCTATCTGATACATCTACTTACAAACCTCTGCAAAGGCATTCTACATTTATTACACAAAAAGAGGTGAATGATCATATCAAAGTATTACACAAAAAGGGAATGTTGGATGATTCTGAAAAGAATCCACTTTGCATTAGCAAGTCGACCCCTGGTAAATACTATGGATTGCCAAAAATACACAAACCAGTTTTCTCCCTAAGATCTATCATATCTACGGTGAACACACCTACGTATGGAATTGCTTCTTTCTTGGCCAATATCCTTCAACGGGCTTTCCCTCTTGAGGGATATAATGTTAAAGATAGCTTCTCGTTTGTGAGACAATTCAAGGATTTTCACCTTCCTGAAGATCACATTCTCATTTCACTGGATGTGGCATCTCTTTTTACAAATATTCCTTTACATAATGTTATTAACATTATTAAAGACAATTGGAATAAGATCAAACCCTACTGTAAGATGTCTGAAGATTTGTTTTTGGCCACCGTCAACTTGGTCTTTATAACACTTGTTTTGTTTTTCAAGATAAATTCTATTTAGAATTATTTGGAACTCCCATGGGGGTCACCTCTATCACCCATAATCGCTAAAATGATTATGGATAACTTATTGTCTATTGTTCTACCTAGACTACCTTATGAGATATCATTTTTGGTAAAGTACGTCGATGGCATCATTTGCTCACTGCCAGCTCAATATGTTGACCAAACTTTTACAACATTTAGTGACTTTAATGAACACCTTCAGTTCACTTTTGAAATTGAAGTAGACAGTAAATTACCTTTTTTGGATGTTTTGATCATCAGAGATACATATAATTATCTATTATTTGATTGGTATACCAAACCAACTAATTTTGGCAGATATTTGAATTTCTATTCCAACTATTCCTTTCAACATAAGGTGAGCACTCTGAAGGCCCTACGGTATCGCATTGAACATATATCAGATCCTCAGTTTATAGCAAAGAATAAGAAAATATTGATAGATACCCTAGTAAACAACGGTTACCCAAAAGGAATGTTACATAAGTTATTATATAGCAACTTCTTAAGTCTGAACACTACCGAAAAAGATATTACTTATAAAAAGCTTCTTTATATACAGAAGTTATCGCCTCATTTAGTACGATTACTGAAACAACCCAAGATTGCTATCGTCTATGAGTATAATTATTCTATCCATAATTTATTTACGAAATTAAAGGATCGTACTCCTAAATTCCATTCTGAACGGACCTGCACCTTGACGACGTTCTAAAATACTAGAACAGGTAAAATGGCGTTTCAATGAGCTAAAGAGACAAACTTTGGAGTCTTTAGTGAGAAACCAGACTAAGACAGGTCCCCGAAAGAAGGCAACAGCTTTTTCGGTACTTAGAGTGGCAGAGACCATAGGGGTCGGTATGACATTATAAGACACACTACTGCGATGTGCAAGGTAACGGGAAACCACATTATCTCCCAAGTACACTGCGTACAGAAATTGTTAAACACGATGGCATCCTCTGGGGTAAAAAATTCCGGAGGTAAAATAGTCCCCAATTCGAATCTCCAGGACGAAACTACTTCGCGAGACGTGATCCGAAAGAATAGAAATAGATCCATGAACATTCTGCAAGTCGGAGCGTGGAATGTCAGAAGTATGAAACAAGTAGGTCAGCTAGAGAACCTGAATTTCGAAATGGATAGGTTAGCACTAAACATAGTAGGAATTAGCGAAGTCGCTGGCCAGAGGCGGGAATTTTTGGAGTGGAGAATTCAAGGTAATTCATACAGGATCAGAAAAAGGAAATTCGGGCGTGGGGATAGTTATGCGAAAAAAAATAGGACGACGTGTAGAAAATTACTTACAAAAGAACGAAAGAGTACTCATGGTTAGATTTGAATCTAAACCAGTAAATACAGTAATAATACAAGTATACATGCACACCTCTAGCTACAGTGAGGAAGAGGTAGAGGGTATCTACAAAGATATCGAATACATACTAAGATACGTAAAAGAACATGAAAATTTAATAATTACGGGAGATTTTAATGCAGTGGTAGGTGAGGGCAGGGAAGAAGCGATAGTAGGTTTATTTGGTTTAGGCACGAAAAATGACAGGAAAAATAGGCTGGTAGAATTTTGCGACAAGAACAACTTATCCATCACAAATACATTATTTCAACATCATGCTAGAAGACGATACACGTGGAAGATGCCCAGAGATATAGGAAGATATCAAATAGATTACATTCTTGTTAGACAACGGTTTAGAAATCAAGTAAAAGACTGTAAAAGCTACCCTGAAGCAGATATAGACACTGACCACAACATTGTAATTATGAAGTCAGCACTTAAATTTAGAAATCTGAAAAAGAGGAACGGAAAAAGGCACTTTGACTGAGAAGTTACAAGATAAAGATGTCCACGAAAGATTTGAAAAACTGTCAAATGAATTTCTGAAAGATATTGGGAAAATTTCTGATACTAAGGAAGTAGAAACAGATTGGAATAACATTAAATCCAGGTTAGACATGGCGGACAGAGATATTCTGGGATATACACAAAAAGAAAATACGAAACCATGGATAACAAAGGATATCTTGAATTTAATAGAAGAAGGATGAAAATACAAAAAAAGATCAGATGAAGCAAGAAAACAGAGATACAAAGCCTTAAAATGGAAAATTACTCGCAAATGCAGGAAAGCTAAAGAACAAGGGATTGATGAAAAGTGCAACGAGCTACAAACTAAGATGGAAATAGGAAAGACAGACGAAGCATACAAATTAATTAGAATGAATTTTATGGATATAAAACCATATAGGAAAATTATAAGGGATGCGGGAGGAAACATCATTATAGAAAATGTAGAGAAAGTAGCTAGATGGCAGCAATATATAGGGAATTTATATTGAGGAGAGGAACTAACAGCATTAGAACAGGGATCAGACATTGAAAATGAATACCTGGGATATTCTATACTTAGAGATGAGTTTGAATTAGCGTTAAAGGGTCTGAAAAATGGTAAGGCACCGGGTACAAATAAGGTGCAAGCAGAAACTGTAAATGCCGCTGGACAAGCAGTAACAGAACGTCTCTTCCGACTTGTAAGCTATATGTATGAGACAGGCGAAATACCCAAAAATTTCAAACGTAACATCATAGTAACTAGAAAAAAAAGAGGGGCCGATAGATATGAAAATTTTCGAACAATAAGCTTGACAAAACACTTTTCAAAAATATTAACTAGAATTGTACAAAGACGAATGTAAAAACGAGCTGAAGAAATACTGGAAGATGATCAATTTGGGTTTAGGCAAAACATGGGAACACGGGAGGCTATTTTAGCTCTGAGGGTGATAATGGAGAAAACAATAGAGAAGGGGGAAAGCGTACATATAGTGTTTGTAGATTTGGAAAATGCATTCGACAATGTGAAATGGAAAAAAATGTTCGACATACTCAAAAAGATGGGAATGAGTTTTAGGGATAGACGAATAGTACATAGCTTATACAAAGAGCAAACAGCGGTAATAGAATCAGAGCAAGAAAGTAGAGAAGTAAATATTAGGAAACGGGTGAGACAGGGATGTGCCTTATCCCGATTAATTTTTAACTTGTACATAGAAGAGGCAATGAATACTGTCAAATGCAGGAAGACATTTGGAATTAATATGCAGGGACACAAAAGATTGATATGTTTAGATTTGCAGATGATATAGCCGTATCAGCATCAAGCAAAGAAGAGTTAGAAGATGCTCTTAATGAAATGGAAACAGTTCTAACGGAGAGATATGGTATGAAAATTAACAAAAATAAAACTAAAGTTCTAGTATGCAAAAGAGAGGTAAATAAATCAAAAACAGAATACAAATAGGTATCAAGAACTTACAAGAGGTGATGGATTCTTGCTACCTAGGAAGTCAAATAACGCAAGATGGGAAAAGCACAAAAGATATAAAACAAAGATTAGCACAAGGTCGTGCTACATTTAACAAGAAAAAGCAACTACTGTGTTCAAAGGCCACATACATAGAAACAAGGAAAAGATTGATTAAAACATATGTGTGGAGCACAGCACTGTATGGCTGTGAAGCCTGAACAGTAGGAGAAGCAGACAAGAAAAAGGTAGAAGCCTTTGAAATGTGGTGCTACAGATGTATGATGAAGATTCCATGAACAGACAAAGTTAAAAACAAAGAGGTACTAGAAATGGTATTGGAAGAAAGAACTATGTGGAAAACAGTAAGAAATAGGAGAGATAGGATGATAGGCCACATGAGGGAATAGTGTGGAATATATTAGAAGCAGAGATAGGAAAAAAGAGAAGTAGATGTAGACCTAGGTTAGACTATTGCACACAGATAGTGAAAGATGTAAGCTGTGAGAATTTCAGGGAAATGTGTAGGCTAGCTCAGAATAGAAATCAATGGAGGTACGCTTCCATCCAGTCGCGAGATGGAAAAACTAATGACAAAAATAATAACTGTACTTAAACATGGTGATTATTAGAAACAACTACAGATATTGGTTTTGCAATACTCTCAACTAATGTTAATTGTGCGAAAGGATTACTGGAAAACTATTAATACGGCAAAGGTCTAAGTGTTGAGGGATCCTTGGCAGCCACAGGCTGCTTAACCCCCTTCACGTATCACTGAATCTTGGTGAAATAGGGCATATAATTAGAAAACAATGGAAGGGAATCGAGCTATATATAGGCTGTTGAAAAAATTGCAGGGAACGGTGTAGGCTAACTCAGAACATAAATAAGTTGAGGTACAAGTCCGACCAGTTTGAAGATGTAAAACTCAAAGACGAAAAAATAAGTGCTCTTAAATCTGATGATTATTATATACACCAAGGTGTTGGTTGTGAAAAATTTTCAACTAATGTTAATTGTGTGAAAGGATAAATTGGAAAACTGTTAATTCAATAAAGGTTCAGGTGCTGGGAGAACTTAGCAGCCAAATGCTGCTTACCCCCCTTCACATACCACTAAATATCTGGGAAATAGGGTATATAACTGTAAAACAATAGAAGGTAACCGAACTGCATCAAACAAGAAAGAACAGCAGCTATGTTCAAAGACAACAAACATAGATACAAGAAGAAAACTGTTCAAAGCATAGTGTGGAGCACAGCACAGTACATCTATGAAATAGGGGCTGTAGGAAAAACAGACAGAAAGAGATAGAAGCCTTCTGGAATGGTGTGCTTCAGATGTATGAGGATGGTAGCATGGACAGACAAAGTAGAAATAGTAGAGGAATAAAAATATCTTTGGAAAATGAAAAAAATAGGAGAAATAGAAAGACATGATACGTTCTAAGGCATTTCTGGGTAATAGTACGGGATATACTACAAACAGAGATAGGAAAAGAGAGGTAGAGGTAGACCGAGATTAGACTTTCGCTCACTGATAGTGATAGATGCAGACTGTGCAAATTTCAAGGAAATGTGTAGGTTGCTTCAGACTAGGAAACAATGAGGGTACGCGTCCAACCAGTTCTAGGACTGAAGACCTAATGATGATGACTCCTAAATTGTTAAATAGTAACGTTGTTTACAAGATCACATGCTGTTGTAACATTAGTTACATTGAATAGACTAGTCAATGGCTAAAAAGTCGCTTAACCCACCACAGGAGTGACTGCAGAAAAAACTCAAAATATGCATTGTCTTCTCACGTTTGTGCAACCAGACATACACCATTGTTCGATGACACCATCATTTTGGACAACCAAACTAATTATAAAACTAGGTTAGTCTTTTTTACATTAACATGGAAAATAACCCTATTAATAATAAGATGGATGTTGATAAAGTTCACAATGTCTACTCAGCTTTATATAGTAATGATATTTTCAAACATCGTTAAAATATCAACCTTTCATGTTGTGTAACTGGTGCAATTTTTGGAACGTCCCCTGTTTATTCTATTTAATATTGTTACATTCAATCTTGTTTTTCCGTTTTAGCGCCATCGTGGCATGACGTGCTCTTAAGGCACTTTTAAATATTTTATTTTTTTACCCACAATTATAATGTAAATTGTTTAGTATTTTTCATTCAAATTGATATATTATAATGATCAAAGTAAGTAATCAGCGTCTGGTTATGTATTTTTGCTAATTCTACTTTTCTGTTTCCATTTTAGCCTTTGATAACGGTACAAAAAACGTGCCGAAACGTCAAGTATTTGATTAAATAGTAAATTTTAATCTGTTGTTTTATTTGGAGTATATCCCAAAGAAAAATTACACGTGTATTATACTATATATATATATATATATATATATATATATATATATATATCTATACATATATATATATATATATATATAATGTATTGTGTGTGTGTGTGTGTCTATATATATATATATATATAAATTACGTATATTAATTTTGGCGTAAATCACTGTATCGAGATATAAATGAATCTGGGACTTTTAATCTCTTGACATCGTGAGTATTTAGATACCCATTTGATTATTTATAACAGTTATTAAATTTATAGTTACTTAAATTTTGAATTAGACGAAAATGACAAGAGGAGTAACTACCAACTTTGTATATTCAGTCTTCAAAAATTACATAACTCTTCAATGCTCTCTCCTGAAAACTTAGGAAATGTGAAAAACGTCAGTTTTCTGATTAAGCGATGTTATATTTAAACAAATACCACCGAAGAAATTTTTAAACCCCAAAAAATTTTTTAGTTTTTTATTGAACTTGCTTTATTAGGTTTCAGTAGGCCAATGCAACTAATAATATTGGTATAAATTCTGTTCAAATATTTCCAGCAGCGTTTGCCCATGGCTAATCCGATTGTCGCCATGTCAATTATAATTGACTCTTAAGGTTCTAAAATCCATGGCTGCTCCAATTTGTATGAGATTTAATGAGATCTATTTTACTGGGCGTTTATATCAATGTATATAAGATGAAAAAAGTCGTTTGAAAGTTTGAAAGTTGTTGAAAGTTATTTGAAAATATGGTATTATTAATTTATATAAAGAATTCTTTACCGAGGATATTAACTGCTTAAGCCTTCTTTGTGATTCTGTATATTTATATAGCACGTTTGACATATATTTCCAAATAGGCTCCACTTTTCCACAACAAAAACTCTACAATGCAAAACGACGACAAATCAATAGAGCAATGCGCTGAAATACACACTGAATCTACCCATTACATAATACAGTGCATGAAATCTGGGGTTGCGAAGAAACCAGACACATAAAAACAGCTTCAATCAAAAGAAGCTGTAGAATGCGGAAATATTTACTACAACATTGGCTCAGCAAAAAAAGAGTTAGGCAAAAAATTCTGTTGGTGGTAGTAAAAGCGAAAGTCGGAAGCTTTGTTTGGACACATATTGCATCAAGCGAACGCGCGCCTATAAAACTCTGGCCTTTGGTTGTATATAAAAGATTAAGGACTAAGGGTTGTAAAAATAAATTCTACCGCCTGCAACCGTATTTACTAAAAGCACTAAAAGGGTAAAGCTCTGGGTTACGTAAAAAAATTTAAAGTTGTTTATCTTTGAGAGCCGGGCGTATAAGCGAATTGAATTTATCAGTTAATTACAAAAGTGAGAATGGTGCATATTTTAGGAATTTGCACTAAGGTACGATTTTATTCAAATACTCCTTTGACTGAACGTATGGACCAGGCATTTACTTATGACTTCGAAGTGTATATTAGCTATGTATAAAAGTTCTTTATTTGTAGTTTATTTAACCGTCAAATTTTTTCATATTCCTCAAATCAAATGTCCGCTACCGTATGGTAACACACCTCAAATTTAAAAATATATAAATTATTGTTAAATTTAAGAGCCTTTGAATTTTAATAATTGTTACAACCCCGAACAATGTTAAGTAAAAACATTATTTTCATCAAGTGTATAAGTGCTAAAAACTTTAAAAACAAAAACATAATTAATACAGTATTGCCCGAAATAAACAGTACTGAAATTGTAATTGTTTTGTATATTTAAAAAATACATATTATTGACACTTTATTATATGTTCTAAATGTGCACCTCCTCGTTCGAGACAGACTTCATAACGATGTTCTAAGTTTCTGGTCATGTTATTGAATAAGGGTTGTCTCAGGGCTGCGAAGAAGACTCTAACGGCATCCTTTAATTCATCGATGGTTTGTGGTGCCCGTTTGAAAACGGCATTTTTAGCCATGCCCCAAATGTATGCGTCTGGAGGTGTGAGGTCTGGAGAATGTGAAGGATAAGGGAAGTCAGTAAATCGTGATATGAATTTGCTTGGAAAATGTTCTTGAAGAAATTGACGAATTGCGGCAGCAGTATGGCAAGTTGCCCCGTCCTGCTGAAAATGCCAAGTTACGTGCACGACAGAATTGACGTAGATCAGGGATAAATCGTGTTAAAATTTGTCTGTACCTCTGTTGATTAAGTGTGACTTGCCTACCATTCTCTTCGACAAAGTACGGACCAATGATTCCGTGTCCGGAAACAGCACACCAGACACTCACTTTTTCACTATGTAAAGGAACCTCTTGAACCTCATCGGGTCTGGCAAAGCCCAGAAATCGATTTGTGCGACGATTCACATAGCCTGACAAGTGAAAATGTGCTTCGTCTGAAAACCAAACATTTTTCAAAAATTCAGGATTTTCATACTGTAACGCGAGAATTCTGGCGCAATATTCCACTCTACTGCGATAATCCCGAGGATGTAGTTGTTGATGTACCTGAATCACATACGAAAATGTACCCAGCTCCTTCAGGATTCTTTGAAAGGAAGTTCTTTTAAATCAAGTTGTAACGCTGTCCTTGCCTGGCTGACTTTCGGATTTTCTAAGATTTGCTCAAAACACGTTCATGGTTATTGTTGTTGTTAACTGTCCTGGGACGCCCCGAGTTTCCTTTTCGTTGGCACAATACACTACCTGTATTTCTAAACTTTTCAATAACCTTCAAAATTACAGCATTACTTGGAGAACGTTTATTATACCTTTGTGTGAATTGATCAGACACGTATAGCAAACTTGCACCATTATGTCGGCCGATTCCGTATGAACGAAAATAATGCTCTACCAGAAACACTTTCTCCTCTGTACTTAACACCATTTTTAACAATTAGGCCCTACTAATTACTTGTTTGAGGTTTACTTGACAGGTCTATACTAGCTAACTTGAGTGTGACAGCGCACGCATAAAAACACCGCCAACTTAGTTTCAGTACTGTTTATTTCGGGCAATACTGTACTTAAAGACTAAAATGATCAACTAGAAATCAATGTTGGACAGTTTAATAAATATTCCCTTAAAGATGGTGATCCTGACTTAATTACCCTAATAGATAAAATACTTGACTTCGAGCTATTTAGTGTTTGGTGGACAGTTTTATAAACAAACTTTTGGCAATGGCAGGGGCAACGAAGAAATACTTTACGTACATTACCACCATGACAGGGGTTAACGAGAAGTGGATTCGCAGGGGAGTGTAAAAAAAGAACTAAAAAAATAATCAAAAATGCGTTTATATTTTACAAAATATCTATTTATAAAACAAGATCCAGTCTTCTTTTATATTGCTTTGCAAAATCTATTAATTATTTGGTCATGATCAATTTTCTTTACAATATTTCAATGAACATACATAATAGCAAGACCAGTCAACCGAGTTTCAGTCATACTACTCCTTGTCCAGTCGTTTACTTGCCGTGAAGTGCTAAAAGATTTCTTCGCTGTTGCGACGCTTACTGTTAAATAACACAGAATTCGGATCAGCCCATTCCTGTTGGGATATATTTCTTCGTCACATTCGTTTAAAACCGATAAAGTAATTTTTGGTACCTATGATTGAAATTTTTTAATACTTTCCATCTATTTGACTACTGGAGAAACTCTCTAACACGTCTTTCGTTTCCACAATAAAAGAATATTCTTTAACAACCTCTATTAACTTGTTTTTAAGATCTTTAGTTGTTAAATCAGCTTTCATTTCTTAGGCTGGTATGAGCATAGACAAAGTAGGTCATTAGTGATTTGTCTGAAGAAAATCTTCTCTTTATATGATTCGGACATGATCTACTATTGGAATGAATGCTATGGCTCTATAATAACCCTCAGGATGTTTAGTTTTATAATTATCTCTTTTAGTTTGCTAGTTCACTACTCTAGGAATATTTATTTTTCTATTTAATAACAAGACTAACTTACCAGCTTCACTAAATGGGTAATGAAAAACATGTATACTGTCGTCCCATTTTTCTTCGGATATAAATTTGATGGTTTCCTTGATAGCATTTCTTGCAAAATTTAAGTCAAAGTTTTTTCTGTAGCAAATATTGGTCAGGCAAATAACAGTCACACTAAAAGAAGAATCTACTAGTGATAGAGAAAGACAATGTGCCATTGTTGCAGTATCGGTTTCATCCCATTCTAAAATTCTTACGAGCGCATTGTTGATTCAGTTCAGAGACTTCTGAAAAAGAAAAATGTACTGACGTCTTTCTATTCTCCTAGTTTTGCAAAGCCCTATTAGCTGTCTTTATTAAGTATCTTTTAACGCATTATTACGCTTTGAACATGCGCTGAAAAATGGGAACAGCACCTAAACATGGTTTCACATGAATATCCTTTAGTGACTCTGATAAGTACAAGTGCATTTTTTAGAGCAAAACTAACACTGCCACAATGATGCGCCAAACAGCCAAGGATTTTATGAAGAAAAGATCTTCAGCCACTTTCACTAAGGAGAACACCGACATGGAGTACGAGAACTCCACCAGCCGCAGACCATGAGACTATCAATCAACATCTGAAACGTAGGCAAAACCGGAAAACTAGAAGAAGAAAAAGAACACCCAACACAAAAACCGACCGCAATAATAGAACCAGATAGCAATAACACCGCCAGAAGTATACAGAAACTACGTCAACGCCGCGACCACCATATTCACTATGGAAACATCAGATGCTGAACAACGTTTAATGCTACCTTCAGCCAACAATCATACACCATTTATTTTTATTGACAAATTCCCGGACTTTCTACAACATGCAGAACAAATAAAGAAGCTCGTATAGAAAAAAACGCACATCAGAATACATGCTGCAGATTCCTTGCATGTGATTTCCAATGCTCTACCCGAAGGTACTACATTAACCAGGAAGCGAGTCTTTTTACCTGGAAAATTTGGAATTTTGCCAAACCCTTGCTGTTCCAAGCAAGGTAGGGATCTTTAACGTGCGTGACAACACTTACACACGGGATCTCCATTTTACTTCTCATCCGAACGAGGGTGTTTTTTTGTGAAAAATGATCGCCTAACATTTTTCAAACGGACCGTGTCGGGATTGCTGCAGATTCCGCGGAATTCCGCTACCTGTATAATTTTCTGAAGAAAAATAACTCCGAATTCCACACTTATGCTGTGAAAGGTAAGGTAGAGGTGGGGTTGGGGTGGGGATTAAAGCCATTTACGCGACGAAACTACGGGTAAGAAACAGTAGTCACAGCAACATCTTTATCGTATGCCTAAAAAATCATCCCAAGTCACGAAAAATCTACATCAGAAACCTGCTGTACTGCCATCGACTCACCATCCAAGCCTTCGAATTTAGAGTGGAATTACTGCAATGTTTTGCCTACCAAAGCTTTGGCCACTCTAGTCTAAACTGCCGCTTCAAACTGAAATGTGTAAGATGCAGCAAATACCACCATGCGTCCAAGTGCGCTAACACATAAAGAATATCTACCTACGTCCACTCTAGAGGCAACCATCCAACCAACTATAGAAACTGTCTCGTAGTGTATCAAGATCTGCTGCGACAACCATCGCCACCAACTACCACACTCAAGACGACAATCTAGAATCTTTATTTTAAACAGAAAACAACACAAAAATCCTATGTAGAAGGTCCATTCAGCGACTGAAAACCTACACATATTCGTCAAAGACAGGCCCGATCTAAAAAAGAATGGCACAAAATGAATGCTCCACAACAAGCCAGCTAGCATAAACCAGCGCAGAAACTAACCGCAGCCATAAAATCGAACAACGCACTAACCAACAGCAAAAATTTGACCTACCATTAAATGGCCACTATCACCAACCGCTCCATAGTCACCAACAACTTCAAATGCACCGGCCACACAACAAACAATAATGAAAGCACAGGCTCCGAACCGATAAGGAGTCCTCACATGATACTCCAGTAGATTTAGCGGACGATAAGTACATACATGTCGGCAGCCTCAACCTGCAAATGCTCTGAAAGGCATTCATGAACATTTTACATTGTAAATGGGCAATCGACCCTTAAGAATTTTCAAACTAGTATGGTATCCGTAATAAAACCACCGAACTCAAACACTTCTTGAACGAACATGACATCCATGTGGCGCTTCTATGCGAAACTAAACTGACGCCCACAACGCATCTGAAAATGGCCAACTATATATCTCCGACAGGACCGACGCCTAACTCCAAAACAACAAATACATGGCTGGACAGCTATCCTAGTCCACAAAAGAGTACTATACTGCAACCAACACAAATGAACGCCATTAGACTATTTACCAAACCAAATAAATCTCACCTACAACCCATTTCTCGCTTATTACAGCCTAAAATCGGACACCTTTAGACGATCTACTAAACAGCGATGCAGCCATCATAATAAGAGGTGAAATAACCGCTAAGCACGCGGCATGGGGATCGATGGTGGAAAACATCGAGAGACGCACGCTACACTACCACACGTACTAGATAAAGATTACAAGATTACCGGACCAGATGCTCCGATCAAAATACTGCCGAACAAAAACCGGAGGTACTGGACATTACCATCTCCAGAAATGTTCCGTATCCCATACTCACTGAAGTCCTAAGAAGGTCTGAGGTCGTACCACCTTCCCATCGTGATGACGATAGAAACATAACCACACAGACAGGCGAAAAATCCGATTAGCAAAATCATCAATTGGTGCAGATTCAATAAATAAATGTAACGAAAATAACAAATGAGAACTCACTTAACTCTATGGTAGCCGACATAGGTAATACCATAGAAATGTTAAACTCCGCCCTAAAGAACGCTATCAATAAGAATATCAGAAACGTCACCCCTGACAACAAAAAACGTACGCTGTTGCAAAACATAGCAGACGTGATCCGGAACAAATGGAAGTTTGTGAGAAGCTGGAGAGATAGCAGAGAACCGGCAATTAAAACGCAACTAAACCACCCCCAACAATGCATCAAGAATACGCTGGATGAGTACAAGGCCTGACATGTAACAAAAATGTCAGCGCAACGTTAGAGACGGAAGACAATCTTTATTGCATAAACAGAACCCTCAAGTCCAAGAAGAACCCGAGCGCAGCCCTCACCCAATCGATCACAAGAAAACATTTATGAAGCCGAAGAAAGAACCAATAAATTCGCCGAAACGCTTCAAAACACCTTCACAAACAATCCAACCTTGGACCCACAAAATGAAGAACTTGTCAAGAATACAGTGGAGTAGCACCTCGCGGCACAACTAGAATAGGACATCTAGCTAATTACTCTAGCGAAAGTAAAAAAAAAGTATTACCAAACAGTATAACCTGATGGTATTAACCACTTCGTATTAAAACAGCTATCAACTTGCAAGATTGCCTACATCACGAGAATCTTCAACTCTGTTATTATTTATGGACACAATCCCGAAGGTTGTAAATCCGCCATGGTAATAGGGATACTGAGACTTCGTAAATAAAGGACCAAAGCCGAAAACTACAGAGCGATTGAGAATTCTCTCTTAAATTCAGTATCCAAAAAACTATGAACGAATCCTACTAGCTAGGATCTAGGCAGTCCAGGCCGATTTATAATTTCTGCGTATGAACGATTATTTACTCTTCTTGAACTATCCTTTTGCTTTGACTCACTTCGTGAATTTTTATTGTTTATATTACTATTTTCCCTATTACTATGTTCCGAAGCCCTTGTATCATTTATTCCTCTCTACATCCCATCTTGGTGCATTATTTTGATTCCAATGTAATCTATTATAATATAATTCCCGTGGTCAAAATTTCAATTATGATTTTCATTTTTATTCCTGCTATTATAACGTTGTGGTCTTGCTTCACTCTGATACCTACCAAAATTTACTAGATGGTTCCTAATCCTATTCTCGGTTCTCCTCGGTTGACCTATTGCATCGTATCTTTGTAAATATTCCAAAAATATCTCCCTGTTTACAATATTCTGCAAAGCTATACATTGCTTAACTTTCGCCTCAAAATGTCCTGCCAAATACTTAGTGGTCTGCTTATCTTCCAGTGGAGGATCTAAATGTTTCGTCACACAATTTCTTTATAGCGTACAACTCTTTTATTACACGTTCAGTCTACATTATTTTTTCCCATACTTAAATCATCCCTTACTCGAAATCTCCTAAAAATGTTTTAAAAATTTTAATTTAAAGTTCTTACACGCCTTTAGTTCACCTTCCAACATACTAAACCATATTTTTCCATTACCTTTCAGCGTTGATGTAACTAGACTTATTTTGCATTGTTTATTTAAAGTTCCATGCATTAAAATCCTAACATTATTAAAAATTATCTTCAGATTTAGTTTACTATCGCCACAAAATTTAGAATATTGCTCTAATGTAATATTAGTGTGACTCCACCTCATGGGTTCACCTAGACTTTGGGAAATATTTCTATTAATATTTTTCACTCTATCTTCTAAATTTTCTACTTTGTTTTTAAAATCCGTCTTAAGACTTCTTAATTCATTTGTAAATGTTTCAAACTCTGCTCGACAGCTTTCTTCAATCTAATCTACTTTATGGCCTAAGTTCTTAATTCTATTATTAACTTTTATCATACGATTTCTGATTTGACTTTCTTTGCACAATTTGCTCTTCAACACCAACTATAACCTTCATAATTTCTACCACTTTATCTTTAACTTTGAACTTCATTTCCTCTATGGTCTTATTAGCCTCTTTTAATCCTGAAGTAAATTCCTCAATCGTACGCTTCACGCTTTCATGTATATTACTCTCCAATCTAAAACTTTTTAATTTGAGAAATTTTCCCCAAACTCTGCTGATAATTCCTGGATATTCTTATCAGATTTTTTCACCTATTCTCTTTGTATTTTCACTCATTACCTTGATACTTTTTCATTCTTTTACTCATTTCCTGCATATTTTTATTTAAACTTAACAAAATAGCCATCATTCTGGACTTCTGAGTATCTCCTACACCCTCACCCTGTTCTGTATTTTCAATTGCTTCTTTATATTCAAATTATCCTAATATTAAGTTCCAATCACAACACCTTCTGCCCCCAATCCTTCTTTAATCTCTCATATTCTGTCAGTCATTCTGAAGACAAATAAAATCGACCACTCAGAAAATTCGTAAGTCTAAAGATACACCAAACCTTAAGTTTCAGGTTGTTTAATCATGTAGCGTTGGAACGCCAATAGAAGTGCTGTGATGCTCCTTCCTGTCTGAGCTCTGAATTAATTTAAATTAAACTCCACCATTATAACAAACACAAATATAATGAGTTCAGAACATGTTTTTCTTACAAACAATATTCTAAATACAAATACAATGAGTCCAAAATCTTCTTCTCACAAACACACGTCAAATTATTCTATACAGCACTACTGCAATAAACAAATTTTTAAACATGTAAAATAATTTATTAATAAATACTTAATTAAACTCTCATTATAATTAATATTTACATCAATTATTTCCAGAAAGTCATATAATATAATATCCTTCTCTTAACCATGTTAAACTGCTGACTTCAGTATGTTTATTATACCTTTATAACTAAAAATCCTTTACGTGAATTTACAAACTCCAAAGATATTTAAATGCCGTTCACACAATTCTACTCTGAAATTTAAATTCTTAATCTAAAAATAGTCGTTTATGAGATCACTCAATTGAAAGAAAATAGCTAATATATCTGACCATTAAAGCTAATCATCCTATGCTATCGTTGTTTGTTTTCAATTCATTAAAGTCCAAGAGACACTTTTAAAAAAATAAAGATTATCAATTTTTATGTATTAAAATATCAATGTTCCGTTCTCTCTGAAAATCGTCTAAGTTCCATGCAAAATTAATCTATCCATTTCTTATAAATCGATACAAAATCAGTACACTTAAATAGCAACTAATCTACAAATATTTGATTAAACTCCAATCCTTAAGCTGTTTTTAATTTGTATTAAATTATCGATCTTGCATTTTTAATATATTTTTTCGCGTCCGGGAGAAGAAATGAACTTCTCTGGCGGCAAAATCATGACATAAGTACGCAATTTTCTCCCTAGAGAAATAAAAAAAAACTCTATAGGAAGTTTCATTATTTTGACAATTTAAAAGAAAGTTACAAACACGAACTCATTTTTTATTTATATTTACAACTAAACATTCTTAAAGAAGTTGTAATAACTTTGTTGATTTAGCTGGTAAGAGATTTAAAACCATCGCAGAAGGTGCATTGACAATCGGTTCTTGCATTTTATCGCATTGCATTTTTAACAATAAAAACACGACGCGAATCCAACGTAAGAATGGAAATAAATTTTCGAAAACTTCAACGTTAGTTTAAACAGTTTGTTGTGTAGGTGAAACCGTCATAGGTTACTTCTATATTAAATTTATTACTTTGTCAAAGTTGAGAAACGCACTTATTGTAGTACAATACTATTTAATTTTTGTGGTGTTTCTACACCAGGTCGTGGAAAATAGTTTAAAGACCTCGGCGCTTGAGGCCTTTGGATTTCGCCATGGGGTTACAAACTGCGCACGTAAAAAGTGAGACACTTCTCTTCTAACATTTTTATCTTCCTCACGCATAAAAATTGCAAATAGATTTGGCTTAAGTCGTTTTATACGCGGCATACCTTGTATTAATTATATTTCTATCAAGTGGAAGTTATAAGTTAATGCTCATTGCGAAACAAATGATGGCTTTCGTTGTTGAATTCATCGAAAACAAAGCACACAAACTTTTAACCTTAAAGCGAAACTCTGCATTTCCAGCTATATTTATCCCTTGTTGTTTTATTATACAGTGATAAAACTGGATAAGCACATCTGGTGGATCTTAGTTCTGTCCCAGCCTTGCGTTTCTAGGATCATTGTCCGAATCCGACAGTTGCCTTTTTAGATATTTCGTGATGTATGCAGCATATATATATATATATATATATATATATATATATATATATATATATTGCCGTGGATTTAGAGAACTAAGCTTTTAGCATCGAGCTCCACGTTGGGCGTCATAAAATTGCCGTGGAACCTGGACAATTTCGGGATTACTCGTTTCTCCTCCTAAAAATCACACAAATTGGGCGTCATAATAGTGCCGTGGAACCCCAGTAAAATTCGTGCCCCTCCTTGGGCCAACATAAAATTTTTAAGAAAAACTAACAACAAAAAA
This sequence comes from Platerodrilus igneus, assembly GCA_036346225.1. NCBI lineage: Eukaryota > Metazoa > Arthropoda > Insecta > Coleoptera > Lycidae > Platerodrilus > Platerodrilus igneus. The sequence goes on along the minus strand of JARFIW010001452.1, from coordinate 1,848,398 downwards.
ATTCCTTATCCTTTTATTAAGGCTGCCTTCGAATTTCTTCTGCTTCCCTGGCTAGTTCAGCAATCGGCCTCTTCTTGAATACCTAATTTTACATTCATACCTGTTTTCCACTCACACACCATTAAATAAAATTACCAAAATAATACGACAATCATACAACCTTTTCTTTACGCCTATTAACAGATAAAATATATTTACACATGTTTCCAAACAGTTAGCTACAATAATTATCAGCTCAATATACTGTATGTTTCAAAGTCCTTGATTTTTATAATGATTTTAAACAAATTTGATTAAATATGAGTAGATGGGCCCCACATGTAACCCTAAATTGACTTCACACTGGAGTATTGTAAGCTCATTATAACCCAGTTTTGTTTGTATATGTCTTTTTAAAACCTTGTATTAATTAAAATAAATTTACAGACCCGTTTACCCTTTACAACTCAATTTATATCCTGAATAAAAGTGATATATTCTAAATATACCCTTTTTCAATACTCAAATTTAGGAAGTTGTCCAGTACATGTATCTTGTAAAAAGGTTTTAAAACCATAAATATGCCACCAAAAGTCAACCACACAACACAAAATTCCACACATGTTTATATAACAACCGAAATTTCAAATAAAGTACCTGGAGAATTCTTCATTCTTCATTCCCGTCGGAGATGGTTATCAGAAACCCCTCGGCGTTGTTTCCATTTACTCTGCTGCTAGGCGGATCCACAGGCCTCTACCATCTGATATCTCTGCAAGCCATTCGCCTCGTCTCATAGTACCATTCCATACCCATACATCCTGCATACAAACTTGATTACTTGTGGTGCTTACCCCCATATATCATGCATCCATTTAATAAATTTTATCGTAGTAGCCGGACCTTTTAATTAAATACGCACTAACTCGTACATCACGTTAATAATTAGAGGTCCGCTACTACCGTTTTATACTTTCAATTACTATATTAACGGTAACATTACTACACACACACACACAAAATATTAACCAAAAGCTTTATTATTATCGTGGTCTGAATCAGTATTTAGCACTTGATAGAAGTAAAAGAGAAGAGAGAGCTTAGTAACTCCGCTTGGGTATTTATATTCTTCTCAACTCCCCTAGTGGAACCTGTTTTGCGTGAAAAGCTTATTTTCCAAAGCGGTTTCTAAAAGTTGTGAGCGTAACCGTCTCTAAATTTGGAAAATTTCTCTCGTACTACGTGCTGCTTATATCGAATTCGTTTTCTACCTTCGCGTATGCGTTCGTTTGGAAAACTGTTAGCTTTCGACCAATGACATAGTTTTCTGTCGTCACCAAAATCCTCCTAAGCGTTATTCATCTTTATTCTACATATGTTTGCTGTCTCCTTCCAAACCCCACTTGAGTTACAGAAAATCAATATTGTCGACATCTTACCTCAACTCCACGTGTATGTCTTACGTGACTTTCAATTCAAACGCTGCTCTATATTTGTCTCTATCTGTTGTATATTACCGATTGTTCATTTCACTCGCTCCTTAAGATGTTTGTTACCCTAGCTGTTTGTACAAATTGACGGCTGAAAACAATTTCTATGAAATTTTATATTAACCTACGTTCCAATTCTGTGAACGCAACCTTTAACAAACTGGTGTTCCTGTTAATTATCGACCGTTTGAAAATAACAAATCCTCGATTTTCTGCTTCTTCGTATCTGATAAAACTGACGATAGCTTTTAAAACGAATACATTTGCCTTGGAAATTTTTGATTTTCTTACGCAAGCACGCTCCCTTTTGCTTATATGCGTTTGATTAAAATAAATTATGATTAATTATGCGTGTCCTTGAACTTCTATTTGCTTTGAAGCTTTCTTCCTTCATGTTATCCTAACATTCCAATTATTAAATATAAAAATACCTTAATACTCGTCCGGTTTCACTAAATGAATTAAATTAATTTGGGGCGTAAATAATTTTCTCTTTTCTATATACATTGTTGCTGAAATTTTATTGTATATAACTATTTACCACTTTGAATCCACAACAATATATATATATATATATATATATATATATATTGACGTGATAAGGGATCACGAAAGGTCATAGAAACCAAATTCTACAAATAAATCCCAGCAAATAATAGAACTAGGAAAAATATAAATTAATTGTAAGATACCGTAAAATGCATTAAATGCGAACGCAAATCGATCGTTTTAAGATAAAATACAAAGCCATCTATTTTTACTTATTAATTATCAATACATTTTTGATAAAAATGCTTTTTGATTTATTGTAAATAGCGTAGAATTATACTAGCTTTACGCATTTAGCATAAAAAACTACAATCTTAAAAGAAACTTAAATTCTAACCTTAGTAGGTGTATTAAAAACACGTTTTGATGATAAAAGTAAATATTTTCTATAAAATGCAACCTCTTTTGCATTAAAAAGCACTTAAAGTTTAAATTAGTCGCCCTGTGGATTACAGAAATTTGTTTAAAATAAAGAATTTTCTAGAATATAAAAAGGTGAGTCATCAGTATCTAGAACTACGTAAATAACTTATTAATAAATAAACATTTTATTTCAGGAAGCAACCGGAACGTGGAAAACCACAAAATATCCGATAAAATCGATTATCATTAGCATTAGTATGCGACGCCACAATAATAGTATATGTGCTAAACAAGGACAAACAGAACACGTCAGTGATGACTGGAACAATATTACGTGGAATAAACGCAGTTTAGACGCTAATTAGTTAATCCGAGATATCTTGCATTATAATGTTCCACATTTATCTACAACCTTTTAGATATAAATAATTTAAAGTATATAAAGAAGCTTTTATTAAAAACGGGATTGATTTGAAATTTATTCATTCATTCCGTCATTCGATTCTAAAATTTTAGTTTCGAGCTGTTGCTATGCGAAAATAGTATTTAAGTATGTAGTAAGCGTAATGTTATTGAATAGTTGCGAAGTTGCAATGAATATAGAAGTGATCTTTTTTTAAAACACAAATTACATACAAAAATGGAATTATTAATTACAATAAATAAGGAAAATTCTTCAATATTATATCTTTCTGGCAAAGATGTCGCCAAATACAACAGATACTCTGGACTACTTAAATAGATTACAAAACAGACCCAAGTGGACTTCCCCAGCTCGAAATTTTAAAATCAATGACTTAGTTTTAGTAAAGGACGATAATACCCCTCCTTTACCCTGGCCGCTAGCAAGAGTGGTTGATGTGTTTCCTGGTAAGGATCATAGAGTACGTGTTGTTAAAGTGCTAACTATGGATGGAGCTTTCACTAGGTTCATACGCAAATTATGTTTACTACCAGATAGCGAGTAAAAAAAGGTTTGTTTATTTCTCTGTTTGCTTTGTTATTGTGAATAAGTAATTTTATTGTTGAAGATATCCCTTAAACGGGGGGAGTTTGTTGTAAATATGTCTTAGGGTTTAACTAAGAATTAAAAATCAAGACTCATAATTAATTAGTGTATTTGTAAACCCCATAGTGTGCTATGCATTAATGTTCTCAATAAATGCCAAAAGAAAAGTCATCAGTAATTTGGTGTCTAATTAATACTCTTATGAACTAATAATATATAAAGTTGAACCAGTGATGGAGAATTACTCCAAAATCCCATTTATGAAGGGTCATTAAATTTAAAAATAATTTAGTGCGCTACTGTGGCAGTATACAGTTTAGTTCTTCTACAATATTCTAAACGTGCAGTGGAGAAACGAGCATCTTAAATTATAGCAGATTGGAGGTACAGTAGTCAAAAGCTCTTCAGTTTCTTTTAGCGTAAAAATCAATAATACTAAGGTCGTAATCGAGGAGGGTGAAATATTAATGTTCATAAATTAACTGGAGTTATCGATTTAAATATTCTATGCGTGCATCTATTATCATATTTTAGTAGGAAACTTTAACATTTGTGTAACCTTTCAAAGTTATAATGAATATTGTTGAAAACAAGTTCCTAGTAGTAGTTTATTTCAAGGTTTTCTGGATAGCGTGGTGGTATTGAAAGTTTTCTGAATAATGTTGCAAACAAGATAGCCGTTGCTAAATTTCTCGGTAGGCAGAAAGAGAACGTGCTCAAATAAAATATCTATTCTACGAATGATAGTTAGCAAATAAACAGGCATGGATCGATATAAGATAAGAAGAGATTATTTTTAGCATGCCTTAAAGTGGGATAAAAGATATCATATGTTAAGGGTTCGTTTGACTTTGAAAAAAAACTGTAGAACAAGGAAAAAGTAAAGTTTATAGGTACAAGTGAGATGCCGCATGTTTGTATAGACATCGTTTGAAATGTGTTAAGTAGGGAAAAGATATCGAGGTTACAGACAAGCTTGCACATGATGAACGGAGGTAGATTATTGAATTTTATGTATAGAAGGGAGACAGACGATAGTTTAAAGATTGCGTAGAGGGGATAAATGTTATTTTAAGGGATAAACCAAACATGGTGTATAAAGGATAGAGGATGTAAAAGACATGGTAGACTGAAATAGAGATAACTTGTGGTCGGGATACGAAATATGGTGTGAGTACAAAGTAAGAAAAGGAAAATGTTTATATGTAGGTTATAGTGAGATAAAATTAATACGCGTATTATGGAGACGTGCTTTAGACGCTAAACTTATTTTAGTGGAGACTAGAATACTGTGAACATAAGATCCGTTGCGAAGCTAAACGAGTATTTTCGTAGTAAATGTTTGTTTGTATTGTTCAAAATTCCAAGATTTTGAAGACGGTTGGTGCTCGCGTAAAAAAATTACAGGGAATTATTGAAGGTAAGCTCGTGTGTTGTGAAAATTGAGTGGCGGTTGAAAATTTAGTTTGGAGAAATGTAGTGACCCTCTAGAAAATTACCAAGATAGTTTGTTGGTGGTGGTGTATTTACGATAAATTTCAAGTTAAGGGGGGCAGGTTTTGGCTAAATAATCACTTTTTCCTAGTCATCGACGCGTACACTATTATTGGTGAAGACAACTACTGTTGGTTCTTAACAAGTAATTTTAGTATTTTAATTTGATGACAACATACACAAGTTGGTGTAATGTTGTACTAACAATCTGACAAATTGTTAAAATATATTTTGAAAAATGCGAAGCTTGTGCTAGTAATGTAAGTACAGACTGATTTATAATTTGGTTATTAGTGCAAGTTATGCACACCAATAGAATTAAGCTTATTGATCGATCGATTTGATGGTTTAGTTATGGTACATGGACCAGCAGAGTAATTGGAGGAATTGAATGTACCGTAAATTGGTTTGAGAGACTTGAGTAGCAGATTGCCGTCACAGATGGTGTGATTCAACTTGGGGGTGGTTCCAGAACCGTGCAGTCATTAATAAGAGCAACGTCATCGATGGCTTGATTGCAGATGCAGGTGAGATGGTATATTCCAGGTTTCCGATTTTTGTGAACCATTGCTTTTATGTATTTATTTGGTGTGTTATAACATTTTTGTGTCTTATGGGTATATTTTTATAAACTCTGTGGACTAAAGCGGTACCGATTGAATGCTGATGATTTATTATTTGACAAATGCTTGTAGGAATTTATATTCATAAAATAATTTTATAATATTTGGTTATGTACAAGGTAAGAGGGCCTTTTGGGTAATTTGCAGTGCAAAATTTTAGCACGAGTGTTTAAAAGGTTTTACTATGAGCTCGTATTAAACCAGGATGACGTAAGGTTTATGGTTAAGTCCTATCACTTTAAATTGTTTTTTTTTTATGGACAAAATGTTATTTTGAAAATATTTGAGAGAAAATTAACCATTTCAAAACCGAGGATGGATGTAATTTACTGTTATGTAAAATAACAATTGATAAAGATTTTTGGTGTTGAATTTTCTGTCTGAATAAATTGTGGTGAATTTCTGTAGTCGAGTTTTCTTTGGTAGAATAGTAGGGTAGTATTTTTTAGGTATAAACAGTAGAGTAGCCGTGGTAAACTACATCGTTGGAGTTATTTCTTGGACAGGACTTGAACCTGTATCCTGGTTTTGACAGAACCATGCGTTTACCAATTACGCCACCGAGACCGATGACGACAATTGGGAAATTTACAAATCTAAATCGGAGGCGTAATTGGTAAACGCATGTTTCAGGATGTTCCAGGATATAGGTTCAAGTTCTGTGCAAGACCTTATATTTTCCATCTTCTTTCAATTACTAGCTCGATTTGAAATGATCATTTGGGCGTTGCATAAAAGTCTAAGTTATTATTTCATCATATTCACTGTAATATATATATATATATATATATATATATATATATATATATATATAATAATTAATGGACTGGTCAGTCTTATAGTATAATATACATGTACATATTATCATGGGAAGTAGTCCAAATCAAACAACAGAAACTTAATCAACACCTAACGTTTCGGTACATTCCTTTTGTACCTTTTTCAAAGGCTAAAATGGAGACAGAAAATTCGAAATTAGCAAAAAAATACATAACCTGTCACTAACTACTTACATTGACAAAATTATATTAAGGAGATTGAAAACAAATTACTGCACGATTCACATTATAACTGTGGGTCAAAAATATTAAAAATTAAAATTTGCCTGAAGGGCAGCGTCATGCCACGATGGCGGTTAAAAAGTAAAGACAAGGTTGATAATGACAAATTCTACAAGAGTGACAGGACACGTTCCGAAAATGGCAATGATTACATAACCTGAAGGAAGATACCTAACGTTGTTTAAAATTTCCTTACTATATAGAGCAGAGTAAACATTATGTACCCTATCAATATCAATCTTATTATTGATAGGATTAATTTCACTATTAATATAAAAAGACTCGATGAAAAGCCTCGTCTTGTAATTGGTTTCGTTCTCCAAAATGGCGGTGTCATCAAAAAGTGGTGTATGACTGGTTGCAGCAACATGAGCAGACAATGCACATTTAGTGGAGTTAATCCTACAATCACTCCTGTGCTGGGTTAAACGACTCTTCAGCCACTGGCTAGTCTGACCAATGTAACTATTATTGCAGCTACACGTGATCTTGTAGACAACGTTGCTGTTTAACAGTTTCGGAGTACGATATCCTTTAATTTGGTAAACAACTTCTGAATAGAAAAATTGTATTCATAAACAATGGCGATCTTAGGTTGTCTAAGTAATCGTACTAAAAGTGGAGATAACTTCTGTATATACGGAAGCTTCTTGTACGCAATATCAGTTTCAGAAGGGTTTACTTTTAAGAAGTTGCCATATATCAATCTATGCAACATTCTCTTTGGATAACCGTTGTTAACTAAAGTGTTAATCAATAATGTCTTATTTTCATCAATGAACTGTGGGTCTGAAATATGTTCTATTCGATATCGTAGGGCCTTCAACGTGTTTACCTTATGTTGAAAAGAATGGTTCGAGTGGAAATTTAGATATCTGCCCGAGTTAGTTGGTTTAGTGTACCAATCAAATAATAAATGATTAGAACTATCTCTGATGACCAACACATCCAAAAAAGGTAATTTACCCTCCACTTCAGTTTCAAAAGTGAACTGAGGGTGGTCATTAAAATCATTGAATGCTGTTAACGTTTGATCGACATATTGGGCTGGCTACGAACAAATGATATCATCCACATACTTTACCAAGAAAGACATCTCATATGGTAATCTAGGTAGAACACTCGACAGTAAATTATCCATAATCATTTGAGCGATTATGGGTGATAGAGGTGCTCGTTTACCATTTTTTGAGTAGTGAATGTAGGATCTCTACGTAACAATTTATAAGTAGTGGTATCTGATAAAAGATCCAGAAACTTATCTATATACTGATGCTTATCCATGATCACAGTAACTGCACCTTTGTCAGCCTTAGTGACAACAATTTCAGGATGGTCAGCTAAGTACAGTATTGCCCGAAATAAACAGTACTGAAATTGTAATTGTTTTGTATATTTAAAAAATACATATTATTGACACTTTATTATATGTTCTAAATGTGCACCTCCTCGTTCGAGACAGACTTCATAACGATGTTCTAAGTTTCTGGTCATGTTATTGAATAAGGGTTGTCTCAGGGCTGCGAAGAAGACTCTAACGGCATCCTTTAATTCATCGATGGTTTGTGGTGCCCGTTTGAAAACGGCATTTTTAGCCATGCCCCAAATGTATGCGTCTGGAGGTGTGAGGTCTGGAGAATGTGAAGGATAAGGGAAGTCAGTAAATCGTGATATGAATTTGCTTGGAAAATGTTCTTGAAGAAATTGACGAATTGCGGAGCAGTATGGCAAGTTGCCCCGTCCTGCTGAAAAAATTGGTTTCGAATGCCAAGTTACGTGCACGACAGAATTGACGTAGATCAGGGATAAATCGTGTTAAAATTTGTCTGTACCTCTGTTGATTAAGTGTGACTTGCCTACCATTCTCTTCGATAAAGTACGGACCAATGATTCCGTGTCCGGAAACAGCACACCAGACACTCACTTTTCACTATGTAAAGGAACCTCTTGAACCTCATCGGGTCTGGCAAAGCCCAGAAATCGATTTGTGCGACGATTCACATAGCCTGACAAGTGAAAATGTGCTTCGTCTGAAAACCAAACATTTTTCAAAAATTCAGGATTTTCATACTGTAACGCGAGAATTCTGGCGCAATATTCCACTCTACTGCGATAATCCCGAGGATGTAGTTGTTGATGTACCTGAATCACATACGAAAATGTACCCAGCTCCTTCAGGATTCTTTGAAAGGAAGTTCTTTTAAATCAAGTTGTAACGCTGTCCTTGCCTGGCTGACTTTCGGATTTTCTAAGATTTGCTCAAAACACGTTCATGATTATTGTTGTTGTTAACTGTCCTGGGACGCCCTGAGTTTCCTTTTCGTTGGCACAATACACTACCTGTATTTCTAAACTTTTCAATAACCTTCAAAATTACAGCATTACTTGGAGAACGTTTATTAAACCTTTGTGTGAATTGATCAGACACGTATAGCAAACTTGCACCATTACGTCGGCCGATTCCGTATGAACGAAAATAATGCTCTACCAGAAACACTTTCTCCTCTGTACTTAACACCATTTTTAACAATTAGGCCCTACTAATTACTTGTTTGAGGTTTACTTGACAGGTCTATACTAGCTAACTTGAGTGTGACAGCGCACGCATGAAAACACCGCCAACTTAGTTTCAGTACTGTTTATTTCGGGCAATACTGTATTTTCTAACTTTGTAGAACTGTTCATTATAAATATTGAAATGTTGGTTATTTCGGGAGTTATTAGAGTAATTCAAAATGACATTAGAGATCTTACCCCTAATCACATCTTTTTTCTCTGCGACAAAGCATCGTTATCGATAATAGATTCAACCCGACCGATTAATTTACCCAAACGAATGTCTCTAGTTTGTGGTTATAAACTAAACTTAATCGGTCGGGTTGAATCTATTATCGATAACGATGCTCTGTCGCAGAGAAAAAAAGATGTGATTAGGGGTAAGATCTCTAATGTCATTTTGAATTACTCTAATAACCCCGAAATAACCAACATTTCAATATTTATAATGAACAGTTCTAAGTTAAAAATACTGTCATCCTGAAATTGTTGTCACTAAGGCTGACAAAGGTGCAGTTACTGTGATCATGGATAAGCACCAGTATATAGATAAGCCTCTGGATCTTTTATCAGATACCACTACTTATAAATTGTTACGTAGAGATCCTACATTCACTACTCAAAAAAAGGTGAACGAGCACGTAAAGCTATTACATAAAAAGGGGATGTTGGACGATTCTGAAAAGAATCGATTATCCATCAATAACTCGACTCCTGGTAAATACTATGGTTTACCAAAAATACATAAACCAGTCCTCTCGTTACGACCCATCATATCTACGTTGAATACACCTACGTATGGTATTGCTTCTTTTTTGTCGAATATCCTCCAACAGGCTTTCCCTCTTGGTGGACACAATGTGAAAGATAGCTTTACGTTTGTGCAACAATTCAAGGGTTTTCACCTACCTGAAGATCATATTCTCATTTCACTGGATGTAGCTTCTCTTTTTACTAATATTCCTTTATCTATGGTTATGAACATCATTAAAGAAAATTGGAATAAGGTCAAGCCCTTCTGTAATATGTCTGAAGATATGTTCTTGACAACTGTTAATTTGGTTTTTAACAATACCTACTTTGTTTTCCAAGAGAAGTTCTACTTGCAATTATTTGGAACTCCAATGGGGTCACCTCTATCACCCATAATCGCTCAAATGATTATGGATAATTTACTGTCGAGTGTTCTACCTAGATTACCAAATGAGATGTCTTTCTTGGTAAAGTATGTGGATGATATCATTTGTTCGTTGCCAGCCCAATATGTCGATCAAACGTTAACAGCATTCAATGATTTTAATGACCACCTTCAGTTCACTTTTGAAACTGAAGTGGAGGGTAAATTACCTTTTTTGGATGTGTTGGTCATCAGAGATAGTTCTAATCATTTATTATTTGATTGGTACACTAAACCAACTAACTCGGGCAGATATCTAAATTTCCACTCGAACCATTCTTTTCAACATAAGGTAAACACGTTGAAGGCCCTACGATATCGAATAGAACATATTTCAGACTCACAGTTCATTGATAAAAATAAGAAATTATTGATTAACACTTTAGTTAACAACGGTTATCCAAGGAGAATGTTGCATAGATTGATATATGGCAACTTCTTAAAAGTAAACTCTTCTGAAACTGATATTGCGTACAAGAAGCTTCCGTATATACAGAAGTTATCTCCACTTTTAGTACGATTACTTAGACAACCTAAGATCGCCATTGTTTATGAATACAATTTTTCTATTCAGAAGTTGTTTACCAAATTAAAGGATATCGTACTGAAACTGTTAAACAGCAACGTTGTCTACAAGATCACGTGTAGCTGCAATAATAGTTACATTGGTCAGACTAGCTAGTGGCTGAAGAGTCGTTTAACCCAGCACAGGAGTGATTGTAGGATTAACTCCACTAAATGTGCATTGTCTGCTCATGTTGCTGCAACCAGTCATACACCACTTTTCGATGACACCGCCATTTTGGAGAACGAAACCAATTACAAGACGAGGCTTTTCATCGAGTCTTTTTATATTAATAGTGAAATTAATCCTATCAATAATAAGATTGATATTGATAGGGTACATAATGTTTACTCTGCTCTATATAGTAAGGAAATTTTTAAACAACGTTAGGTATCTTCCTTCAGGTTATGTAATCATTGCCATTTTCGGAACGTGTCCTGTCACTCTTGTAGAATTTGTCATTATCAACCTTGTCTTTACTTTTTAACCGCCATCGTGGCATGACGCTGCCCTTCAGGCAAATTTTAATTTTTAATATTTTTGACCCACAGTTATAATGTGAATCGTGCAGTAATTTGTTTTCAATCTCCTTAATATAATTTTGTCAATGTAAGTAGTTAGTGACAGGTTATGTATTTTTTTGCTAATTTCGAATTTTCTGTCTCCATTTTAGCCTTTGAAAAAGGTACAAAAGGAATGTACAGAAACGTTAGGTGTTGATTAAATTTTCAATCAGTTTCTGTTGTTTGATTTGGACTACTTCCCATGATAATAAGTACATGTATATTATACTATATATATATATATATATATATATATATATATATATATTTATAACTTTTTTATAAATAATAATGACTTTCTATTTCACAATATTTGTTTAATGTTGCAGGTTATAGATCAGCTGGTGTTTTGAAGAAATTTTTTATAGCCTAAATTTTCGCTTTTATTTTAAAGCTTGATCACAGGCATATATATATATATATATATATATATATATATATATATATATATATATATATATATATATATATATATTATATATATATATATATATATATATATATATATATATATATATATCACATTATCAACTAAGCTCTAAAATATACTTTAATTTTTAAAAATATGAATGAAGCATTAGCTATATTCTTAAATGAACCAGACAGTTTTTCTGGCATTTTTCTAATTTTCTGCATACATGGGAAATACATCTGGCAGGGGAATTACATATGTTCAGGGTTACATTTAAAGGCCACCTTTATATAAAAATAAGTTTTTGTGCGTTTGCTTTTATTTAAGTAATTTTGGTATGTAGATTTAATCTAGTCCAAAAACAAAAATAAAAGTATCTTGAAAACTGTCATTAAGATTATGCTTACTAACAATAAAAAGCAGTGCATGTTGCACGATGAGGAATTTGCATTATAAATGCTAGCATATTAAAACTACGTGTGCACTAAATGCCAGCTTGTTTTAATTACATGTTTATATGTTAAAATTACATGCTTTGATGGAGTAAACTTCATTAAAAATTATGTGTTCTGTAATAAATTATACAAGGCACGTAATTTTTACATTTCAAAATGCAATAATGACATGTAGGTATTGTGCAAACTACTTATGTAGAATGTTATAAGCATATTATTCGAATGGAAAAAGGTATGTACTAAAATGAGACGTAAAAATTACAAAACTGAGAAGTAGTGTATTTAGTTACGAATCACCCCCTCATTTCCACCAGAATCCCTCATTTCCACACACATCTGGACCAAAAAGTTTTCTTCGACTAACCATTTTTCATCTTTCGAGATAAATGAGCATCCTCATTCCCACACACAAGATAAACCTATTTTTAAGATTTTTTACCGCTAACATTCTGGACCAAAAAGTTTTCTTCGACTAGCCATTTTTTTATCTTTCATCTGAACCAAATAGTTTTCTTTGTCTAGCCAATGCATCTTTCGAGATAAACCTATCTTGTTTGGTATTAATTAATATTAGAATTTTCTCAGCTACCCGAATCTTTAGGAATTTTTAGATTGCATCACCCCAAGGAGCTACCCCAATTTTAAGATTTCTTACCAAGACCGATTTCTAACCGTCCGCATAAATTTTTTAGTCATGCAATACATCTTGTTAGCTTAGAATTTTACGCAGAATCCGAATCTGTAAACAGATTTGAAATCGGACCACGCCCTGCAAAGTTATACTTTAAGCTCTCAAACCTCATTAAAATTTTTGCTCGTATATATTTAACTCCATTTTTTAAAACCTTTTTCGCTACCCAAGACATATGCTTTAACCAACATAAATAAATTAAACACACAAAATTTTAATAATTTATTTATCCAACTTACAGTTTAATAAACTAATTACAATTTTTACAAAGTATAACATTATTTCCTGTGCGTAGCCGAAAGTTTAACCTGTAACAAAAAAGAGATTAATGTGTTGTTTAAATAGACCTGTAACAAAATGAGATTAATGTAAAAAAGAGGAGACGCGTTTTCAGCCAATAAAACATATTGTTGGAACGTATTGATTTTTTAAATAATATAACAAAGCCGCTAGTTCGCATGATCTGAAATTTGTGTAAACAAGGATGAACTCCATTCAACGGTACATCAACTACTTATTTTCTATTTAGGAATATACGCCAGAAACTTGCATGCTTTTAATTAATTAAAAGCAGAAAGTTTTGCCCAAAACGCTAATGTAAAATATATAGAGCAAATAAATTATTCCCTGAATGTGTTTCCAATTGTAATAACTGACTATACAATCACTTATGAATTTTAAATTACACTTTATTTAACTAAGTTATTTTAAACAAGAAATTACCGCATCCAAAAATTCCAATGCATGCTTAACAATAATGTAGAAATGGCAAGGTCGACTTAATAATTAAGAAAGCGCATTTTGCTTGTATGAAATCTATGGAATTTCTCCTGTAATGAAAGAAGAATGCATTCGTAATTGAAAATGCGTGCTACAACTTTCGCTAGATACCAGTCATGTTAATTAGAAATTTTGTATATGACATCATTAACTACCTAAATTTCAGAATTAACAAAATGTAATAAACCAGATTAAGTACTGTTCAATAATAATCAGAGTGAAAGTAAATGGGTCTTATTACATATTGAAATCCTAAATTACCTTACGTGACGCGGTGGAAGCATTATAACACAAATTCCGGAAACTTCCAATGTAGTATTAATTCATTTGTAATTATTTGTAATCCGACAAATATTTTTAGATTCTTAACGAACATTTGAATCACATTTAAATGCTGTATATAATTTTTTCTCCAAACAAATGCGGTTATTACAAAGGAAAGTACGCTAAATGCAAGTCAATTTAATAGCAATTTAATAGTGTTTACTGACCTACCTTAATTGTTTGTACAAGGAAACACAATAAAATATATACAAATATGGTAAGTACCTTATATATTTATGCCCCATATGTAGGTTGCTGTACTATTAGGACCAGGGCATGCAGACTTTAACACCTCCATCTCGCACGCTTTACACAGATATTGGTTGTTTCGTACAAGACCCTTTAACAGCTAGCGGGGCTGAACGTTTACTGCTTAATGACATACCGTGCTGTTTTTCCTTGTGTTGCTGTAAGCTATTCTCGTAAAAGCGATACCGCAAGACCCACAGTTTAAGTATTTTGCTGCGGACGGATGTATAAGCTTAACCGTAGACGATGTTACACCACGACATTTGTTCTGGTGCCGTTTGAGAGCATTTTTCCAGGTATAGGAAGCACCGCAAAAGTTGCACTTAAAAACGTTTGCAGATACCATTTTAGTACAAAACAAAACCCGCACTATAGCACTTTGGTTAAACTTGTAATCGAACTAACTAAAAAGCTTACTCGAGCGTACCTGATTTATGTTCCTTATAGAATGCATACCGAAGGTTTCCGAAGACGACCGAACGATGTTGAGGATTCAGCGGGGACTAAATGATGTCATAATCCTCGCTACTCGTCCAATACATTTAGCGCCAATGCATGCACCTGGTTCGCTTCGTCGATGGTGCGAATGCCGTTAGTAAAAACATCGGAAACGTCTTCTATGTTATACGGATCGCGTGCATATTAAAAATCCAAAAGGGTGGTAGCACACGCACACAAATTGTGTGCAAGTCGTGCTGTAGAAGATGCAGTGCTACTATAACCAAAAACACTTTAAACCTTTGCTAAGGGAATACCAAACTTGTCTACAGAATACTTACTAATAAACCAATTTAATTTTAAATAACTTCTACGTCATACTTTAGGAAATGGTAGGCTTGAATATTTTCTAAATGAATCACCAAGCGAAAGTATATGCTTAGCGGTATTTAAATTAACCATTAATTTCCAATTTTTACGACCGTCGTTAATTATAGATTAAAATTTAATTTGTGCACGTTCGAGCTTCTCGTAAACTAACAATGCGCTGTATAATACATGCATACCCCTTCGCCGCGCTACTGCTATTCTTGTAATTGCTAAAAAAAGTCACTCTCCTTTTTACTGTTAGGATCGATACAAAGCACCAATTTTTTTTATACTTTCTATAGCACATTGCGTGCTTTTTCGTATGATAATTATGCTTCTGTAGGCTTTTACACTTTCGCATAGCAGTCGATCGCACGTAATGATTTCTAAAACCGGTAAGTACTCGATATCGCCCAAATAGAGAATTAGATGCTCGATGTCTGTCAACTTCCAATTCTCTCGTAAAAGGTAGGAAAAACCCAGTCAATAATCCATTATACTTCGACCCGCTCCTGTTCTGATAATTTACAAACATTTTTCAAACGACAATAGGCCGAGAATTTTTAAACCTCCGAGGGATCTTTAAGTCGTGATCAATTACACATCCGAGCTACGCGTAAACTAACATATTTTGTAGCAACTGTATAATACATGCATACCCCTTCTCTGCGCTACTGCTATTCTTGTAGTTGCTAGAAAAAGTCACTCTCCTTTTTATTGTTAGGACCGATGCAAAGCACCATTCCATACTTTCTTTATAAGTGTAGCACATCGCGCACTTTTTTGTCGGATAATTAAATTTTTGTTTATGTAGGCCTTTACACTTTCGCTTATTTAAACATCTAATACAATTGATTAACCACTTTCGATTATTCTAACGGAGACCACCATACGCACCGTTCTTTTTAATTCCAACGATCCTATGGGCTTCCACGCACTAACACCTGACGTATCTTTCCTACTATTTGTTAAACAAAAACTACCGGTATCGCCATTGTGGACGTAAGCAGATGTTTGTGGATGTGTACGAGAGTATGTATGCATATACATTAACCAGTCTAAGCTATTTTATTTAGTCCACGAAAACTACTATTTTTCTAAACCACAATTAATAATCGCCTTTATAGGTTTAACATTTCGACCATTTCCCAATGACTGGTGCTACGTACATGGAAACTTTAATTTCTTATTAGAGAGAATTCTTATTCTCCCGCGCACTGCATGCCTACCCCTTTTCGAGGTATATGCTCGTTATAGGTTGTAAGACCCTCGGTTTTACTTAATTACAATTCGTGAGATCCCTTTAATCTTTTTAATCGTATCTTTCGCGCCTACAGTACAGTAGGACTTAATATTACTACCAACAAATTCTAATACTGGACACCCATTAAATACGTCTTTAATTTTCCCTACAACTTTTTTGTTGACAAGTGTTATATTGTATTTATTATATGCGGGGTAGTCACTCTTTTAAGATAAATATATTTTGCTAGGTATCAACTAATATTAAATTTTTCTAGGGACCCCCAAACCTGTAAATGGATTTTAAATAGAACCACCTCTTACAAAGTTATGCGTTTTAAAGACCCCAAACCTCTAATTTTTGCTCATCTTTATTTAACACCATTTTTAAAACCTTTTTCGCTACCCAAAACATATGCCTTAGCCAACCGTTTCCCAAGAAATCTAAAACCGCAGTGTCCCGCGGATACCACGTGGAGATAACACGTATACTCTGTCAACCAGGATAGAAGCCGGAAGGATTTGGAAGGTGGGAGAAGAACTTAAAAATTATGGAGTCTTAAAACTAATATATACAATAGATTTACAAAATCTAAACAACTATCTTATATCTTTACACCCTCCATGCGTAGATTGTTGTACTATTAGGAATGATATACCTTTTGTCATCTTCGCTCGATAAACTAATTTTATTAATTATCTGCGTGTACAAATCGTGTTTTTACTCCGGATACATACACCGGCAAGTACTCCACACCAAATAAAGAATTAGATGCTTGGTAACTGTTAACTTCCGCATCCCTCGTGTACGCCAAAACACATCCCAGCCCATGAGCACCCCTGCGCATGCACACCCCTGCCCATGCGCACCCCTGCGCGTACGCATCCCTGCCCATGCGCGCTGCCCATGCGCACCCCTCTCTGTGCGACTGCTATTTCGGGGTAACGTCACAGCCTTTTATAAATAAAGAACAATGTTATATACTATTATAAAATGTTTATTCTGACATTATACATAACAAATTTAAAAATATTTAATGCCAAGCATGGGGTCATTTAAACTTAATTTTAATACAAAGTTATACACAGAAGACAGTCCTTTCTTTATGCTTGTTTGGAGTGGCTTTAATTTTATCTAATTTTATTCGCAGCTTAAAATTTAAATCGATACCCAAGTCCTCTATCTCCTTTTCTAACCAATAGTTTGATACATAGAGACCGTCTAGGTTTTCGAATTGTAAAATGTACCGAAGTTTGCCTCTATATTTAAAGTCTTTGATTCCGCCGACAACCAGATCCATTCCTTCGTGTAATTCTTCCAGCTTGTGACAATCTTTTAATCGCAGCTTTCCCACAATATCCTGCATACGTATCTTGTTAGCTTGATCGACTTCTTCTTGTCGGTATTGGAGGAAATCCTTATTCTCCCACAGACTGTTGCGTAGTTGCATGTCCACCACTTTTGGGAATATATGGTTGTTATAGGTTGTAAGACCCTCGGTTTTAAATGATCCGAGAGGTTCTTTACTAGGCAAATATACAATGTTTAGCGGAACCCTTTTGCGTGTGGTGTACGCAAAGATTACGAAACCCGAATTCCTTAGTTCGTCTTTGTTATCTGCCATTTTGATAAATACGTTTTTAGAATAACCTTTTAAAAAGTATACGGATTTAGTACCATCCTTTTCTGCAAGAACGTCTACATAACTAAAAGAGTCTTTCTTACTAACCGCAAATGCATACAGCTTGTACAACCCGGATGTATCTAAGTCAGTCCATCGACACATAAAATAATCTTTTAATTCTTCCTCATTTTCTCTAATAAGATGTTCTTTGTTTAACACATCTTTGTATTGTTCGCGTATTGTCGCAGTGTTTTCCATGTAGTCCAATTTTCGCCTTTTTGCATCCATTTCCTCTAATTCCAGTTGTCTTTTCCTTCCACTTACAGCATAAGGCATACATAATGGGGCAATTTCCTTTAGCGTAAACGAATAGAGTTTACTACCAATATTTGCGCGTTGTCGTACAACCTCTGGGCGAATGTTAGGTGTATTTATCAATCCCAATTCCGAAATGACTATTTCTTTTGGAATTGTAGAATAGGTGTTGCAGATTGTGTAAAATATGTACTACCTGCTTTAATGTAGCACTTGTGTAAGATTTTTATTTTATCTTGGCTGTCTTGCTCCTCTACTATCTCCAAATAATTTACGGGTAAATAGTTAAAACTAAAAGCCGAAAGCACATACTTTATCAATGTTTCCCTTTCTTTTGGTTTTTCGGACAACTTAATTTGCAAGCCCGTCAATTTCTTTGTATTGCCATTCCCCCAATACACGTACTGTAGCAGGTTATTATTCGCTAAACAGCAGTTATTTTGTAGCTTGTCCGATAGCCTACTCCACATTTTGGCAAGTGGTACCGAGTACATTGGCGCCTTTAGGAAGTATAACTTACTATCTTCCAATAAGGTTAAACAGTCTTTTAAGGGTGTATACACTCGTTCCGCACTGACATAGTTTCCAATTGCACAGTTGTATATTGTCGCTTCCAATCGCGTAATACCATGTTCTTTGACCAAAGTAGACGCAAATGTTTCCCTTAAACGTACATCTGGACAACGTAAAAATCTAGTATATGATTGCCAAGTTGTTTATTAACACCAGGACTTGTTATCTGACACACAAATTTGTTGTATATCTTAATTCTTGCATTGGTTGTTAGCCATGTTAAACAATCAATCCCCGCAGTTTTATCGTTGTCAACTATAATATTACACTTTTCTAGCGGCTTTGTTAATATTATTTAAAAAATCAATACGTTCCAACAATATGTTTTATTGGCTGAAAACGCGTCTCCTCTTTTTTACATTAATCTCATTTTGTTACAGGTCTATTTAAACAACACATTAATCTCTTTTTTGTTACAGGTTAAACTTTCGGCTACGCACAGGAAATAATGTTATACTTTGTAAAAATTGTAATTAGTTTATTAAACTGTAAGTTGGATAAATAAATTATTAAAATTTTGTGTGTTTAATTTATTTATGTTGGTTAAAGCATATGTCTTGGGTAGCGAAAAAGGTTTTAAAAAATGGAGTTAAATATATACGAGCAAAAATTTTAATGAGGTTTGAGAGCTTAAAGTATAACTTTGCAGGGCGTGGTCCGATTTCAAATCTGTTTACAGATTCTAATTCTGCGTAAAATTCTAAGCTAACAAGATGTATCGCATGACTAAAAAAATTTATGCGGACGGTTAGAAATCGGTCTTGGTAAGAAATCTTAAAATTGGGGTAGCTCCCTTGGGGGTGATGCAATCTAAAAAATTCCTAAAGATTCGGGTAGCTGAGAAAATTCTAATATTAATTAATACCAAACAAGATAGGTTTATCTCGAAAGATGCATTGGCTAGACAAAGAAAACTATTTGGTTCAGATGAAAGATAAAAAAATGGCTAGTCGAAGAAAACTTTTTGGTCCAGAATGTTAGCGGTAAAAAATCTTAAAAATAGGTTTATCTTGTGTGTGGGAATGAGGATGCTCATTTATCTCGAAAGATGAAAAATGGTTAGTCGAAGAAAACTTTTTGGTCCAGATGTGTGTGGAAATGAGGGATTCTGGTGGAAATGAGGGGGTGATTCGTAACTAAATACACTACTCTGAGAATATTATTGAATAAATGTTATTACATTTAAATAATGATAGCGTAACATGGTGATTAGATTAACGCTCGTCACCTATGAATATGTTCCTACTGAGCTTTAAGGGAAAACACATTTAAGATCGTTATTTAAACTTTTGAACTGTTATTTTAACAAAGTAATCCTGAATAAAACACAGTATTGAAATGTAAAATGTAAATAAAACAATTACTGATAGAGAATGTGTAAATTATATCAAGTCAGTCAGAAAAAATTATGCTTTGCAGAATGAGCTAAAAGTTAGTAATTCTTGTATTTTTATATTATATTTCTCTCAGTGTATGAGCTAGCCGATTTCAATCATAAACAATTCGTCGTGGATATAAAACAACTGTTTAGCAACTACAATTTTTAACGAATAATTATCATTCAGTGATAGAAACGAAACTTATCGTCTAGTGACAAGCTCCAATGGTTATATCAGACAGTCATTGATCTCATGTTATCTACTATAAAGTGATGATTTAGAGCAAAGTATATTTCACATGTAAAACCTTCTTCTTTGAAGAACACACCGGTGCTTACGAAACTAATTAACACCCGTATAACAAATTCCATAGCCAGCTGCAGCAAAGACAAAGTTTATGATCCTTTCGCTTCAGTATTCATCCGGTCCGTGTTAAAAGCTATCTATCCATCATTCGATAACAGAAAACATTTTCAATACACTTCATCTCGTTCTGCGCCAGAATTAAATAACGCCATAAATTTTAAGGAACATACTTGAGTAAGCGTATAAGTGGGTTTATCCTAGTGTCTTTTTTACATTACTTGCTGAGTGATGCTTTCCTGAACTCTTAATCTGTGAGAAAAACCACGAAATACGCTGGAAACAAGGAGTGTTTTTGTTTAAATTTCGATGAAACATGTGTTTACTCCATCATAAATTTAGTGAGAAAAGTTATTCAGATACAAAATCGTGGACCTGGAGGCGTTTGTTCAAGAAGGAATTTCATTGGATATTCATTCCGTCTGGTTAAAAGCCTGAGTTGTCATGAATGATTTAATGCATGGATACAAAATGCCACCAAACAAGTATGTTGAAAATAAATTTTAGGTGTATTTAAGATTTCCAATTGAGATAAAACGAATTGATTGGATATTTGTTTAATTAGCCTAATTAAAGCAGGGTTTTACAATTAACCTAAAGCAATATAAAATATTTATTCAAACGGCAGTCAACCCATTTTTGTGCTTGAAGATACAAAACACTAGGGGTACTTGTTTTAAAGCTGCTCGCTAAGTCGTACTACTGTACCTGATATCAAAAATTCTAGTCATCTTATTTCCTCGAGTTCTTCACATTTATTGCTCAATTATACTTGCAATAATTTTGTGGACAAAACATACGCTTGGTTAATTTAAAGTCGTTTAAGATACCTATTTTTTAATTTTTCTGAAATCGTGCCTGCTAAATCTTGGAACTACAAAGAAACTTAGACTTAGTAAACACGGATGCGTAACGTTTTCTTCTATAAAGGATGCATGCACTGCGAATTCAATTAAATGCAGGAGGTATAAACACGTCCTGCCAAAATTAAGTTTGGAACACAATTTTTGTTCATGTTAAAGATTTGTATTAATTCCGCCTATTTAAAAAATTCAACCTAAACTCCTATGTTTAAAATTATGTCCATATAAAATACTGCAAACTTCAAGCCCCACGATCGGGAGGCCAAAAATGTTACGAAGTCCGTATACTCTAATACTAATTCGAGCTCCACCTTTGGGCGACAATAATACTGCGAAAGCTGCTCTGATTCGAACTCTGGTTCTGATGATGTCCCCCGTTCATGGGTGCCAAAATACTGCCAACCTAAAAAGCTTAAAAATTTCTGCTTTACATTGAAGTTTGCCACTGCCGCTCAGCTGCTTTCTACAATTCAACTAACTACTAAAAAAATAGCTGATACGTTAAATCACATCCATTTATTACATACTCAGAGAAAAATACACGTCAAATCACAAGTAAACTCCTTGTTCACACATTATTTATACATTATATACATCCCCCTTTAAAATAATACATTTCGAGATCAATAATCCTCCAGATTAATTATTTCCAATTGATTATCCGAGAAAGTATCAGGGCTTTACCACATGTTCTACTTTAACCTTGGCTGCTTAAGCCTTGTGATAACGTAATTGAGCACTTCTTAAACCATCCTCTCAATCTTATAAATAGAAACAAGTTAAAAATTGTTTTCCAATCCTCATGTTTGAATTTACATGAAATTTAACTGTTAAAAATGAATCAGCTGATTTTACAAATTTAGGGCACGCGTTCCTCTAAACTTTAAAATTTTCACCTAATGTATTCAAGCCAAATATATCACACATTAATAAATCAAAGTTATCTTCAATGTTAAACTTGGAATTTTTATTATTTTGACAACGATCCTAGGTCATAGATCGAAACGTAAATAGAGACGATTTTAACAACTATGAGTGGTTTAATTTCCAAAGAAAATTAAGAAAAATACAAAACAAACTACAACAAACATATAGAAAGTATTTACAAGTCAAGTATGGACCTGAAATTTGTATTTGTTTTAGATACTTATACCATTAAATCTAAAGCTATCGCACTCCAACATTTCGCTTACGTTCCTAATAAAATGCAAAAACAACGAAATAATACTAAAAGGATTCCGAATCAGATTTGGTCAGACAAGAAATAAACTATCAAGGATTCGTGAAAGAGCAAGTTGCAGTATGATGAGAGAAAGACTACAAAACACCGGCGCATAATTTATAAGTTAAAACAAGATATTGAGGGCATTATAAATTTCATACGAATAACGGTAACAAAAGATGATTTTGATAAAATTTTTGTTAGAGCAAAAACCTACTACGAATCGAAATTTTTCAGACAAAAAGAAATTTACGTAAAGAAATTTAATAATGTATTTATAGAGAAAAATAACAGACAAACTTAAATGTTAGAAACGGCAACACCATGCTAAACACTGTTATAAATTTATCGAACACAACTAATGACGACACAGAAAAATTAATTTTATCAAAAGGCCTTAACTTTGCAGTAACATCAAAATCAATACCGACATTTGAAATAACGAGCTGTATTGAGAAAACTGAAAAACTAACCCGATGATCATCAAGCAAACGGATTTAGAGTACAATGCAAAATCGAAATAGAAAAGAACCACAAAATAAAACCAAATGTAAGTAGTAACGAAATAAAAGCAATTCGCTATCGAAAAACGATAACTCAATTAAAATTGTACCTGCTGACATTGTCAATGCAACAGTAGTAATGGGTAAAAACACAAAAGTCGACGAACTGTTGAACACTGAGAATTACACTAGTTTAGAAACGGGCCCAACAAAATCAATTGACAATAAAATATACAAAACTCTATATAAATTTAAAAATGCGTTCATAAACAAAGAAAGAAGCAACCTGGTCCCACATTACAGCAAACCACCCCACTTTTTCGGTATACCAAAAATTTATAAAATAGCATTCCTTTGTAACCTATCGTAAGCTCCATAGATTTACTATGCCATAATTTAGCAAAATTTCTCCTAAAAATTATAAATCCATTAGCAGGTAAAACGGACTCCTTTATAAAAAATAACCAACACTTTTTTAGAAAAATTATCAAACATAAAAATTGAAAATGGTAAGTTTTGATATAGTAAATCTCTTTACAAATGTCCCTGTAAACAAAACCTTAATATTATAAAAAACAAACTAAAAAAGATGACAACCTTAAAGAAAAACAAAGCTAAGTATATCATCGGTCACAAAATTACTTGGTGTATGCGTTAATACTACATATTTTCAAATACCTAAGTGACCAATTTAACAAACAAAACCTGGGAATAGTGATGGGAAGTCCACTATCGCTAATTTTTAGTAACATATTCATGGAGGAATTCGAAAAAGATGTAATATTCACACAAGAATTGAAACCACTGGTCTGGTGGAATTGCATATATGATGTCTATGCTATTTGCCTCATGATACCGAACTAATTAGAAACTGTGTAGATTCAATTAACAAAATAGAACCAATTATTAAATTCAAATATGAATTAGAGCAACATAGAAAACTTCCGTTCTTATATATTCGAGTTAGCAAAAACGATACAACAATCAATGAACCGGTATACAGAAAACCAACGTACACAAACAGATACTTAAACTTCGATTCAAACCACACACACTGTGTCAAACGAGAAATTATCAAAACCATGATAGAGCAAAATTAATAACATCAAACGAAGAAATTTTAAAGAAAGAGAAAAGCCTAATCAAATGTACACTAATAGGAAACAAGTATCCTAAAGAAATAGTAAAGAAAGAAATGAATAAAGTCCCAAAAAATAAAAAAGAAGAAAACAGAAACAATGATACGCATCAAAAATGCTCTCAATACCATACTTAAAAAGATTCGTCGAAAAAATTCAAAGAATCGGGAACAAATTCAAAACCAAAACAGTATTTAGAACCAACCATACAATAAAAACACAGTTAACAAAAACATAACCCAAAAACGCAATGCAAAGTTCAAAAAACTGCATCAAAATACCGTGCGAAGGCAACATGTTTTATACATGGGAAAGTTTCAGACCATTCGAAGTTCGATTATAAGAACATAAACATATATAAAAAATAGAAAATTTGAAAAATCCATGATTTGCCAACATGTATGGGACTTCAGTTGTAAAATAAACTGGGAGGGCGCAAAAATTATTGACAAAGAAGAAAATCACCAAAAACGCAAAATCAAAGAAAGATGCTTATATAACCCTAGATAGAAATAACTGCGTAGCAAACGAATCTGAAACTTTCAGTAAACAATGGATTCCATTACTAAAAGAAATAACAAATGAAAATCAAATGCCACACAATATCTAGGTAGCATTGCAAATTTTTCCTGGGGTTTCCTTGCGATATTAACATGAAATACAACTTATATACATGATTTCTATTTATACATACAACAACTAATTACATATTAATAGGCATATTAGCAGCCCCCGACTGCTTAAGCCTTACGGTAACGTAATCACACACTTCTTTAATAACCATCCTCTCAATCGTATAAACAGAAACGTGTTAAAAAATGTTTTCCAATTCTCAAGTTTGAATTTATATAAAATTTAACTATATAAAAATTAATCAGCTGATTTTACGTTCCCAGGGCGCAACACTAATTGAAAGCACTCATTCTTCTAAACTTTAAATTTTCACTTAATGTATTCAAGCGAAATATATCGAACATTAATAAATCAAAGTCACCTTCAATTTATGTAATACATGTCAAACTTAAAATTTTTTTATTATTTTGATAGCGATCCCAGGTCATGGACCGAAACGTTAATATATACGATTTTAAGCACTCTGAGTGGTTTAATTCCCAAGAAGAACAAGAAAAATACAAAACAAACCACAACAAGCATATAGGGAGTATTTCGATTAACGGTATTCTTTTTTAACGATAAAACCTATTATCTAATAGTTCATTATTCAATCTGAACCTGAACGCCATTTTTTTAAATTTATTACGTCAGAAATTTTTACAAATTGAGCGAATACGCTGAATGTTTTATAAAGAAGAAATCGATTCAGATGCGATTCAAACCCGTACTGCCTGAACGCAAAGCAGGCACTTTAACATCTTGTATTATTGTTAAATGTAGGAATTCCATAATACCTCGCTAATTACAGTGGCTTGTCTGTATCACAAACCTTTTGGGGTATTTTATTACCTTATATATCTAACACGTCATCCCCAGAGTAAGCAATGTTACGCAATATTAGCACAACGTGATCTTTATAACCCATGATCCATTCATCGCCTATATGAGAGATAGCACATATATTTTTTAATTGACCATATTGCAAATCTTGCTAGCCTCTCATAAGGAATACTTAGCCGAATCCTTTCATTTGCAAATCCAGTAACATTGGATGGGTGTAGTAATACATTTTGCATGCAGAATCTGCTAATACTAAAAATTTACACATAATTGTAGATCGGGAATTTTTAGAGTTATTCTAGAGTAATATATAAAAGTATCCACGTATGCGATAATACTGTATAGCTAAACGCACAGACATCATTTCAATTTAGAGATTACCTTAATAGCATCTAACCCCAAATTTATATAGACTTACCCCGTATTTTCTTTATTAGCGAGCACCACTAAGTCACACAATCCAATCGTAATAATGAGAAAATCCCATTAAAAATCAATTAACACTAATCGCTTTTTAGGAGAAAACCCATTAACACTGATTGTTTTTTAATGGGAAAACCCATTACGTTCAAACACTGAAATATCACAATTAAATAAAGTACATGCTTAAAATAGATGTATATAGTCAGTATTTAGAATCAATAAGTAAAATGGGTACAGTTTTGCAATAAAAAATTCCATATTTAGAGATTAATGTAAGAGCAGCAATTTGGTGTCTAGACCTATAGGTAGCACTAGTAGTAAATATGTTATTTAAGCAGCTCAAATATTTCAATTTGAAGGTATACGTCACATAGTTCTTTAAAAAAGGAATTCAACTCAAGCGGGATTCGCACCCGGGCCGTCTGCAACTAAAGCAATTGCCTTAGCCACTAGACCACCGGATCAAGAGATACATGTACTTGTACGTCTCTTAGTATTGTTAACCCTTATAATACCATATCGAGTACCCGGGTACTATTTTAACTTGATATACTTACATATCTTTCTTTCGTCTAAAGCTTTTATTTTATTGCGTTAGAACATTTCTGAAACAATAATTTGGGACATAAAGGTAGATTTTTGATTGTTGGTAGTTATTTTTATATTTTTATTTTTATAAAATGCACCCTCAATCTACTATTAGAGTACCGGGTACTCATTATTTTACCATACGCAAATAAATAAATTTTATATTGCTTTTTTGAATTATTATTTTATAAGTATATTCATTATTTAGAAAGCTTATTACAGAACCAAGTAAGTATTTATTAGAATAGTACAAAATATAAATTCCCTAAACTGGTAAGAACAAAAATATAGTTTTCAAAAATTATTGGCAATTGTTGCAAATTGTTGGAGCTGGGTTGGTGTGCTGATCACATACTGCATTATTGCATTTGTTGCAGCTTTTACAGGTTTTTCGCCTCATTTCAGTTTTACAGATTTGGCAATAACCAGTAAACCTCAAACGATCAGTTCGATCACGCTCTTGAGTGGAAACTGTCGCTAAATTTTGTGATGTCAATTTACCACCAAGGACAGATGCTAAACCTGATTTTACAAAATCAAAACGTTATATCAGTGGGTCCTGGCTTCTCCTTATTATGGAAGGCAAACGTAGATCGCGATCCAAATTTTTCAAAAATAATCTCCGACGGTCAGTTTTGGAGAGACCTGAGGATTATGCTGTGTGAAAATTATGCAGGCTGCTAAAGCAGTTATATCTAGAATGTGAAAAAAACGCCAATTGTCAACGGTTAGTTTTTCTTTTTGTAGAGTATTTAGTAACCATTTGGTCCATTTGGTTTGCGCCAGATTTTGTAGAGTTCTAGTACAAAATTAGTTCTGGTTTTCTCGATGCTGTAGTGCTATTTATAGTTGAGAGTAGTATCACAGATTCATTTTTCTTTGTCACATTTGAGCACATAACTCCTTTTTCTGAAAATCCAAAAACCGTTGAATGTACTTCTTGAGATTTTGAAGTCTGCATTTCACTTGGAATAAAAGTTTTGTTTTTTCCTGAGTGTAAGATTGTGTAAGATAGTGTAAGATTTTTAGATTTTAGATCTTCTACTACGGACATACTTATGAGAAAAACAGATTTATATTTTCCACTCCTTGTCATGGATTTGGATTATAAAACTTTTCACCAACGATTACCTGCGTTGTTCTCCTTCTTTACTCTATTAAAATAAGATAGAAGATATATAATTAGTACCTGTGTAAAAATGCCCTGAACGAAAGCCAGTTCAAATCGCCCCTAACTGCTTCCATATAAACTCAGGCATTCCATGGTCGATACTGGCGTTCTTTATGCGATAGCTAGCCATACGTTGTTAAACGCTGTACTAACCCATTATGGTAATCCAATCGGCTAAGTAGCCGGTAACATGCATTTTATGTCTGTTGCCCATATTTGTGCGGCATAGGTATCTTTGTCCATTTCATGGGTGCATACTTTAACACATAATTCGTTGTTGTTTCGTATAAGGCCCTTTAACAGCTGGCGGGTTAAACGTTTACGGCTTAATGAGTTATCGCCTGTTTTTCCTTGTGCGCTGTAAGTTGTCCATTCTCGTAAAAGCGAAACCGATTCCCACAGTTTAAGTACTTTAATGCTGTCGGATGTATAAGCTTAACCGTGGACGATGTTATCTCAAATTAGTTCAAGAGCCGTTTGTACGTAAATATTAGAAAGATGCCGCAAGAGTTGACTTTAGAGTTTGCAGATACCATTTTAGTACAAAACATAATCCATATCGCTTTATTAGGTTACTAACTTCTAAACTGAAGAGTTTACTCTTGCCACCGGCTTTACGTACATTATTGAATGCAAGCCGAATGTTGACAAGAGATCCGAACGAAGTTGAGGATTTTTGGGGAATTAAATGACGTCATAATCATTCGCTGCTCGTCCAATACATTTAGCGCCAATTCATGCACCTGGTTCGCTTCTTCGATGGTGCGAATTTTCATTAGTCCAAACACCGGAAAACGTCTTCCATGTTATACGGATCGCGTGCATATTAAAAATCCAAAGGGTGGTAGCACACGCACACAAGTTGTGTGCAAGTCGTGCTGTAGAAGATGCAATGCTACTATAACCAAAAACACTTTAAACCATTACTAAGAAAATACCAACTTGTTGTCTACAGGATACTTACAACAAT
Organism: Platerodrilus igneus; assembly: GCA_036346225.1. Lineage (NCBI taxonomy): Eukaryota > Metazoa > Arthropoda > Insecta > Coleoptera > Lycidae > Platerodrilus > Platerodrilus igneus. Next base: position 1,819,420 of record JARFIW010001452.1, on the reverse strand, counting down.
TTAATTTTAAATAACTTCTACGTCATATTTTAGGAAATGGGGGCTTGAATATTTTCCAAATGAATCACCAAGCGAAAGTATATGTTTAACGGTATTAGAATTACCCATTAATTTCAATTTTTACGACCGTGGTTAAATTATATATTGAAACTTATTTCTGCATGTTCGAGCTTCTCGTAAGACTTCCAAACTTTCCGTCAACGATGAACTGTATTTTACATGCATACTTTTCGCTGCAATACTGCTATTCTTGTAATTGCTTGAAAGTCACTTTCTTTTTCACTGTTCGGAGCTTGCAAATCTCCATTTTTATACTTTCTATATCACATCGCACTTTACGTCTGATAATTAATTTTAGTCCTGGGCTTTTACACTTTCGCATAGCGGTCGGCATCACGTATTGATTTCTAGAAACCGGTCAGTCCTTGCTATCCTCCAAACTGACAACTTAGATTTTCGATGTCTGTCAACTAATAATTTCATTGTAACGGTAGTTTATTTACGGTCAATCATCCATTACATTTCGACCCGCTACCATCGTTGATAATTTCCAAATTTTTTGGTCCGACAATGGGCTGAGATTTTTCAACCTCCGAGTTATCTTTAACGTTATTAATTACACATCCGAGCTACGTAAACTAACATATTTTGCAGCAACTGTAATAATACATGTTAACATTCATTGCTAATACTTTATTCTTGTAGTTGCTTGCAAAATCACGCCCTTTTACTGCTTAGTGAATTTAGATCGTAATTCCATACTTTCTTATATTGTAGCAACATCTAACACTTTTTGTCAGTTAAATTAACTTTCCGTTTATGTAGGCCTATCCAGTTTCGCTTATTTAAATATCTTAACGTTGGATTCATCACTTTCAATTATTCTAACGGAAACCACGTTAATCCCACCGCAATCGTTCTTTTTGAATCCAACGATGTTGGGTTTCGTTACTTATTTCGGACGTATCTTTCCTACTGGTTGTTAAACATAAATACCGGTATCGCCATTGTCTAAACAAGTTGTAAATGTATAGATCATATGTAACCATATACATTAATTAAGTTTAAGCTATTTTATTTAGTCCAAGAAAATTATTATTTACTAATCCAACAAAAAATATGCCTTTCTAAGGTTTAACATTTCTACCATTTCCCAACAACGTTGCTACGTCCATGGAAACTTTATTTCTTATTAGAGATCTTTCAATTTCCCACTTACTGCTGCGTAGTTGCATCCCACCCTTTTGGAATATATGCTCGTTAATAGTAGTAAAAACCCATTTTGTAAAGTAAACTACTTTTCAGGAAATATTATAATCTTTTAATCAATCATTTTCTTTCAATACATCACTTAGCCTATACCAACGAATTCTAATAGAGAGCCCAATTAAATTGGCTTTAAATTTCCGCAGTTCTTCTAAACATTGATTGGGATAATTATTATTATACGCGGATAGTCATTCTTTTAAGATAAATATATTTTGCTAGGTATCAACTAATATTAAATTTCTAGGATCCCCAAATCTGTAAATAGATTTTGAATCCTTCGTCTCTGTACGTATTTATGCCTTTTAATGACTAAAATTTTCCCGTATAATTTTAACTTCTCTTTCAAACCCTTTTTTTACGCAAGACATATGCTTTAGCCACCCATGTCCCGAAATCTGAAACCGATGTATCATCGAACACCACGTCGAGTAACACGTATACTCTGTCAACCAGGATAGAATTTGGCATGTTTGAAATTTTTGCCACACTACACCTCTTTGTTGAATCGACTGCCTGCTGCAATTTGAATTCCAAAATCCTATTAAATTTAAACAATCTATCTTATATCTTTACGTCCCCATGCGTAGTTTGTTGTACTTTTGGGATATTACGGTTGTCATCTTCCATTGATAAACTAATTTTATTAATAAGCTGCGTATGCAATTCGTACTTTTGACTCGGATACATACGCAGACAAGATTTCGATACCATCCAAATAAAGAATTGGATGCTTTGACTGTTAACATTTGACTACAAAATCACACACGCATACATGGTCTTACCTACTAGTTTGTTGAGATCAATTGCGGCACTGCCTACCACCTTGACGTCAACACAAAAAACCATGTTAACTTGTAATGTATTTACTCGACAATACTGCATTTCGGGTACGTAAAGCTCCTTTGATCTTAAAAAACTGGGGTAAACTCTTAAAGTTGTTTATTCGTAATTGTACATAACAAACTTAAAAATATTTACTACCAACATGGAGTAATTTACCTTCATTTCCATACAAAGTTATACTTTAAGACAGTCCTTTCTTTATGTTTGTTTGCAGTGGTTTTAATTTTATCCTAATATTGTTCGCAGCTTAAAATTTAAATCGACACCCAAGTTTTCTATCTCCTTTTCTAAACCAAATAGGTTTGTTTCTTAAAGACCGTTTAAAATAACAAATTGAAAATACCGAATTTCCTCTATATTTAAAGTCTTTGATTCACCGACAACCAAATTAATCTTGGTTAAATTCTTGCAGCTTGTGACAAGTCTTTAATTAGCTTTACCACTATATCCTGCATACGTATCATTCAGATTGACAAATCTAAGCACATTTGCGATGCACGCAATATAAATAACATACCATTATGCTGAATTTACGCTGAATTTTCAAAGACCTTCAGAACAAAATATTATCCAACCAAATAAAATCTGCGTTACATATGACCAATAATTTTCATGTTTTCTAAATTTTAAACTACAGCTTTATTTATGTGGTATAGCACTACGGACGACAAATTAATAAATTTTATCAAATTATTTATACTAACTGTTTTAATGATGAAACACTCCAATATTCTTCGCATCTGCAGGAATCAACTAACTTTACCGATGGCGAATTACAAAATAAAATCTTTACTAAAAGTTGTCAGAAACCACATCAAGACACGAAGGTATTCGTTAATCAACCTCTCTTACGAACGCGACACCAGGCCATGTGCCTGACCATGTTGACTTTTCTATGCTCCGGAGAGCAGCTTACTTCTTCAAGCGCTAATGAAAAAGTGAAGTCGAAACGACAGACAAACGATTTGCGTTGTAACTTAGACATCGAAAGGGGAAGGAGCGCATAATCCATTATACACTTAATAACTATTTCTTGTGATCAGACAATTAGAAATTATGTTTTTATATTATCGAAACATAATATTAGATTTATAAGGAATGTGTAACTAACTTGAAAAAAAATATGTTACACAGCCTCTTTCCAAGAGAAAAATTCAAGGTACCAAAAATTTGATGAAGTAAAGCCGAAGAATTTTTTCTACCAAATTTCAACACCATAGAATTGTCAAAATATTCTTATTAAATATTTAAACATACAATTAATCAATATAAAACAGCACAACCGTTAAACTACAACAAACGAGAAATTTAACCAAAAAAATTAAAGAATGTTTCACTAAATGATATGGGGAAAAATAAATGCATGGAAATGAGTAATTAGTAATTACGCGTACTACACGCCTATAAAGGGACAAATTCTAGAAGTTATAATCAGTATTAATATTTGATCAGTTAAGAATAATTATAGGAATCCAACACTCACTATATGCATATTATAATGCGTAAAAAAACTTCAGGTACAATAACCATACCAAAATCTTAAACTTAACCAAAAGCAAAGAAATCTAAGTATAAATCAATATAAAAATGAACAAGAGTGATCGTATGACAAAATCACTATTAAACAAAAGTTTATACAACAAATATATTTCCTATCACTATCCTACTTATTATAAATACTTATGTACACAAATTTCTAAAGTGCTTACTAAATTTGCACGAATTGATGAATTTTAAGGGTACTAAGTCTATTTACAAAACAAATCACTAATAATCGAGAAGCAGACAAAGCAATAACACTACCTATCCTTCAATAAAATATTTTTAATCTTTGAGTGAACACTTCATAATATTTTCTGTTCTACTACAAGTATTATACAGAATCAAATATTTCACACAAAATTCTAACACATCAATAACTTAATACTAAAAAACATCATTACCACAAATAAACTGCACTCTGAGCCAACTGGAACATATCCACCTGCAACTCACCAAAAACTTCTCACGAGCTACCATACCTCATCAAAAGGCTCTAAACTAGAATAAGCACATCAAGCTTAATCTCAAATTACTAAACCAAAAAAATTAAGCATTCATCAAATGCTCACTACATCATTACATACTAACTACATCATTAAATACTCACTACATCACTAGATATATACTACATCATTAAACACATGCAATACCAAAAATTATAAGACACCACTACTACCAAAGCTAAAAATCATTTCAAAGAAGTCCTGAATTTCAACTAATTTCAAGCTCATCCCACTTAGAAATTCAAAACACGAACAAGAAAAAAATTACTACTGGCATCAACTAACATCGAAAAGTACTTAATGTTCTGAAACATTTTGATCGTCTTCACCATCATTATCACTTAATGCTGAGTATGGTTTCAAGTTTTTGATATGCCATCGGCCTGCCTTAGAACCATCTGTATTACTCAACTCATAAACCAGATTAGAAATCTTTTTCCTAACCACACACAGAACAAACTTAGGTGCAAGTTTAGCAGTAAATTTATCGCCTGCACTAGATAAAACCTTGTTTACTCTCCATACCTTATCACCAACTTCAAAGTACACATTTCTTCTTCTTAAATTATATTGGCGACTTGCTCGTTCATAAGCTGAATGTAAATTAGCATGTACTTCTTTAAAAATATCGAAGAGACCTTGTCGATCAAATACATATAATGGTCGACTACCCGGAATAAATTCAATATCTTCTTTAGGTACAAATCCATCACTATAAAATCTTCCACTTACTGGGACACTACGACCAAAAAGTAAAAAAATAGGGGTATAACCTGTAGATTGATGTTTTGAGGAGTTATTGCATACTGAATTTGTGGCAATTCTGAATCGTGCGTATCAATATATGATCGAATAGCTGTACCCACAATTTTATTAATTCTTTCCACAAAATTACACTGCGCAGAATATACCGTATTATACCATATCTTCTGAATATCATATTTATTACAGAGGCTTTAAAAATTCTACCTGACAATTGAGGTCCATTGTCACATATAACAAATTGTGGAACGCCAAATACTAGAAGAACTTTTTCTTCCATAAAACGTTGTCTACTGTGTGCTTTTGCACTACGTAGAGGATGCAACAAAGTGTACTTAGAGAACCAAAAACCTACTACTAATAACCATTTATGTCCAAGTTTCGAACGTGGAAATGGACCCATCAAATCTAACGCTGTTGTCTGAAAAGGAAACTTTACTTCTTTCTCTTTACCTATTAAACCAAGAGGGCCAACATTTGATGACTTTTGTGCACCACACGTTAAACACTTTTTACAAAATCTGAGTACATCTAAATTCATTTTAGGCCAATAATAATTTTCTTGTATTCTATAATTAGTTTTTGCGAAACCAAAATGTTCTGCAACAGAAGGAACATGACAAGAACCAATAATTTCCTCTCGCTGAGCTATAGGTACTAAATATTTCCACTCACTTAGATTTGAAGATAAGGGTAGGTTGGAAGGGAGAAATTTAAGTACAAAATTATTCTCAACTTTCCATTGAGGGTAATTTTCTGAAGAAGATAAGATTTTATTCCTTAAAGAAACGTACCAAGAATCTAATTTTTCTAAATTAACTTCAATTAATTTAACAACAGGATTTTCCGAAAGGGTTGCACGACTAAGACAATCCGGTACAACATTAAAATTACCTTTTCTATGAATTAAGTCAAACGTATGTTGTTTCAAACGTACAGCCCACCTGGCTAATTTACCAGTCGGATTTTGAATATTATTCAACCATAACAAAAAAAAATGATCTGTTATAACTGTAAAGCGAGTGCCTTCTACCCATGGTCTAAATTATTCTATCGCAAAAATGACAGCAAGACATTCTCTTTCGGTAACCGAATAATTTCCTTTCTGCTCTATTTAGAGTTTTACTCGCGTACGAAATCACATGTTCAACATCATTAATTTTCTGTATCAAAACGGCTCCTAATCCTGTGTCCCTGGCATCACATTCAATTATGAATGGAAGCGAATAATTCGGTTGCGATAATAACGGAGCAGAAACTAAAGCTTGTTTAATCTGTATAAATGACGATTCAGCCTCGGGATTCCAAATAACTTCTTGTCCTTTCTTTTTCTTTTTAATAAGGTCATTAATAGCCGACACTAACGAAGAGAAATTTTGAATAAACCGACGATACCAACTGCACATACCCAAAAATCGTTTAACTTTCGTTGTAGTCTTTGGACACGGGAAGTTTACCAAAGCTGATAATTTATCGGGATCAGCACGACGAGAGTTAGAGCCAACTATGTAACCGAGAAACTTTAAAGATTTCTTAAAAAATTCACACTTCTTTAAATTAATCGTCAAATTTGCTTCCTTGAGACGTTCTTTAACATCTATAAGAAGTTTTAGATGTTCTTTAAAAGTAGAAGACACTAGTATTACATCATCAAGATAACAAAACACATGAGGTTCATAACGTGGTTCAAATACAGCATCAACAAGCCTTTGTTGAGTTTGAGCTGCATTCCGAAGTCCAAAAGGTACACAAATGAAGCGATACTGACCTCTAGAAATAATGTTAAAAGCAGTTTTGTCTTTAGAACTTTCTGAAAGGGGGATTTGCCAAAAACTTTTTCTCATATCTAAACTAGAAATATAATTTACACCTCGTAATAAATTAAGAATCTTGTCTATGTTTGCCATAGGGTAACTGTCATGTTTGGTAACATCATTTAACATTCTGCCATCGAGGCAAAATCTATACTCATTACTAGACTTCTTTTTAACCAATAATACCGGGGAACAGTACGGACTAACGCAAAGTTCAACAACTCCTAGCCTTAGCATATCTTCTAGTTCTCTATTCAATATTTCATTCATATACGGCGACATAACATACGGTTTGCTACGAACTGGTTTAGCGTCACCCGTATCAATAAACATTCAATTTTATTAGTTCGACCCAATCTATTCTCACTACTTATTTCATCATATAAATCGATAACCGCTTGAGCTTGCTTTTTTTACTCGATTGACAATTCCTCCAAATTAAGTAAACTATCGTTACAACTTAAAGACAAATACGATTGACCAACATAAGAAATATGATTTCCCACATCATCACTAATATACCAAGAATTGTTTTTAAAATAAGCAATTAGACCGAACGATTTAGCAAAATCACTTCCAAAAATAAATGCATGAGGCAACGAAGGTACAACCAACGCGTTCAAAATACGACATTCTGATCCAATACGGATAGGTAAATCAACTGAACCTTCTACTAATTTTAGCCAACCATCTGCAGTAGATACTCCTTTCTTTTCAGATTTAAAAACATTTATCTTCATTTTTTTCAATTAATGGCATGGCAAGGAAACCTATTATCGATGTTGTACATCCAGAGTCAAATAAACCGGTAATATCAATATCAAACAGCTTTACCATCACATATGGACGATCATCATAAGGCTTTTTCTCAAATAATGCATTAGCTTTAGGTTGAACTCGAGTCTTGCAAAAATTCTTAACTACCTGAAGCCATTGTGACCACTCCTTACAACATAGACCTTTTTGGTCACACAACATAATTGTAGCTTTTTGTCTAGAAACAGGAAATTCGCTACTCAACTTCTGTTCATTTACTCGTTTTTTGGACATGACGGACAAGTGATACGAGTCACTCCTTTACGACCACAACCAAAACAAAATAATCTTTTAAAGGATCTACAAACGCTGAATGAAGGTTGTCCATAAAGTGAACAATTCCAACATACCAATTCATGTTTAAAAGAAGAATTACCTACTCCACTCGCTTCTGATATTGGGGTAGTAGAATTAAGAACTTGAACTGGAGAATGCGAAGACTTAGATGTATAAACACGACATTTTAACGATGAAGCATTCTCAAATGAAATAGGAGGTTTACTTCTAAAGGGAGGTTTAAAATTATTATTAGGCTGCTTGTTACTATATGATACAATAGAAACAGATTTTCGTTTACTTAGGGAAGCTTCTTCTAACTTCTTACATAATTTAACTAAAGTACGAACGTTTTCTATATCTACAATATGGCAGTAAATTTTTCTTGACCATTCTAACTTTAGCATGTTCTGCAGAAATGATAGGTAATCTGTTAAATAAACTTTCCATATTAGCAATAAATAAAACAACAGATTTACCATTTTTTGAAATCTATTTTTAATTCTTTCCCAAACTTCGTCTTCAGGATGTGCTGGTAAAAAATCTTCTTTTAATCTATTAACCAACGAATTCTAATCTGTCAATGAACTACGAACGCAACGATACCATACCAGTGCATCACCAGTAAATAATTCAACTGCAGAATTAAACAATTTCACATCAGATACTTTTTGTGACTGTGCAATATCACTAATGTTTTCTAAGAATTGATATAAGAGGAATGGGTTTCCAAAATATTTTATCGACCAAGATCCAATAGGAACTGTCTGTGAAACATGTGTGACCGTTGGAACGGGCACAGTAGATGCAGCATTAGAATTTATACTTATATCATTCTGATTCGAATCTAAATCTTTATTTAATTTTTCATGAAGATCTGCCTCCACAACAAGAATTGTAGCCAAACTTTCATTTTTAAATATCACTACTTCCTCAAAATTTTTTTAAGGGAGCCATAATCGTTTAATTTTACCTGTAATATGTATTAACCTTGACTGTATCCTTCTGAAAATAGAATCGGCGGGATCATCGATAAATTCAAACAAAACATTTTTTACTGACTCTATTCTAGACTCAATTTCTTCTTTTTCTGTATCAAAATCCACCTTTGATCATACGTAAGACATTTTAATAAATACAAATTAAATTAAAGTTAAAAATCACTCACGTGCTTGAAGTACAGTTCAATCAAGAAAACTTGAACGTTCTTACCAGAACCATACAACATCAGATGTCGACAAATCTAAGCACATTTGCGATGCACGCAATATAAATAACATACCATTATGCTGAATTTTACGCTGGAATTTTCAAAGACCTTCAGAACAAAATATTATCCAACCAAATAAAATCTGCGTTACATATGATCAATAATTTTCATGTTTTCTAAATTTTAAACTAAAGCTTTATTTCTGTGGTATAGCACTACGGACGACGAATTAATAAATTTTATCAAATTATTTATACTAACCGTTTTAATGATGAAACACTCCAATATTCTTCGCATCTGCAGGAATCAACTAACTTTACCGATGGTGGAATACAAAATAAAATCTTTACTAAAAGTTGTCAAAAACCACATCAAGACACGAAGGTATTCGTTAATCAACCTCTCTTACGAACGCGACACCAGGCCATGTGCCTGACCATGTTGACTTTTCTATGCTTCGGAGAGCAGCTTACTTCTTCAAGCGCTAATGAAAAAGTGAAGTCGAAACGACAGACAAACGATTTGTGTTGTAACTTAAACATCGAAAGGGGAAGGAGCGCATAATCCATTATACACTTAATAACTATTTTTTGTGATCAGACAATTATAAATTATGTTTTTATATTATCGAAACATGATATTAGATTTATAAGGAATATGTAACTAACTTGGAAAAAAATACGTTACAGTGTTATATGCAAGTCTGCAATTTAACGATTTTAGTTTAAATTGAATGTAAATGCAATCGCTTATACTTTCTCTATGCGTAAATCCGAAAAAAATATTAAACTTGTTTACCAAATGATGTTTAAATTGACTAATGGTCAATTTGAAGGTATTTTCCTACAATGCTAAGAGCTCAATATTCTAACCTTACAATTGTGTTTTATTAACAAATTAATTAATTAGAAAACTTTAATGACAGTATAAACGTACCTGAATCAAAGTGTTTATAGTATTTCCGAAATTTTCTACGTTTCTCCATATGTAAGTAAAATTTTTATTTTAAATATGCTTTTAAATATATTTTTTTTATAAAACATGCATGTTAAGAACCGTCACCTTTTAGTTTTTGTTGTTTAGTCATTTATTGCAGTAATTCTGCTAAACCTTTGCGAATCAATTTGTTAAACTTTTCAGAAAATAATTAAGGAGGATTTTGGGTATCAGAAAGAATACGAAAAATTGTTATTAGAAGTTTTGATAATAGCAAAAGATGAGGAAGAAGCAGATGTAGAGGTATAGAGGGAACGATGAAGGAAAATATACGGGAAAACGAGATGGAAGAAAATAAAGAGGAAATCGGAGAGGAAAACAGTGAAAGAAAATAGAGATCATAATAAAGAAAAAAGCGGGGTGGAGGAAAATAAAGAAGAACACGGAGAAAAAATAGAGCGGTAAGTATGGAGGATCAAAGGAAGATGGAACAAATTTCACCTGAAGAGTTAGAAATCCTAGAATTCGCTGAATATATATTTATAAATAAAGAAGCGTTTTAAACGTATTATACATATATAATACGTGTAGGAATATACAGGAGTTATGCATTGGCACGGATATTATAGTATAATATAGGAATCATAGTTCTCTGCTTGGTAGAACGACAATTTTTGCAGAATCCTCTTACGTGTGGTGCACACCACGGTTACGAATCCCGCCTTCACTAGTTTGTCTATGTCATTTGCCCATTTTGATAAGTACGTTCTTATAAAAACCTTTTTAAATAGTATACCAATTTAGTACCATCCTTTTCCACAAGAATGTCCACATAACTGAAAGAGTCTTTTTTACTAACAACAAATACATATAGCTCGCAAAACTCAGACGTTTTAGTCGGTCCGGTCCGGTCCGGTCCAGTTATATTTCATCCTGAGTTTTCGATCTTTTTTACTAATTTCTTCCCTACATTTTCAGCTTGATTTTTCCCTTTCTTCTCAAGTTTTTTCTACGTAAATCTCTACCTTCTAAGCATATCGCGTGACGCTGTCACATACTGCCCAGAACTTGATACAATAACTTTCTGGTTTTTAAGATATGTATTGCCGAAATTGACATCTTCTTCTATAAGTTGCCAATTGTCCATATACGGTCATACTCCAGCATGGAATAAATCCGTCTTGTAGGTGATCATTCTACATTTCGGTTGTAGTTGTCAGTAGATGTTCATTTCTTTCTTGCAGCTGCATTATCAGATCTAACCACTCGATGTATACTTTGATACCTAGTATGGCTCGTAATATCGTTGAAAACATTTCGTCCATTTTTGTTACTCCACACAACGGGTTTTTTCTTTGTTTTTTTTGTTTATAAACTTCAATAAGTATGAATAATCTAAAAAGTTTTTTAAATTCATTTTGGACAAATGGTTTTCCCACTTATTTCCGAAGACATTATATCCTTCTATATTCATCTAAAAACGGTCTTCTAAATAAATTAATAAAGTAGAAGGTATACTATCAAATTCTCGGAAGGTATATCGTGTAGGTCCTGATCTTTCTCGTAAAATATTATGCAAACCTTATTGCCCCTGTAGAGGGTTGACAGGATTTTCGAACCATACGTGTTGATTCGTGGATATAAAAGTTAAATTTGGTTCGGTAATGGTGTTGATTTCATTGTCGTCTATTTCATCAGAGTCGGAACCATTAGAGTTGTCTATTTCTGAACTTTCCTCACCCAATGTAACTACAATGTGTATTTTTCCATCATCATCTGATAATAGTATATTACTTTAAACGGAGAAGTGTAACTTTTCATGGCGCGCCCCTATTTACCCGCCGAACGATAGTGAGGTGGGTAAAAAAGGCAAGTCATGAAAAGTCACTTCTCCTCCACATAAAGTATACTATTTTTTCTTTAAACGTTCTGCAAAATATGCAAAAATTTCTCATTTTCAAATAATTTCACGTATACACATTTTCTGTTTTTGATTTATATCAAAGGTTGCTTACCGTCATTTATCTTTTTGACATTTATTAAGTTGACACAAACATAATAACTACGCTATCTTGTCGAATAAAGAAGTATTCGTAAAATGCAAAATCCTGATATTGAATCTGCAGCAAACGAAGCAGTGTCGCGCTTCGGACCAACAAAATCCGGGGACAAGTACTCTGATGCTTACCAACACTTTATAGAATGGTGCAATCAACAAGAAGTGCAGGAATACAGTGAAGATTTACTTCTGGCTTATTTTAATATAATGGAAAAGTCAAAGAAGTGGAAACTATCTACTATGTGGTCACGATATTCAATGATTAAATCCCAATTAATAATCAATGGCGTAGATATAAGCCGAAATTTCAAACTCAGAGCTTTTCTGAAGAAGTCAAGCGAGGGGTATATGGCAAAGAAGTCTGAAATATTTATTAAAGAACAGTTTGAAAATTTTCTATCAAAACGTCTGATGACAGGTATTTAGGGATAAAGATAAACAATGACTAGTTTTAATTTCATACATTTTAACTACGTATGTATTTTCAGATTGTTTTGTTGATTGGAGTAACGGGTGCCTGCAGATGTGATGAAATGGTGAAAATGAATACTGAAGACATTCAAGACATGGAAAATGTAATTCTTAAAATTTCCGATAGCAAGACGAGGAAAGTTCGATCGTTTACAAGTTATGTCAAAATTTATCGACATTATGCGTCACTGAGACTTCAAGATATGTCTCAAGAAAGATTTTTTATAAAATATCAAAACGGAAAATGTTGCAAAAGTGTAATGGGAATTCACAGCATAAGTTCTGTACCTGGGAAAGTTGCAGATTTTTTGAAATTAACTAATTCGAAAGAATATACTCATTGAGACCTGCCTCGGCAACATTGTTAATTGATAGAGGAGAAAATTTGGAATCTTTTAAGCGGCACGGAGGGTGAAAATCGAGCAGTGTTGCAGAAGGGTATATTGAAGAATCTTTGAGAAACAAAAATGATTATGCACAAAAATTTTAAATTTAAGTGAATTAGTAGTTGTATCTGGAACAACCAACGATTATACGTCAGAAGGACTCGTGGCAGCGCAGTCTACTATTACCAATGCACATCAAGAGACTGGCTTGATAATGTGGCTTTAATTTTCAAAACGCTACCCTTAAAAATGGTACATTTAATATTTACCTTGCAAAATAAAAATGATGTTTAGTTGTTATTTATCCTTATTCATATTTATTTTGTGTCACTTATTTGATGTTGTCATGAAAACACTTTTACTTCCGGCGGCTGGAAAAGGAAAAGTAAAACTGTCGCCGGAGAAAAAGTGACACTTTGCGCAAGCCGACTCAGTTAAATAACGACATAATATTTTAACGTTTGAAGAAAAAACATATTCACTATCACTGTCGTATTCAATATCACTCGTTTCATTTACGACTGGCTCCCATTTTCCAGATTCCAATTGTCTTCGCAGATCCATTTTTTAGAATTTTAGACACTAAAATAACTATGTATTATGAATTAATAAAACTGGACTAAAGTATATGGAATAGATATACCTGATTCAATAAATGAAACAGTAAATAGATTTATTATATTCATAAACACACGAATACTAATCACTTCACAGAAGTCCAAATTGTTCTGAATATCGCATTTATTTGTAGTCCCTAAAATGGTATGATTTTAATTGGGAAGTCCCTAATTCGTATCATCCCTAACAACTGCAAAGTCCCTAGTTCGTGTGTTTTTACCGGAGAATCGCTACATTTACGTACAACTAATTTTGTCTATATATTAACACTATGGGTCCATTGAACACAGATGGTAGTACCTGATGGAAAAAATAATTATTGCAATAAATTAGCAGCAATAAAACATTACAAAAGGTATGTAAATAAACAAAGTCAAGTAGATACAAGTCCAATAGCAATAGATAGTAAAATGAGAACACGATAAAATCTCATTCGGTTCTATTAGGCCCGCTCAGTATATAAGGCGTTAGACAAAATTGCTGATCAATTTGATTCGTAGCTTTCAATAGGCGATTGCAATGCACAAAGGTAGAGAAATTTGTATACCTTTGTATTGATTTATAAAATTTATTCGATGTAGTAATGAATTAATTTAATTAGCATTAGCATATGGATAAAACCATACCTAAAATTTAAGCTAATAAATTCCGACAATTAAAATATGATAATATAAGCTGATATATTATAATCATGTTATGTTGTAATATAAAGAACTCATACGAACAATAAATTTATCAAGTTTCTGTTGCATACTTCAGTTGGAATTTTACAACCCTACAGTGTGTTTATATTTGTGTGCTTGCGTGCGTGCGTTGTGTGCGCGCGTGTGTGAGAGAGTTTAACCTGAAGTCATACCATTTTAAAAATATTCCAGTTCAGTAGCACAAATTTTCAAATCCCTACTACACTTTTAAGTAACCTGCCGAATTATACAAGCGGTCTTTATAGGTATGCTTTGAACCCTATAAGGGCTTGTAGAAATAAAAATTTAAGTTCCATAAACATCTGGTTTAAAATACGTCTCATTTTTGGTGATTTATGGAAAAGCAAAAAGTCCCTTTCTTGTAAACCACGCAGTTATTAATTTTTACATTGACGTTCATAATACGGTCAGAGAGCAAGTGGTTTTGTTTAAAATTTATAAGCACTAAATTTTTATAGCTATATGCATAATAAACTTTCTGAAATCATTTATTATAATTAGTACCAGACCCGAGACTAAGTTTCTTTTTAAAATAAGGAAGCAAACGACTCGACTTTTGATGTTCTAACGTAATTATATTTTCAAGCTTATTATTTCCACGTTTTCCTGCTATAAAACAAAAATATAAATTCACACCCACCAGCATGCAAGAAGAGATTTTTATTATTCTTAAGCATAAGCATGTTGTATGCCAGTTTACGACCGCGTAAATCTCATCTAAAAGAATTTTAACATGAATTCACACACCACATCACGAGATCGAGAGTTCCACTGGCTTTAATATTTATAGTGGAGGATGTTATCGGTTGGATGAGATACAATTGTTCTCCTAATAATATTCCATTCAGTTTGGCAGTGTGTACTGTTAAATGTAGGAACACAAAAGGAACATCATCAGGTTAAAACATATTTAACTAACGGAAATCGTATGTGTGGTGTGTGAGTTTTGGTAAACATTTACAATTTACTTTGGGTTGCTACATAGAGCGCGCGTATTTGGTATGTAGTGACTATGTTTACATTGGCACTAGTCATTCAAACAGAATATTTCACAGAAAAAGTGAAAACTAAATAAACATGTCCTCTAAAATAACATCATTTAGACTTTGCGACCCTAATATAGACACACATGCTTAAATCATGAATTTTTTCCGGCTATTTTGAATAGTTTAAATAATGAAGCCATTGCTGAAATACTAAAGAAACAAATTACCGTTGAGGCACCACACAGACACGCTAAGCAAGGACTATCGAGCATAGAACTAGGTAGTATGAAAGACTATTCAACTGTTGAAGTGAAAACGTTTCCGACATCTTGAAAACTTGTATCCATTAAGTGTATCGTTGATAAGACGTAAGGACGGAAGTTTGCGCACGCTAAACATATACCTATGCTACGTTAAATTTGATTAGACGGAGAATATGAACAATTACCAGCTGATATATTGGAAAATTTAAGAAATATGTAGCAATTTTTTAAATATGCATGTCATTTTATATATTTTTCAGTGCTCATAGGTGAATCTGATAAATAAGATAGATAAAACTTATTATACTTAATGCACAAAGAAACCATATAATACGATTTATAGTAATGAATTTTACCTATTGTGACAATTAACCAGTTTATCTGTATACTTCTGACACAACTGATGGTAATCATAGAAAGTAAGGTGCAGTGGGGTAAGATCGTAAACAGTTTATATTTATTCATACATAAATGCGAATATAATAACTCATAGTTAGAAACCTGCATTAAATTAATATGAAGCGATTCCTAGAGATGTCTCTCATTTATGCGGGTAATTACCTTATTATATATTCATCAAAAAGTACATCTTCTGGTGCAGTGTACATCTAAGTTCGTGTTGTCCAACAAAGTGTCGTGATTTTTAAGGAAATTTTGTGTTTTTTTAGTCTATTTTTGGTAAGTATGGAAAATATTGTGTAAAGTTTACATTAAATAAATAAATTAGATCAGTAGTCCAAAATTTACTGAGAAAACCACTACTTCGGTCTTGCCCCGAAAATATTAGTGCACGGGGTAAGACCGAAGTATGCAGCGGGACAAGATCGCAGCAGTTTGTGCTGTTCATATATTTTGGTTATTTCTTCTGATATTTTCTTTCAACACTTATTAATAAAAAATTTTAGTTCCGAAATGGTTCGAAATTACGTTAGGAAAACAAGTCGAAGATCGTATACAACAGAGACGTTTGAAAAAGCCTTAGCAGAAATTAGAGCTGGACATACAAATGCATTTAACGCCAGCAAAAAATATAAAATTCCGATCAGCACCATAATGGATCGCTTAAAAGGTAAACATGGCATCATAAATAAGTCACTTGGCAGATCAAACTGCCATTTCGAAAGAACACGAACAACAGCTTGCTGATTGCCTCTTGACAATGGAACAGTATGGGTTCGGGTTGTCTAGAAAAGAGGTGTCTGAATTAGTTAGGCAGTTTATTAAAGAAAACAAACTAAAAACCCCATTCAAAGGCGATCTCCCTGCAGAAGATTGGTTTCTAGGTTTTAAAAAGAGACATAATTTAAGCATAAAAAAACCGCAAGCGGTAGAAGTGGCCCGTAAACGAGGTTGTAATCCGTTTACGGTCCAACAATATTTTACAATATTGGAGAACACCATACAAGAACTAGAATTAGAAAACACTCCTTCCAGTATTTGGAATTTAGATGAGTTTTTGCACTGACCCTTCTAAAACTAAAGTGGTTGGTGGTAAAAACGCGAGTAATAAGTGCTCCTGGAAGAAATAACATAACAGTACTACTAGCAGCATCTGCTTCGGGTGAAAAAGTCCCACCACTTATTATTTTTAAAGGAAAAAATATCTGGGAACAATGGGTTGCCCCCGAGAATACTGGCTTTTCTGGAACCACCTATGCTGCGACTGCCAATGGTTGGATGGAATCAACTGTTTTTGAAAAATATTTTGAAAAGCAATTTTTGAAATGTATTGATTCAAGCCGTCCAACCTTATTAATATATGATGGGCATGCTACCCATATTAGCGTCAAATTAATAGAAAAAGCTCGTGAATCAAATGTTACCATTCTAAAACTTCCACCACATACAAGTCACATACTCCAACCTTTACACCTAAGTGTCTTTAAACCATTAAAGTCAACCTGGGATCAAAAATTAGTCACGTGGCAGAGAAGAAATATTGGAGTAAAGCTCCCAAAACAACAGTTTTCAGTAATGATTGGAGATATTTGGCGCCATTTAAACCCAGAAATAGTTATGAATGGTTTCAAGAAAGCGGGGATTTATCCATTTTCAAGGAATGTCGTTCCAGACTCCATGTTTTCTGCCATTACTTGAAAGAATGACAAGAAGCAAACGCCAAAGATACTCCTAAAATGCACGAGGAACTATCCATTATTGAAAAAGTCTTTTGTCATCCACCTATAATCATTGATTTCCCTTTCGGCAACGTAGATACTCCAGTTGAGGAAACTGTTAGCTTATTAAAGAAAGAAGTGTTGAAATGTTACCACATTCTTCGAGAAACGGTTCTCCTTTTGTCTGTGATAGTCCTCAACCCTCAGCATCAGCCACATTGGAAAATCTATTATTGGAAACTGTAAAGACAAACGTTAAATCAAACATTCAAAAGAAGAAAAGAGTGGGAACAGGAGCCGAAGTGATTACTTCAGAAGAAGTAATGAATAGGTTAAGTACGGACAAGCGGCGCACAAAAAAATCCGTAAGTGTATTAAAAAATAATCACGGTTCTGACAACTTATGTACAAAATGCAAATGTAATTACCAATATGACACTGATAGAAGATCATGGATTCAATGCATAACTTGCATGGAATGGGTTTGTGGCATGTGCAATAAAGGATCAAAGAAAATGCGGTATGAATGTGAAAGATGCGTTGATAAAGGTTAAATTTGAAAATTTTTATTGATAGAATTACCAAAATTAACTGTTTAAAATATGTTTTGTGAGTTGAATTTTGAAACTTTTAGCGTTTGCTACAAAAATGTTAAAATGTTATGATGCTTTGTATAGTTTTTCTTTTTAAATAAACTTCTTTCTCTAAGGAATTTCTTTAAAAGTGTCTAATTTTTAAACAATTCAACTAATTTTAATGCGGTAAATGGAATTCGGTAAATAATTTATGAATAATTCCGAATTTGCTCCAGAACACAGCAAGATACATTTCAATAGATTGTAAATAGCCATTTACGAACTTGCCCCGCGTTCGAGGCAAGTTCGTATTGGGTGCAGCTTGTTACAATTTTCTGTGTAATTAAAAATTTCCAAAAAAAAATTGTGTTTTTTTCATAACAAATTATAGAGTATTAACTCTATTTTACGTTAATACTAATATATGTTAAATATTTAACAAATAACATATAAATAAATGTGTTAAAAGTGAAAGTATGCAAAAAGCGGTCCGATCTTACCCCACTCCATATTATGTATTTTATATTGTTTTATGTTCAAACATTACAACAGTTGGTTTAATAAATTCATTTACAGTATATTAAATTCTATAAAACTACTTATTAAAAATAAATATCTGGTTACGTAACTTACATTATCCAAGTAAATAACGTAAAATGTACAGTTAATTAAACCTAATATACCTTATTGCCGTTCCGAATGGACATGCACCTTGAAGAAGTTCTAGATTATTAGAACGGTTGAAACGTCCTGAGTATTCCAGTGACCTAAAGAACCAAACTACAGATTGAACCAAATTAGTGGGTTCTTTAGTGAGGAACCAGACTAAGACAGGTCCCCGAAAAAGAGCAGCAGCTCTTTCGGTACTTAGAGTGTGAGACTGGGAGAGACCATAGGGGTTAGTATGGCATTCTAAAATACACTACTGCGATGTAGAAGACAACGGGAAACCACCACATTACTTCTCAAGTACACCATGTACTTAAATTGGTAATTAAGATGATGCCCTCCTCTATGGAGTTAAATATTTCGGAGTTAAAATAGTCCCCATTCGGATCTCCGGGAAGGAACTACTTCGGAGGATGTAATCCGAAAGTTTGAAAGAAAAGCCCGGAACATTTTGCGAGTTGGAACGTAGAATATCAAAAGTATGGAGCAAGTGGGTATGCTAGACAACTTGAAAATTTAAATAGGTAGGTTAGCATTAGACATAGTAGGAAGTTTGTTAGCCAGATGCCAGGGATTTTTGTAGCGGAGACTTTAGGGTAAT